>JAKEEE010000060.1:1200000-1687619 GCA_021498325.1 Bactrocera minax
AATTCCACCAGTGTTCAAATCAAAAGCACTCACACGGTCGCAATCGTAATCGATGATATGTGAAGATTATCAGCAATCTTATAACTAAAATTTTTGTTGTTGTTTAATTTAACATCAATTAACAAACACATAAAACACTTAAAACACTTAGAACACTTAGAACACCAAAATATGCATACAGGTATTTGCTAAATATATACAAATATAAAAATTCACCATTTAATTCTACAAAATATTTGCATACCTATATAACTTAGATTTGAGAAAAATTGTTTAATAAATACATAACATTTGCTTATGTGATTAACAAAAATGTTTTAATTTAAATCACGTGATTGGAAAATTTGTTGGTAATTTGAAATTAAAATAAATCTTATGACTTCACTGAGTAGAATTTTGAAAAACTCTCAAGGAAATAAATTATAAAAATAACGTCTGTTCATCTAAGTAGTTATGTGATAAAACTAATGTTTGATAGAATTCAAACCCGAGGCAGCTCAAGATGCTTGAAATTATTGGTAGCTATTTCGCATATTTGTCCTTAAATACCCTATAAATTATTCATAATCATATGTATTTTTTTAAGACAAATGACTTGAAATATGCTCGGTTTTGTAAACCCGAAATCCAAATAATTTTTAAGAAAGCCAGCAATATAAAGAATTAGGTTGAACCAAAAGATGGACATTAAATGTGGTTTGAGATGAAACTAAATAAAGTGGAAGACTCATAACTTGAACAAGTTTTTAAAAATTTATATTGTCTGCTTATCTGACCAGATCTATTTTGAGGGATCTACAAAGCTAGGTTTAACAGAGACGGGTAGTAAAAAAGTTAGTGGGACTAATACCCTTTCCTTTGCATATATTTTCATTAAATTGCCACAGTTAGTTAAATGTTACACTAACCGTGAAAATAATAATAAATATACAAAAGTTGTGGGAATTAATTTATGTGGTACAATTCATTTCTGCTTTTTTTCACAACACTGTTTAGGATTGATATACGTCAAAACACTATCGTTTTTTAAATCGAAATTCATAAACACTGGGTTTTCAATGCATCATTATACTCCACTTTTATTGAATCAATGGTTTGCTCAGTTCTTAGCTAAAAAGATGTTCAAATAACTTTAGATTCCTTGTAACCTGCTCTGGATGAATTAGAAGAGATATTCACAAATTTGGTGAATACGAATGAAGTACTTTATAGACAATTGATAAAAGTATGCGCAGAGAGAGAGAACCTGAATTCAGCTCAAACTGATCAAGAGTATGAAAACAAATTTCTTTGGCTCTCTAATCAAACCTCTCTCTCTAATCACCTTCTAGAACTATTTGATTTTATTTTGCATATGTTAGTGAAAACGGTGCAAAAGAAAAACATTAGATGGCAATTGTGTGCTTTTATAGTTCCAATAAAGATATTAAATATTAGTAGAAAAACCATCAAAATTCTGCTGTATGGTTAAATAGGAGCGGTTAGTGTTGATGCTTTGATAGACAGGTACATTTTTTCATTGGTGCTACATTGGTATTACTTTCGATACAAATTCAATATTTTTATTATTTTATTCCGTGATACAAATATACAGAAAGCAACCGTTTATTTGTTATTATATGTTGTCTAGAATATAGAAATGCGCAAATATTAAACAAAATGATTTCAAGTTTATGATTCTAACCAGCTAATTTAGTTTTGTAAATAAAAACTCTACCTTTTCGTCAACCTTTAGCACTGAATAAATTTCGTTAATGTATTCATTTCGCGTTAACTTAAGAGCGTAAACCTTAGTTGAAGGAAAATTTATAGTTAGGCTTTATTCCAAGCACACAAAAATATTTTCTTTATTATATTGTACGAGAACTAAAATGCATAAAACGTTACTCTTCCACTCCACTAACATCAGCAACTAAATGCCTCAAAGCTCAAATAGAAGCTATATCCTATATTGGATTTTGCAATGTTTCTCATTTGCAGGTTTCTAAAGCGAATTAAATTCGAATCTGCTGCGATCACCTGCGAATGACAAAATGGAAGCTTTGTGGTGTGTAACATAAACATAATGTGCCGTTTATGTTGTTGTGATTAGCGAAATCGTTTGAGTGCAAAAAAAAAATCGAACTTCTCCATTAAGACTAAAGTCTTTTATTATCAAAGCTGCTAATTTAAGTTGTCAATTACATTAAATATACTGCTCTAGATAGCGATTATCTGACACAAATTTCCGTTTCAACTAAATAGAAAAGCTATATTAAATTTAATTTATGTGAAGCTGCATTTACTTATTTTATTAAACTGGTGAATAAGACGCTTAAGGCTACACCAGCTTCCGGTGAGAAGATAAAATTAACTTTTTTGATTGTTACAGAAATTCTTTTGTATTTTTTTTATAAATCACTTGATGAGCAGATAAGCAAATGTTATTTATTCATAGTTCCAAATTACAGTAAGTTGGGTGGTGTGGAGCAGGGTTAAAATCAACATGGCAAATGTTAACATTTATGATTGACACACAAGATGTTTGGCGAGTCAATAGAGTAGAATAGCGCAGAATAGACTACACACTTAATTTAATTAGAATTACAAAATTTCCAACATTTTTGTAAATTCAAATTTGTTAAGGAAGACATTGATACGAAAGATAAACAACATGTAAAATACACAAATATTTATAAGTTTAGCACCACAACATTGAACTCCATAACCAAAATATAGTCAACATACATAATATAACATAGATAGGATTTATGATGACACCAAGATAGATAGCAATAATAACAACAATGAGAGCAACATTTAATAGTTGTAAACACATCAAGTTGTTACAGAAAAGAATTACAACACAACATTTAAACAACTTTTGTAGCTTACGAATTCAACGTTTTCAAAGCGTAAGTTCAGCAATAATGCTTCGCCGCTGTGACGAGAACTTTTCTAGTTTTCATTACGCACACACTCAGTTATTAGTTAACATATTTTTATTCACTTCAATATTTATCCACGAAAATTCAAACGTACAAATCCGTTAACGGTTCAAACTGTGGCCGAGCGAGTTTCGCAAATTGCCGTTACATCGACTTCCGCCCGAACATAGCTGAAATGCATACGAACGCGCCAATGTTGCTTGAGCTAACGAAGAGCAAAGCGTCCTGCACGTGAGGCTAGAGTCTAGAAACTAAAATTGCCGAAAGTTGCAAGCGCAGCCAAGAAAGGATTCGTCGTTCAATTCGCCACACCGACACAGACACAATTGCACGCACGAACACATGCACACAGCTAAACGGGCTTACAATGAGATTTATGGGTTGTAGCACGTGTGCAAGCGTCTCGTGAATGCATTCCGATTGCATAGAGCGAGATGGCGATAGTGTTAGGCTAGGAAATAGCTTCACACCGACCAACGGAATGCGAAGCAGCGGATTGCGAGCGTGTTGGTGTGGTTTGGGGCTGGTTTTCGTGCGCTTTCTCTTCTTCATTTGTTATTATTATTGTTATTGCTGTTGCATACTTGTTGGCGCTGTGCGTTGTATAATATTCAATAGCTTACAGATTGCCCATAAATGCATATTTATATAATTGTATAAGAAATTGAACAAAATTATAATATCAATAAATTATTTTCTTATGAAATGATAGTTTACTTCTAAATTATACTTCTTTGAATTGTTACTTTTAATTAACAGCAAGTTCATAATTAAAAAATATCGTTATTTATGCATCTATAGGTGGAAATTTATATTAGTACAGTAAGACCTTCATAATCGCGACAATCGGATCTACGTAAACGGAACGAGCACAGATTTATATCAGGTCAAGGACTGACAACTCACCAGCTATCCTCAAAATCAGTTGGGAAATGTTTTCATCCGCTATAATAACAACCGCAAACTCGGTGAAATTCTTCTTTTAATGGAAAATTAGCAGAAAAGTCTACTACGGTTTTAAAGATGAAGTCAAAGCAGTATTTATTACTAAAAAACAAAGATGCCTTTCGCGAAACAAAGGTCAAATGACTTAATGCTATAACCGCAGTGCATTTATAAGAGCAATTCATATATATTTGATAATATATTTTAAGTACGTTTCAAACTAACCGGTTTCAAACTATTACAAACAGCTTCCGTGTTGTTCAGAATGGGGATAGTGTGTGTATATATGTATATGTATAACAATTTAATTTTGTACTATATCTTCTTATTGTTCGAATATAAGAATTAATAACTAATTTATAATAAAATGAAAGGAAAATTATTAAAAGCCTTAGAAGCAAATAAAATATACGTGTATATTCTGCAATTCAGAAATGGAAAAATTAAAATTTAATTAAAAATGACACATTTCAGAAAATGTCATTATTCAAAAGTTTTTAAAGAAAAATATTTAATAATTTGACTGTTAAAAAAATTTTCGAAAAAAATCACGCATACGCCTACGCACTTTCGCATCGAATATAAGACTACATATAACAAAAAAAAAAAAAAATACACACACACACAAGTCCACACGCACATATCGTCGGCCGCTTAAGACAGCCCATTCCCGGCTTTTTTTAGCCGGCGCTTCGTTTAGCTCCTTTTTCCACATTCATATTTTGTGAAATCTAAGCAGGTTCAGGGGTGACTTTAGCGTCCTGCGCATTGGCCAACAGCAGAGTGCGAACGATAACTGACCATGTAGTTGTTGGTGATTGCTGCTTGCTGCTGCATGAAAAAGCATGCATTAGCTTAGACTAACAACAAAATTTTGGGCACCACCTTCCCCACAACAACAAATGACGAACACAAGTATGCAAACGCGAATTGGTTAGAGCAACAACAAGAACAACAACAGCAACAATCGTGATTTGTACGATAACAGAACAATAACAATAAAAGCAACAACGTTGCCACCACCACAACCACTTGTTAAAACAATAACAACAAGTGTCACGTGGCACGTGGCACGTGGCAAAGTTGTTGACAAACAAACGCCTCGCTTTCTTCGTGTTCATGCTTTCCCTTCTTCACTGCTATTTGCGGGCGATCAGCAGCACTTCTTTGGATGGAGTTTTCGCGCTTTTTCGTCCTTAGTGGAATTTATGTATTGTAGAATGCCGCGTGAGCATGTGGAATGTGTGCGGCATGTGGCATGTGGCATGTGGCATGTGGCAAGTGGCGAGTTAGCGTGCGCTGACAGCACTTTAAGTGCATTTCTCGGCACCTGCCGAACTGCGTGCCGTGCACACACATTAAATAAATATTTATTCCATGCGCTATATGTATATGAAACATATGTTTTTATGGTTCCTGGTCGCCTGTCTGTCATCCGTGGATTGTTAATCAAGTTGCACTGGATTGTGCAATGTAAATATTTACGCGCAAGGACAAATGCACTCCTGTTGACATTCAAGAAAGTAATACGGTGTCACACATACACACATACACGCATACACACATACACATTGATCGAATGATAATTGCATTTTCATTTTGTTTTCGAAAGGTCACACAGTAAGGTCACTTAACCTCGAAGAGGGAGTTTAATGCCGAACTTTCGCTGAAAAGACGGGGTCTTGAGCCACATGTAGGTTTTGAGCCAATAACGACTCCCTGAGTTCAGTTCTTACACTTTTTAGGTAAGACGTGATATCCAGAAGATGTCTCTTGCGATTATTCTCGAATTTATTTATATTCACTATTTATTGTAGAAGGTTCAAAATCTAATTGAACAGCTAAGGTTGTTTTGATATCCTAAAATTGCCCTCTAAAGATATTAAGGGAGCATATTGAACATATCGTTTGTGAATATCTGGGTGTCCGAAGGCCTGGGTGTCCTGTGCAAAGTAGCTGGCGCGTTAGCTTTCAATCAAGACAATGCGCGGTATTATAAATCAATGAAAACGTTTGAAAATTTGCTTGACTTAAGAACCGAATTGCTTAGTCATCGACTGTATTTTTCGGATTTTGCCTTCAGTGTCTTTTTCCTAACCTGAAGACAGGAATGGTATTGAAAAGTTGGAAGGTCGATATAATCGGTGTACTGTTCCTGATGACGGCACTAATGTTGAATAACAAAACCGAATTTTGTAAAAAATGTGATTTCCTTTAAAACGGTTCGAGGTGTACATCGTGAAAATAACTGGAAACAAAATTTCTTTATGATGCCTCACTGAATCCTTATTATGCACACTTACAAATGCTGCTACTGCTCCATTGCCCTGCCCTTTAAAATCCCTGCAGTGAATAGTCCAAAATTCGACTAGACAGAGAAGCGCAGGCTTAAACCAATTATATAATGATTTATATAATTTTAGGGTTATTTAATGAGAACAGTGTTTTTTTTTTCTATAATCTGATTGAAATCTGACAATTGCCATCAACACCATCAACACCAAATAAATACCAGCTGGTTTTATGGAGAAAAGAAAGTCTGCTGACTAGTTGTACTTGTGGTTCATACTAGCTGTAAACTTGTTTATAATTAGTCTCTCCAATTTGCTCTCCGTTCTGCTATGTGCCCAGCCTTTTGTGAGTATAAGTATCTAATTTTTTACATCTGTATATATGTACCTGGCATTTATGACTACTTTTAGCGCTTAACAAGGTCTGATCCACTTTGTGGACGATAAAATTTTCTCGCTGCCGAAACACAAAAATTTCTAATATTTGCCCATAAATAATAGTATTGTGTAATATTAGGCAAATATGTGCCTAATTGTGCCACTTTGCATGCAAATGCTGGTCAATTCAGTTCCCCGTGTGTATGCGGATGTTAATTTTTGTTTACATTTAATGCAAAATAAATTGAGTAAAGATTAATTTTATGACTTAACAACAAAAACAACAGCGACAACAAAGTCAACAAATATTTATTATACTCCAACAACAGCTAGAGTGGAATGACTGCATTTTAGCAACAACATGAAAATAACATTATTATCAAATAGTTAAAATAATAAATCTAAATTCAAAATAACAAAAACAATGAAGGAATTTCGCAAACTGTAATATTGTAGATTTGTACGTAGGCTGTCATTAGTGTGGTGAAACGTGTTGTTGTTGTTTATTTTAGCACTTTACGATGGTAATGAGATCATTGCTTTGGGCAATTTGGAAGCTAAAGAGACTCCGTTTACATTTTCCTATACATATATGTTTTTATGTCGATACACATGTATGTATGTGTGTGAACATTATGGCTAAACAGGCGTCTACATTATATGCTGTCTAGCTTGTGGAGCTAAGCTCAATGGGCACTATTTTGGTGGATTGCAGCGACTCTTAGCTGAAGTGGATTATTGTTTAGTGATTGTGTGAAATTAAAAATTCAGCATCATTAATGAAATTTAATGAATTGCCGTCGACTAAATTGCCAAAATAGCAAGTTGACCGGCAGCATAAAATTAGAATTTATCTCATTTGCTTGTAGAGATTTGAATTTGAATTTCATCATGAAAGATTAGTATTTATTATACGTTCATTTAGACAGCTATGCGTTACTTTAGCTAAAATTTCAATTCTGTGTAAATACAGACTGAAAGTGTGTCTGGAATCCATTGAAGTTACTGCATGGACGAGGAAAATTATAATCGAGCTTCACCAGCCCTTACAAAGCTGAGATTGGTATAGCCTTGAACCTTTTAGAGCTTTTATGACTTTAGAGCCCTTCCTTTAGTATGACCTATTCGATAAAACAAGCAGATATCATCGTAAAGCAATAGGACCTCATCCCTCCATCACCTTTGAGGGGACTGACACAAAATTATTTCTAAAGCACCACAGAAGTAACACAAATAAGATTATAACGGGCTACAGACTACAGGCAACTTTTCTTCATATAATGGATGCGGGTGAATTTTCTGGAATCTAGATTTACTTGACCTGCAGTCACACTCATGGGGCCCAATTCGGTTGTTTTACACAAATATTTCGACTAAACTTTGTATGAGAGATTCAACGAGTTCATATCAAGGCATCAGTCAACTTGTGGAGAGGGAGCACACAATAACTCCAGGCATGCATACTCTATGTAACAGTAGATGTATCTACTTTATCAAATCACAAACTCTGCGAAAAAGTTTAGCTGAGGAATGTCTAATTAGGAAATATATAAAATTTAAGTTCAAAATGATGAACATAAGCGTAGGTAGTTGCAAGACTATAAGTGATCCGGTCTGCTAGGCCTAAAATTTGGACTGCTAAATAGGAGAAAGCTTTTAGGGAGTATATAGATGTATTTTGATGAGATTATTGGATAACTACGATGGTTGTTTAAAGGACTATGAAGGTTATACACCTTGAATTTCCGACCTCTTAAAGTTATCCATCCTCTGCGCGTCTGGTTCAAAGGCTGAACTCACAGCCTCCCTAGCGATGGGTGGACCAAAAAAAATGCAGTGCCGTGCAGCGTCTACTGCAGCGATCTTATAGAAGATCACAAACTTGGTATCGCTGATAACTATATCTCACCACAATGAACTAACCTCTCGCCTCAAGACACATAGAAGCAAATTATTTATTTACCCTGGCAAAAGGGTACTGTTCCGATCGGAGCACTAATATAATGGCAGCGTCTTTTCTTTTCCCAGTAGTAAGGCTCCCTAATCGCACCAGCATTTTTTTTTTTTTTTGCTCACTGATATCTTTGAAATTCTTCGGTGGCATTATGAAAAGAATTGAACAGAACAGAGTTCACAGAAAACGGTGAAAGCCGATTACTGATACTTTTGGCTCATATGTTTTTATTACAGGTGTAAGCTCTTGTGAATAGGTGCATATACATCATAACTTAGAAAAGAAGCGTGGAGCACCGCTCAATGAATTGTCAATGATCATCTTCAGACATGAATCAGCGCAATATAAAACCAACTGATTTTTTATATTCAGTACTTTAAAACTGGTATTTGAATATTGTAAGTACAAGTACAGCCCTCTTAAGCTTGCTTTCTTAAGACCTTCAAATGTTTATAAAACTGTTTTTGTTCATTGTCTTTATTTGTGTGTTGTCTTTTGCAAAACGGCAAGATAAATATATCAGGCCAACTTTCGTAGCGAAAATACCAACTTTTAATTACGAGTATTACGTAAAAAGCAATTTACTTAGCTGTTAAGTAGAGCACGCCCTACTATGTGAGGAGCAAATTAGCTGGCAACGCCCGGCTCATTTCGGCAATCACCGTACAAAGTGTCAGAGGTAGTTTTAAACTAATTTCGGCATAAAAAAAATAAAGAAATAGTAGCAAAACTTAAAAGGAACGAAAAAATTCGCTCGCTGCACCAACAAATACAAAAATACATTCGCAAATGAAAAAGTATGCCTGTGAAAGGTTAATACACACATTAGTGGAGCACAGTGTAATTGATGTGCAATATTGTCATAACCTTTATTTGTCTATTTGTAGGCTTACTAGGAGCCGAGCTTCTGTGTTCACATGAAAAATTTTTGAAATTCTTTTGCCACGAGGAAAACAGAAAAAAAGAAAGCGATGGAGGCGATGGAGGCGAGAGCGAGTGCAGAGGGTGCGGCGGAGAACTTTTTTTTTACGGAGGGGCGAAAAATTACAAATTGAGCCGAGTGATACCTAATTAGTAGACAAGTGTAACCTAGTACCAGGAGCTAACTGTTCCGTTTCGATGCGCCGGAAATACACAAAGTGCAAAGCACAAAGGGCAAAGCGAAATGCACACAAAATAAAAACTGAGAAACCCCTGAGGGGATAGTAGGGAGTGGAAAGAGGAAAACTTTGCCAAACAACATGTGGCACACACACAAACACACACACATTTAAGCGGACGAACGGTATACAAATGTAGACTTGTCTTTATTTGCAATTACAGAGCATATTTGAAACAACGGTAAATCCAAAAAGTGCATCAAGCACAGAAGATACCAAAAACGTGCAAGAAGCCAGCTTGAATGAGCAAGCAACGGAAAAGGAAAAAATCATTTATGTAAACTTCCAAAGTTTCCGAAACTCACAAAGGCTCTGCTCCTTCCGCCAACTGTAAAGCAGAGCGGCTCCCTCAAAGCGCGGCAAAAGCGAATGATGAGCAAAAGAAAGCGCTTACTCGCCGGCAGTTAATGCACTGTTGAGCAAAACAAATGTAATGCTGTCCAAATGTTAGCTCTGTCCGCACTGTGCTAAATGTTCAAACCGAAATGGTTAGCATATTAAGCGCCAAAAGCTGCACAAAATCAAAACCAACTTGGCCTGGCCCGCATACGAGCGAGGGTGAGGCGGTTGCGTCCGAGTTCTGTTTTGCAAATCGTGTGCAACGCCAATACTGTGGAATGCTCCCTCGCGAGGCCATTATGCACTTTGCCAACTAATAAAATAAGTTGGGCGCAAATACTATAACAAAAAGCTTAACAATGTAACGGAGAAAATGTGTACAATAAAAAAGTTATTGACAAATACTTAGACAAGGTAGCGCGGTGCAGGCCATGTGAGAATACCCCACATAATTTCATCTACAAGCCGCAAAGGAAAGCTGTACTAATCCTGCAGAAAGCTCAGAATTGCAAAAGTAGATGAAGTTTCCTACTCGAAAGTACTTCGAGGGCTGTAGCCCAATTAAATACTAAATATCAAAGAGGCAGGGATTTTTCTGAAGAAGCATAACAGTTTGTGTTGTTGTTATGTTGTAACAGCAGAAACTATGCCTCATAAATTTTGAGGAATGCTGCCGACTTGGCAGTTCTTGATCGGATAAAAATTCAGGTCGTTTCTGGTTACGTTGACAAGTCTGTGGGATATTGGAATCGTTCTCATATAATTAGCCCCTTGGCTAACCACAAAGTTTCCAAGAGTGGTTTTGCCATGTCTAGCTGAATATGGAAACGAACCAGTAGCCATAGGTAAAAAGGCGGTACTGATGGGTCTCTGGAATGCAAATTTCTGGGATCACACTGAACGCTATTACTATTCATATTCCCGTTCCCACGACAGTCGGGTCTACTAACCGGAACGGATCCGGACCTTTATGCGAACAAGCATTGTCAACACGGCTATTAATTGGGGTGTTTTTGCCGCTACAACAACAACAACAAATACTCATATTCCTTTGTTATGCGTTAGCCTAGAGGTTTGTTATCGAATGATTCATATTGATTGATCTAAGATTGATATTGAAAAATCTATGTGCATGTCTGATCGTAGCAACAACAATAAAGGTATTTTCACAAGAGAGAAATTTTCTTCAGCATTTATAAGCCAATCATTTCTCGCTTTATTTCCCCAAAACTTTTTCCTATAGGGCATCATTTGAATGAAGTTGTACAAATATGAGAATGCGGGAATTAGGGAGATCATTGTTTAGCTATTGCACCGCCAGGTACTGGCCTGCATATCTCTAGCTGCAACTGATCTAGTGCCAAAATTTGTGCATTTATTTTACAGGCAAAAACCCAAATAAATAATACAGTTTTAGAACTGGATTTTTTATATTTATTTGTTTGTTGCAATCGTTAGCATTGAAAATAATGAAATAGATGAGAGTGCAGCAGCGCTGCCAAAGAGGCGTAAGGTTAAATGGTTGCGGCCACGGGTCGTATAAATGTGCATAAAATCAGGCGTCGCATGCAACAAAAGTACAGGAGTGAAGGTTGAAGGTGAAGTGAAACACAACTAAACCAATTGGTATTACCACAACCACGTGTGCTACATATAACTTC
This sequence comes from Bactrocera minax, assembly GCA_021498325.1. Classification (NCBI taxonomy): domain Eukaryota; kingdom Metazoa; phylum Arthropoda; class Insecta; order Diptera; family Tephritidae; genus Bactrocera; species Bactrocera minax. Next base: position 1,211,656 of record JAKEEE010000060.1, read on the forward strand.
CCAAGCTCACGCGCATGTGTGCAAAAACTCATTTGCAAACTTTAAATGTGTAAAAAATTAAAATGGAACAAATTTCGCTCACATTGTTTTATCAATAACAAGTATTTATAGTGATTATTTTATTTTCATTTACTTTCCACGTGATATGAGGCGCTTGCCTTGAAAGCAGGCGACGTGTGATAACAATCGCGCCAAGCTGTGCGAAAGCCAAAAATTGCAGTGGCAACACCCACCGAAAGCAGCGCCCACCCCCGCTCCACAGTGCCACTGCCAGTGAATTATCGACGCAATACACAACACTTGGCGATAGCATTTGCTAAGTAATTTCGAAGCATCTCATCACGTGGGTTCGTAGAAGCCACTGTACGCGCGTTCGCTGCGGCACTGTCGCCGCTCCATCCTCCCAATCGTTTATCAAAGCATTTCTTATTGCTTGTCAGCAAAAACCATTCGAGATTGTCGAATTATCACAGCGGCGACATATCGAAAATTCTGAAGACATCAGCACAACGCGGCGCAGCGATGGCCGTAGGCGCTGCTGCCACTTGCCATTTGCCACTTGGCACTTGCGACATGCCATTCACCGCTGCTTAACACACTGTGTTGGTGTGCGCTTCTACCTATTTAATCTCAGTGCCACACTTACCACAGCTGCACTCGAGCGCAAGTGAAGTTGTCACTTGAGCGTAATCGGAAATGCCAAATCGACAAATCGTTGAAACGACGACTACTAACCATCTTCGTCTGTTGTCTGCTCGCTGTCGGCTGCGCTTGGTAAGTGGGTTGGGTTTCTATGTGCGTTTACCACAGCCCTTAAGGGTTTCGAGCGAACACATGTGTATCACTTTTTACACCCGAACGCAACCAGCTGCATAAGGATATTCGGATAATCGAAGGATATGTTTCCTCGTGGAGGAAACATTTATATATATAAAAAGAATTATATTTTATTTATTAACAGATACAAATCTTTTATGTCGGAATATTTTTAGAGGCATGAAACATTTATTTCCAATAAGGCACTGAAAATTTAATGCAATTATCAATTTTTGGCTTTCTTAGTCCGCAAATATTATGGCTTTTACGCCACATGCCAACAACCAGGTCAAAAGCGTTGGTTAACAACAGTCAGGCAGTCAGTTTATCAGCATAGCATCAAACCTTAGGCTCGACGTACGCCCACAAAGAGTAGTCCAACAGAGTCAAATCACCTTGGTGTCCAATTAAGACCCATTTGCTGGAAACATTTAGAACTTAGACGATTGATTTTGAAGTGTGTAACCAAAAAGTCAAGAATCATTTTCCTGGAGCGCTCCCGATTGCCCACATCGTTGGCTTGACCTTCAGTTTTAAAACAGTATGCACCGATTAGGCCTTAGACATGAAAACTACACCTGATAGCAACTTTTTTTTGGTTACAATAGAGCTTGGGTAATTTAGCCTTTAGGATGACTCACACTTCGAATACTTACATTTTACTTAGTTAGGTACGCGTCAAGCTAGAAATGTGCCTAATCGCCGACGTATAAAAAGCTCTATAAGTTTGCCGCACAGAACGAACGTTTACGAAATTCCCTTCTAAATATTCTAGTGAAAGTAATTAACAGAAAAATACTGAACATAAATGTCAAACCCATGTGCTTACTTTGACAGATGGATTGACAGCTATCTCTCTAGGAAATTATATATATCTAAAGACACCCTATATTTAACTGAAGTGAAACTAATAATTTGCAAAGCTTTCCATGTAAGGACCGCATCAATAAGTATGGAAAGAAAAATCCAGCTAAGGATCCCTTTAGGCATAAGTAAATATTGCAATTACAAAAGGTATGTCCGGGTATAAATTTGGTACGAACCACAATACCGCAAGTAGGGCTTCCCTACTTACCGCTATAAGAATTTCTATGCGAGTTTTAGCATACATATAAATGGCTTTGTGTTTGTGTGTGTATGTGCAGAGCAAATAAACATTCCACATTATCCTTTGAAAAGCTGGGAATTCCCAATGGCCAAAGGACATTTTGAAACTCGATACAAGCGTGTTGTAGGCGACTGTGCGCTGAGAGATTTACAGCAACATATTGTATTTTAGAGGGTGTTAAAAGACACAATTTACATTTTCAAGTGTGAATAGTAAATCTCAATTGTAACGGAAGATGTGAAAAGCAAGTAGTTAATGCGGCATTGGAAAAAATAAAACGCTTCAAAATTTGTAAAACGGCTTCAATAATCTGATCGGTTCTTCAATTTTCTTTAAGCTATATTGAATTTCTGGAATCTACGTTCGCTCATTTTTTTACAACTTAATCAACCTAACTAATTGATTGTAACATCTTAAAATATTCTAGATAAAGGATTATATTTGCAAAACGTTCAGAATGGAGGAATGCAGTGATTTAGTGATGTCTGTACGTAGAACCGATAGTATGATATCTTGAGGATTAAGCAGATCCGGATCTTTGTCATGCCCCTAAAACGGCATTATTGAAAAACAAATTAACGCTATAGGAAGTCATTGGGAGTAGCATTTAGGTACACGTATAATAAACCCTTAACACCATACATATAACTTGGTAGCGAATAGCGCCAAATTCGTAAAAATTACTTAGTCCATGCCATACATATGAATCAGTTTAAAAAATGGCCTATGACCGTGACATCGACCTCTGTCAGCTACAATTTCATATCTCACAAACTACTCAAAAGGTTTAAATGAAATTGGTGCATAAGGCTTAGTTTAACACACAAATGGACGAAATCGGACAGAAACCATTTACATTTCACAAATAACACAAATTTGTCTTTCTTCAGCTATTTGACTTTACAATAGTTTCACGAATCAGAAAACATATCGAAACAAATCTAAGCACATCGGTCAACATATTTCATTTAATATAGAGTAATTTTTTACCAAAAATTAATCAGCACACATATAGTATAACAAATTTACTGATCTCGGTCCGTCCGGTTGACACATGAGACGACACATGAGATAATACGGATACCCCATTAAAGTGGTATAATCGCTATATTCAATGTTACCAAGTTTTGTCTTACAGATTTTAGATCAGTTTTGCTGTTATGAATGGCTTAAATTTAAAATTTTTTTTATATTATACAATTATTATTTATTATTAATAATTATTAATAAAGACTGGAATTAAAGTATAGAAACAACTAGATCATTAAAATGCTATTTGGCGCGGAGTGAATAATTCCTTCATCAAAATAGCTGGCCCAAATAATTGATTCAGTACGGCGAAAGAACCGTAATTTTTCGGAATTATATTGTTGTGGTGATGTTAATCTGCTTGATCAGCTGGTATAATATGATCCATTTGCCACCCTCTACCGCTTGGCGAATCGAAAACAGCTGATATAAGCATATCCAACTGTTATAGCAAGAAATCGTATGAAAGTAAAAACTTATTATGTTAAACTTATTAACAAAAGTCAAAGAAAATTTTCAAAAATTCTCTGATCATAATCCAAAGTATCAATACCCATTTGACTTTGATTTCTAATGTTCAGATGTTTAAATCGTTAAATTTATGTGGAAATTTGACGAAGAACCCTCATAGAAGCTTCTCCACTTACAAATCCGCTTCCAGCACACTATTATTTTTCACAACATCCAAGTGAATAATGAAAAAACTAAATAAAAAAGAAATCAATGAACTTAACTTCACAAAAGTCGAAAGTGGCAAACGAAACAAATTTCTTCTTCCAAGCTACTCAAGTGCAATTTGTTCCCTGAGGTGTAAATACACAACAGCGAACTCAGCAAAATTTCAAGAAACCACCAACTGCATATCAATGAGCCGCAAACACTTGTGCGAAACTTTTCATATTGTTACAAGGAAGTGAATGGGAACAAATTCGCCGAGAGTGCAATCAATGATGGAAAGGTAATGAATTAGGAAATAAAGAACGAGGCAAAAATAGAACACAACATTCCAAGTTTTACTAATTTTTCTTAATTTGCTTTAAATAGCAGACACAAACTTGACAAGCCGATATGTTGCAAAAGGAATTTTGGTTTTTAGTAAGATTTAACAATTCAATAAATGGATGTAGTAAGGTGTTGTTATTGTTGCAATCACTGAAAGCATTCTCTAAATAATTTTGAGCACTGCTGCCAAGTTAACAGTTCTTGTCCGGATGGATGTCGAACGAGTTCTTGGAGCGTATTAGAAGAATACTATTGATAAAGTAAATTCAAGCTCTTATAAATTACATCACAGAATTTAATTTAACCCTTAACTGTAATCCGCAGGCCTGAACGATCCCTACGCATGAAATTTCTTAGTTTTCTAAGAAGCTAAGCATCGTCAGCAGCAGCCATTTATGACCATTTGTTTGAACACATAATTAAAGCCAGAATACTAACAACAACTACTGCGTTCATTGTACGTGCAGTGAAGGATGAGGTGCAATTTTATTTAATGTAATATCGGATAATACCATAGTTTCATAATAGGGCACTTTTCTTTCGGAATAAATTGCACAATTTCGACTTGACTTTATAAAAGATAACAATAAATCAATAATAGGAAAATTCTGAACACATCTAGTCTAGTCGAATATGTAGCAACTCGTTTCCAAGGAAGGATCAGTATTTGAGATATCCCTGTTGGCCCTAGAAATGAAGCAGTTCGGATGGTCCGTTTTCACCTTCATATATTAAATATAATAATTTCAGTTCATTTGCTTCATTCAGGACAAAACTTTAAAAGAGAATTCGTAAATTATTACGATTCTTGGTCCTAATATCCACATATTCGATCGGAAACTTACTCTGAACTCATTCTTTATATATTAATAGATGTCTGGAATAATTAATCAGAAATAATAGAAAACCAAAATAGAAGGCAGATGTTGACACCACGCAACAATAAAACAAGTAAAACAATGTCTACCCATTCCATTCAAATTCTTCAGGTTGTGGCGCGCCAAGACTTCCCGAAATACCTCTTCCTATATAAAAAGCACTTTGAAGACTGAAATTGATAAATTTTGTTATATTGATAAAAATTTATCGATGATGAAAATAAAGGAAATTAAACTTTCTTATCGACTTCACAGAAAACTTAGAAGTTCGAAACAAGATTGGTTTAAATTAAAAAATATGCTGCGAAACGCTTATAAAAACTACAAAAATGTAATCAACCAGTTTTAAAAACATAACTTCACAATTATTCCAAAAAGCGTATGCTTATTTAGTCCATTAAGTTCAAATTTAATCGAAATTGTCTCGCGAAAAGTTAATTAATATTTTTTCTACAAACAATATTACCAGCGATAATCAAAATCACCTAGTCACACCAACACCGCTTACCGCTGGCTGAAACCACATACATATGTATATAGTCTTACTGATTACTTAAAGTAAAAGGTAGAGAAGAGTGTCTTCTGAATTCTTCGCGATCATAGCTGATGATTTTGCTCTTGATTAGACCACTTCGCCTCAGGAAAGGTTTATTCACATTAATTGAGTTATGCTCACGTAAGCTAAGCACGTAGAACGCGAATTGTGTGTGAAAGCATAACCTCAAATATAAATAACAATAGTCTAGTCATTGAAAGAAAGCCTCGGCTATGGTCGCAATCATAACTTTATACACTTGCTTATATTTTTATTATTTAACAAAAAAAAAACATCTCACCAAAAAACACAAGCGCTTGCTATTCTCTATCCAAAAATACAACCGTGCGACCTAACGTGCGACCGGTGAATTCCCTAGTGACACCTCAACGGCCAAATAGACAACAAAGCACTTCTAATAGCTGAGAAATGTATTTTGTTTACAATTTCAGTTATCTATTTTTACCAAAGGCAACAAAATATGAAGAAAAGGTAAAATTTGGGTGAACGCTTGCAAAACAAGTGAAATCGGCTATTCGACTTACCGCTCCCGTGAGGCGCATTTGACACTGACTGTTTTTGCTGCTGCGCCTGGGCTTGTTGTTGTTGCTTTTGTTGTATCTGCAGCTGTTGTTGATGTACGACTGTTGTTGGTGCTGCTTGTTGCTGCTGTGGTGGAGAAACTACGATACCTCCCGCTCCGTCACTGCGCGACTCTAATTTCAACTGCACATCGGACAGACAGAGTTGCGTTTGCTTTTGTTGTTGTGGATGTGTGTCAACAATTCGCATCCCGTTCGCACTGATGTTCGTGCTGCCATTTGCCGCACTGGCGTTATGGCTTTTGCTACCACTGACCACCACAACCTTATTCATGCCCACCCCATTGACACTCGTATTATTGTGATTGCCACCGTTGTTGTTGGCGAACACAGTTGTTGCATTGGCTAAGCGCAAGTACGTTGTAGTTGTCGTGGCAGCAGAAACGGGCAGAGTCGTTTTCGTTGCTAATGCGACAGTGGACGCTGCACCGCTGCTGGTGCGGTTCACGGTGATATTACCCAATTTGGATGCTGTTGTAGCTGCGGATGACACCACAGCCGTTCCATTGGTCTGTTGACTTTTGGTAGCACGTGTGAAGCCCACGGCGCCCGTCTGTGTGTTGGTGCTAACACTAACCGTCTGCGCCGCGTTGACCAAATGGCCCGAAGACAATGAATGCGTTGAACCAGATATGGAGGAAGAAGCGGAGGATGAGGAAAGCAGCGGGCCAGTGTTGGACGCACGATCGGAACTGATGGAGGTGGCGGCGTGCGCAATTTTACCCGACGACGAAACAGTCGATAGCGATGAAGCGGAAGCGGAGGCTGTGAGCGCAGCCACCGAGGAGGCAGACGGATTGCGTATAACTAGTATGGATTGCGACTTCTCCAACCGCTTAAGTGTTTGGAGCACGAAAGGTGCTTTGCTAGCGATGCTAGTGCTGCTGCTGCTGTTGTTGCTCAAGCTACCGCCCTCCGAGGCGCGACCGAGACGATTGCTGTCGGTGCTGAGGCTGCGTGAGGCCTGTAATACAGGAGAGTGTTATATTGCTATTCTTAATCGTAAATGTAACAACAGGTACTTACCGTTTTGAAGAGATACTGACGATCGGCGGCGGTAGAAGTGTTCGACGTCTTCTTCAAGTTGGCCGTGTGCAGGAGCACCGATTCCAGTTGGCTTGCATTGATTGGGGTTTGCAGCAGAATTGTGTTGGTCGTATTGCCAGTGGAACCACCACCGCCCGCACTACCACTTTGGGTCGGTGTCGCCTTCATCTCCTTAGCAACATAAGCAGCGTTCTTCGAACTACCAAGTAATGTTGTTGTTGTTGTTTGTATTGATTTGCGTGCAACTGTTGTGGCTGTAGGCAATTGTGTCAGTGTCGCAGCAACGGTTGTTTTATCAATTTTTTGCTGCTGCTGTGGTTGGTTTTGATGCTCCAACTGCAGTTGTTGCTGCTGATCATTATTATATATGCTGATTATGCCATGCTTGTTCTGTATGACAATCTGCCCGTTTTCGTTGCGGGCGCCGCGCAACAATATGATGTTGTTGGCTAACTGTTGCGTCTGCGGTTGTTTTTGCGTCGTCTGCAATTGCAACTGTTGTTGCTGGTGTTGATGTTGTTGTTGCAACTGTTTTTGTTGTTGCTGCTGCATTGGTGTGGAAGTGTTGAGGGGTGTGGTTGTTGTTGGGGCTGTTGTTGTATTTGTTTTTGTAGTTTTAGTACTTGTTGTTGTTGGTTTTGGTGATATTGCACTAGCAGCATTGTTGTTGCTTGATTCTCCGCTTTTTCTCGATTCTGAAAATGATAAAATGGTTTAAATCAAAATTTTTGGGAAACAAAAAGAATCTATTTTAAGCAATAGTCGGTAAAGTCGGGGATAGTCGGTAAAAGTCGGGGACAGTCGGTAAGGGATAACTCTCTTTTCGCGATGCGTCAAAGAAAGCGTTGAGTTCTAGCTAATCTCTTGTGCATGCACACAGTATCGGAACCTCAATAGAAATCTTTAAATTATTAGGATAATTTTTAATTTTAAGGAAATTTGAATTGTATGGTTTTCGATGTACTCATTCGATGAACTACATTTTGCTATAAAAATTTAAACGTCGACATTCCGTTTTTAATTATAAGGGAAACAAATTGCCAAACCTCTTTTAGCGCAATATATTGTATTCATCCATAGAGTCATGGATGAATCAGACTTCGAACAGGCATCAATAGCATGCAACTATTCAAATACTTAAGAACAAAAAACACAAACATCTAATGAAACAAACTTCGACTAAAATCAAACCACATTATAATTTTCTAAGGACACTTCTAATGGTCACTTCTGTAAACAAAAAAAATGGTAGTTCCATAATGGAGTTAAAATTAATCCTTCTGTCACCCACTTTGATAAAAATAGCGTATGGACACAATAGATGTTAGCAATATTTTAACACATGTCATATAATATCTTAAAAATACATTACTCATACGACGTATCTGCCAAATATACAGTCAACACCGCGCCACAACATCGGGGAGGGTAGCGTGTGTTTGTTGCGCCAACTCCCACAACATGACAACTAACTTGTCCAACATGACAAATTCACATTGGCCTCTGCCACACCCACAGTACTCACATGCATTCACACACACACACACACTTGTATAGGTGCTTGTCGAGCTACTTGCAATAATTTAAAGTACGAAATGTCTCGCTTTCCGCCCACTTCGGGCAAATTGAATTGACATTGGCAATATGCAAAACGACAAGCACAAACACAAAAACAAAAAACATTTTTTAGAACTTTCAAGCTCGCTTTGAAAGTGACAGCTGATAAAAAAAAAAAAAAGACAACACACACAAACACACAAATAACCGTACATAATAGACGTGAAACTAAACAATAATGGCGGCCGCAAGCAGCAGCACGGGCCGCTCTAGGAAAGATAACCACTTGAAAGCGTACACTAACCGGAAATTTATTGCTTCATATTGTCCTCGCAAGTACTGGCGGCCCTCCGTCCTAGGCTGTGTGGCCGCACGGCCTTTTTCCACAGTTGCTGCTGCCTCGACGACGATTGCGGCGCTTATTGTTCTTGTTAAGGTCCGACGTGTGGTCTACTCGACTTTCCGCTGTGTTACACGCGCTTCAAATGGACGTTCACGCGTTCCAACAAAATCAACTCGCTGCCGGCGTGCAGCCAACTGTTTACTGCTTGCGGCCGAGCGACGCAAAAAGCGCAACACAGCGAAGGACGCGCGCGCACACACACTCAAACACTCACATATCCCTCTGATCCCACATGTACGCAGTCAACAGTCAAACAGACAGCCGGGCACATGTAAATGTGGGGACGCTTGCATGCAAGGCAGTAGTTGGCTATGCATGACACGCACACGGAAATATACAAATCGACAATACGTTATGGCATGACAATAGTCAGTAGACAGTTGACAGCGCCGAAGACAATGCCAATGGCAGCAAGGGCACACACACACATATATAGATGCCAAGCTGACAGTGGAGGAGCGTCGAGAAGAAGTGGAAGGCAACACGCGAAGGGTGCAAGAAAAATTTGGTAAAGCATTCAAAGAAGGGGCGACCGCGAGAGCTCGTGGTTTGGTTGTACGCGTTGACACTCCTTTGACATTTAACAAGAAAATAATGAACCAAGTGGATAAGTCACATGGCTTTCTTCAGGGAAGACAGCACCCAAAGATTAAAAGTATGCAGTTACGAGGCGATAAAATGCAGCAAAATTCTTGTTTGATGTTGTATTCAAAAAATCGTGCAAATAAGTTGTAGAGCCAAATCAAATTAAAATATATCTAATATAGTAAGATCTTGTCTTTTGCCCAAAGTTAACCAACGGTTTACGTATCGGCAAAAAATATCGCGCACCCTATATAAATTTCCAGTCGCGTACTAAGTACCCAAGTGGATTGAAAGTTTCTTAAGTGGTACTAATTGATTTGTAAAAAATCATGGTTCAATTTAGAAGTATGGATGGAAAGTATATTTCTAGCAACCGTCGTTGGTTGGCAGGCAATATCAACTACATTTATACATATTTGGCATGAAGTGACAGTCTCCTTAATTACGACAGGTTTATCCTTGGTTTATCATGGTAATGAATATAATGTTGGTTCAAATGGCGGAAGTTTTCTAGATCAGAAAATAAATAATTATCGATTTATCGGTTCTTTTCTTCTTTCCGAGTTGAGGAGATAACAAAAATTTTTTTTCCTGACCTTATGTAGTTTGTTTTTAATACAAGCACAATTCTAGTTAATCAGTTCTTCTAACCTAAAACATTTTAAATATATTTGGTCCTCTTCGCCAACAGTTTGGTTTGTCTACTGAATTAAGCGGGCCTCAGGCTATAAGTTTTCCCTCAATTCAGAATAGAGAATCTGTCTATTACCACCACTCCTCTAGTTAAAATTACATCAGTGAAAATAGCGCCGGATAGCATTTAAAAAAAAACTATCTCAATATGCTCCACAGGACATATAATACAAAGACTCATTATGATGTCTTTCATCATTATCATTAAGATAATAATTAGTGGTTGATTTATGTATCTTCTTCGCCTAGCGCCCAAGTAACATAAACTTTCTTGTCAAAAAGTTCATGCAACTCATCGGTCCCTCTTATGCGGTATACCGAATATATCACCGAGTAAATATTCAATTACACATTACCACAATTGAACCGTACACAAGAAATATTTTTCATAAACGTGTTGCTCGAGCATATACAAATCGAAGCACTTCGTCCTTCCTCGTCACCCCCTCGCCAAAAGTATTCGTGTCTGAAACCGCACTAAGCAGCTAGAACCCACCGAGTACGGTTCCTTAACGAAAAATTCTGAATCTTGAATCGACAGTAACATATTCGTAATCGAGTTTTTATATATTATATCTTTTTCACCTCACTTTCGATAAATATTCTTCTTCTTTAAGAGCTTCTTCTCATTGCCTTCGCGACGCCTAACGGTAATCATATGGTATCACTATTTCGCTTACTATTCGGTATCTCATGCACAAGTAACGATGCCGAATATATGCGAATTGTGGTAATCGCCAAATGAGTAAAGAGTTATAATTGTAGGTTTTGTAGAATGTTCGTGCAATTGGAAAAAAGAACTGTTCTATAGGCAACATCTAGGGACCTGTGTTTCTTACACCGGGTTTCGTCATCACCATTCTTATATATAAGTATTATAAGTATTAAATGCAAAGTATCTTGCCATTTTATTACAAAACAAACAACTTTGAAGCGCTGGCTGCAACGCAAATGAAATATACTCGAACATGCCACAACCTAAATGACAGTCAAATCAACGTTGAAGAGCAAGGCCGTAGGCTAAGCGTCAAGCGGTACTTGCTGGTGCTGTTACAACCAAAGGACGCACGCACACGCTCACTTGCATAACAGTCTCCAGCGCACGTCATACACTTGTGCACACTTGCTTTCTCGGGCGTGTACCCAATTCCTACACAACTGCCTCGCTTGTGGAAAATAGTGGCAGAGTGCGAGGCATAAACCAACACTCGGCAGATGTGAGGCGAAAAGGCGAAAAATATTCACGCAGAAATGCTGCAAGCAAAATATCGATGAAAACACATGTGTAAGTGGGTATGTATGAATGTATATATTAAAGGCTTCGCTGACGACACACATCGACGACGGCGAGGATAGATGGCTCATCTTTAAATCAAGTGGACCGACGTATTTATTACATTTTGCATGAGCCATGTCTTCGACGGACAGCACTACGGCGCTACAAAAGTGCATGCGCTCCACTGTGTGGTTGTTGGTGTATTTGTGGCAGTGTTCAGGCTGAAAAGTATACGGCTGATGTTGGCGAACAACAAGGCAGCTTATTGTTTTTATTATTGCTGTTAGTATAGTGGCATTGTCTCGGCATATGTTTGTGCGACACATGGCACTCACATATACACACACACACACACACACACCAATCCACGCACACACCCATGTGACCTATGCATCTCGACAAAAAAGGTGCTCAACCACCTGGCAAAGGCTAGAGGCTAAACCAAAAAGGCGATTGCCAACGCAAATCCGCTGTTCACCACTGTTGTAACAGGAAATAGCCTCTAAAGAGCAATGACAATAACAAGCACTGCATTTGCTTAGCCCCAGCTCAAAGGTAACTACATCGGCCACTGACCAACTAGGTTGTCCTAAACCGAAAGTATGGGTGAATCTAAAACTAACCTACAAGGACATGACGTTGCTATTCTAGGCATAGAGGACAGACTTTGACTTGGACAAAAAAACACGGCAAGTGCCGCTTCCCTTAGCTGTGCGTACATCAGTCAGTGCAGAATGCAATGACGAGTCCGGTTAGCCTTACTTTGGCTGCGGAACAGCGGTAAGGGTGGCCCGAAGTGTCTAACAAATGTGCGGGCAATAATTAGCTGTTGGCTGTCACTGTTACACTGAACATTACAAAATATGTGTCTCTCATTAATGTCCTTTTTTCGACGAGATATTTCGCTTCTCCAACAAGTGTTGATGCAAGCGCACAGCGCGGAGGGTAGAAGGGGGTTTTAAGTTGCGTGGCGAGACAAAGCGAAGTCATTACATACTTTACATGGTACATACACATGTTCACAGACACTTTCATATGAATACACGTAGACACATAGATTTGGTTCCATACTTCATGGCAATGACAAATAATATATGGCCTGCTTTATGAGCAGCAAAACGTCACTTTCAACATGGAATACAAAAGCGATAAAAACGTTAGAGAACGCACTTTTGTCTTGGCAAAAAGCGAGCAGCTAAATCGGGCTGGTGGTCAGCCGATAGCTTCAGCTGCAGTTAACGATTCCACAATTTTCACAAAGGTTTAAGTGCTTATTTGCATTAATATTCATACACACATATGTACAGGTATGTGCAAAAGTAACAGCATCCAAGCCAACTATATTCAAATAAACCTTTTTATTATAACAGGTGAGCTGAACGGTTCGTAGCATTTTACAGAAAACACACACCTTTATCAAAATTCGATTTTATTATTCAACTCAGTTGCATTCGGGGACGAAACACCAATTATCGTAGTCATCTAACTTTTCAATGACTTCTCATTGTCGCAAAATTTCATTACAGTTAGCATTTTCTTAAGGTCTGGAAACTGGAAAAAGTCTCTGGCTTTGGACTTTCTCGATTGGACTTCGGTGTGAAACAATGAGGACATGTTTCATCCGCTGTCAGATACCGACGCAAAAATTCGGGTTTACGAATATGAAATCACTACGAGCACTGCTTAGAACCGTCAATTGGTTGTTGTTGTAGCGGATATAAAAACCCCGTTCACGAAACGAGCTGTTTCGATGGGGTAATAGGTGGTAAGGGTAAGGGAAAGGGGTATTAGATGGGTTGGTTTAATGGAACATGAAAAGAAGTTAATGCCATGTGCGGACTCCTTGTACGCAGAACATATGTTCGATATGCTGGGATCTATTCTGGATAAGTAGGAGGGTTTATCCTACTGCAATATCCAGAACGAAATTCGAAAGTGGCGGGGGCCGCTCTGGTTTCAAGCGACAAATCGAGGGTACTGTTATCCGATGGGTGGTGATTGAACTCCATGGACGCCATTCACTGGGAGTAGTCAATGAAGTTTTTAATAGCTCCGCTGTAAACGGCGTTCAATGCTTGTCGGAAGTTTGTCGCATCCGAAGTCGGTGAAATGCTGTATGTCGTCGACGTATTGCAGGATCTTTCAGCCAGTGTGTACAGCGTCCGTCAAAATTAAAGCACGAATCTTACCATGCTACTACCTAACGAAATAAAAATTGCAGAAATTGAAGAAGCAGTGTGAGAAATAAGAGCGAAATTGTTTTGAAATAAAATTTACATACGAATCTTATTTTATCGAGATTTTTTATCTAAACCAGTGATCGTTTTGTCAAGGACCTATCGTACAAGTTCTCACATACAAACATTACTTTTTCGCTGAGCATAAGTTTATTTTATCATTCTTTTCTTATCAAAACTCTTCCAATGTTTTCATTAGGCAAAAAATTTGTAAATCCAAAAGGACCCTTGAAATTTTATTCAAGTAGAAGAAATATTAGAATAAATTATTTTTGTTGTGATGGATAGTCAAGTAAGGTACCTGACTAATAATATACAGCTAATTCGCCATATTTAAGGAAAGTTAGTGATTTCCTCTTGATCTGTTGTAGATCGTCTAAGACACTTCACATTTTTCAGCACAGAAATTATTTAAATATTCATATATTGTTCACAAAACTAGAAATTTTTATTGAATTGGAAGTGTGCATGAATCACGCTCGGTCACCCAGACAATGGATTTATTATCTCTTCCAGCGTGCCTGGACGCCTTTCGCTCTCGCGCTGCAGAAAATATATATGCTTTTATACAAGTCCTTATATGCATATAATATCTAAAACGTATTGCATACTCACTTCGAGACACACAAAACTTATTGCTCCACAAAACTTCATACAAGAATTTTATCTGATCTAATCAAATCGCCGGTTATTTGTTTGCGTGATGCTCGGCCTAATTCAGAAAGGCCCTGTTCAGTATGGAAATTTACTTGCCAACAAATAATAGAAATACTTGTACATACACATATATTAGTATATTAGGTCGATCGAAAAGCGAAAAACAATTACAAACATAAATCATAATTGCATTGTTGTGCCTTGCCCTTTTCAAATGCACTTCTGCACTCTTCGAATCACACACGTACACACTGGCATAAAAGAGTTCTCTGTGCTAGCAACAAAGGGTATCATTCCCTCCGAACTGGAACTCAATGAAATGCATTCAACAAAGTAAACTCAATAAAAGAAACGCCAGCCCGCTTTTCTACTTTATTAGCTTCTTCCTGCCTTCCCCTCTTAATACTATACTGTTTCCTTGTTCAAAAGTATATTAGCTTGTCGCAGTTGATATATTGACGTAGTAAAGGTCTATTAATTATGAGGATCGATACTTTAAACAGTAAACATTTGCATATGCTCTTCTCTACTGTCCATTGTAGACGCAGACGAAAAATATATGTATTAAAAAAAAGAACTCACTTTGTTGTGTATTGAAGCATTCGCCCACCGCGTGAAGAAATGCTAAGAAGCGTCGAAAATACTACGTTTTAACAAGACACTAAGATACGAGACTTGTTATAACCTCGGAGATCAGTATGGTTTTGAGCAATATGCGTTATATTCCGGACAGTATAAATAATATATGAGTGCATGACGATTGAATTCAAATTACCGCCAAATAAAATATGTAATCCTATGGTAAAAAAATGTGGTGATATCCGCCTCACCACACCGGTCAATGAACCGCTCAAAAGCGCCCTTGAACCAAAATTAAACAGAGCTGGTTTATTGCAACTCACACATTGTATATTCTTCGGAATTGAGTATAGTTTACAAATGTAACTACAAACTTAGATCCTTTATGATCCTTTCTTCTCTGAATACTTCAGTTTTTGTCCACTAATGCAACTTAATATAAATCGCACTAGAAAAGCTCTATTTCTTGACCCACACTAGTTGTGACGTATATCTACAACTAAGTATGTGCAAATGGCAAGAAGCAAATTTCATTGAATTTCAAAATAGCTTATCTGGGTATCTTAAATCTAAACAGTGAACAGTATAAAAAGTTAAGTTTCTACAAATAGGAACGAAAATTCATAGTTTCATGTTCGCGGCAACGACAATAAAAAATCATTTTCCAGTAAAAGCTCATTTTGTGTAAATAGGTAAACAAATTATAGAAATTAGTTCCACATATTGCATCAAGAGGCTTTATGTTTTGAATTCTGTAATGGCCTTTGCATGTGGGTGTTACCACCAGGCAACTGTGGAAAATGAAAGCCAATGAAAATGAAAAATACGAGGCTGCTTGATAATAAAATAAAATGTAGTAGCTATAAATGCGATCCTGATATTTATATGTATTTTAATGTATGATCCGATAACATAAGTAAAATTTCCGCTCTGAAATCGTGTTGGAAATTTATAGTATATCATTTGAAAATCATTGAATGAAAGTTCGCGAGTCGGCTAAGTCTGAAGACATCTCAATTGAGTGAATGTATCAGAGATCTCGGAGACTTGAACTGCCATTCAATTGAAATTTGGCGACAAAAAAACGGAGATTAAATAATAGTCGAGTTAATGCCGTCAAATCGGTTCTTTTCTATTATTATTTATAAACACAAAAATTACTCGTTAGCAGACCTGAATAAGTGGGTCTTTGAAAGAGATTTTCACTAACGACTGGAAGAGATTACGGAAACGTTTATTTCGAAAACTCTGTAAAGAAGACCAACAACCGAACATTTAGTATACCTACAATTTGAAAACGGTAATATCTATCAAATAAAATTCATTCAAACATGTCCAGCTATTTCGCTTATGCGATAAAGTTTCTTATTTTCCAACCGCCCTCGTGGATGCACTTATTAATACTATGTACACATACAATCGAATATATGTTTATAAATATGTTTACATATAGAATGGGTATATTTTCCTTTGCGCCAGCGGAGAATTGTGTATTGTTTGCCCTTGATCTCAGCCCACACGCTACCTGTTGCCGCCAGTGACTGGTATTTTATGGAGAAATGTGCAGCGAGCAGCACAGACGTCTTTGCAGCAACAATACAATTGATGTCTTTATAGCCACGATCCGCTACGATGGCGGTGATGTGTGATGGTTATGCATCATCATGAATGACAGAGATTACAAGCGCATTTTGTTTTATTTTATACAAAGATGTTTTTGCACTTTTGTTTTTCTGCTAATATTTGGCAATGAAGAATTACGTTTGTGTGCGAAAATTTTAGTTTCGGCTATTATAATTTTTTTGTGATTTTCACTAATAATCGAATTTTCATATTTGCCTGAGCTGCAAGGATTAGCGGATTAGCTTATACATAAGCTTTCATTGCAATTTATTTATAGGTTGGGAAATTTTGTTTTAATTTCTTGGTGATAATGTTTTAGTAAACAAATAGTTTCTCGAAATTTTTCTCAAAGTTTTGTTCATCATATGATCTTAGTCATCCGTCAATGTTTACGTACCGAAGATACAATTATTGCTATTATCCGACACCACTTGTCAATTTTTGTCCTTAGGCAATAATCGTCTAGCAATTGACGTACCAATGACAGGTGTTGAAAAACGTTAAGGCTACCGTAATTGCTAGTAGATGAAGTCAATGAGTTTTGGCAATAAAAAAAATTGGTTTGTGACAAAAAGCGAGGTGTAAAGGTAATGGAGGCTTACATCGTCAGTTTGGCTTAAGCTCAACCTAGCTACATTAAAGTAGGGTCAGATTTGGAAAGCAACGAACTTTTCTCCTTCATATTGCTTTCGTGTGAACGCTCTAAAAGTAAGTAGTAAATCACTTTCCAAACTTACTTGCAGTTTGCTTATGTTGCACTAGCAAGATTTTCTTTTCTTCCATTGTAGTTGCAACTGCTACACAAATTATGTTTACTAATAAGAAATCGGAGGTTGCCGTCAACGCCATCTAACAGGTCCATCTAACAAGGTAAAGAAATTGATCTGTTTGAAAATGGTTGAGTGATGGGAAAAGAAGTGCAGACTAGAAGATTTCAGAGGACATCCAGTACTATGCCAGGACTTTTTCATTACAGATAATATTTTTGATATGTCGATTT
Organism: Bactrocera minax; assembly: GCA_021498325.1. NCBI lineage: Eukaryota > Metazoa > Arthropoda > Insecta > Diptera > Tephritidae > Bactrocera > Bactrocera minax. Next base: position 1,229,283 of record JAKEEE010000060.1, read on the forward strand.
AAAGTCTGACTAAGTAGGAATTTTACTTGCTATAGTATACATGGAATGGTCATGAGTTAGCAGCCAAATATCGTGGGAATGGCGTAGACTAACTTACTTACTTGAATTAAGTACAGTAGTGGCATTGTGAACTTCTAAAGCCAAGGTGAGATGAAATAGTACTTACCGATACAAAAATTATTAGATCGCTACAATAAGTAGTGAGATCAAATAATGTATGAAAGAGTTTACTACTTTATTCAAGGGATGCGTTATATATCCTGTCTCCTACTTTTCAGTTTTTATTATTGTATGAGATTTCTAATAATAGAGTCCTTTGACTACATTTCTATATATAATGTTTGAGAAATATTTTTTTACTCATATATTATATCTTTTTGTATTGGCACAAAAATAAAAATAAAGTTCTTGAATTTTTTTATATTATGATATTCACGCAGAACATAAAACCGACTGGACTTTTCAAAATTACTTAATTATTAAGTAAGCCCATCTCACAGGCTAGCGTATTTTCGTTTTCGTCCGAACTTTTAATTTTTTAATTGAAAAATATTGTTATTGTTTTGAAGAAATTTTGCGAACTTTGTTTTTTTTTTATTAAAAACGTTAATTTTGTTTTCTTAATACACATTTACTTTTTATGTTACGTTCTTTAGAAAGTGTATTTGCAATTCGACGAGTAAATAATCATCGCTTAATTATTTCCATTACTTGTTAGCGCTGTTCGACTTATTGCCTTATCAATAAATCAATTGACAGCATAAGTCAAACTTTTATTGAATATACAAACATAAAGACATTTCTGGAATTTATGAATTAGTGTGTGTTAAAATGTTCCGTTCTTTATAAAAAGCCATAGGTGTCAGTACCTAGGAATCACACAGAAATTGCCAATATTTCGCCTACGAATGTACATACGTATGTTTATAAGATTATAAAAATGTGATAATCGTATAAAATACTCACAGCATGCCTTTAGAAACAATCAAAAACGCAAACAATACATTTCATTTCATTCAAGTTGTCATTTTAAAATTTGTTATGTTTACAGCTCACTTTACTTCCAAATTGAAATGTTCAGACCAAAGTTTAAAGTTTAAACAATATATCTCGAATCAATTTCATATACCGATTTAAAAACGATTTATTTTATTCCAATAGTAAGTGCTCTCTATGAAAGTATTGTCTCCCAAAAAACTTTTTTCAGACAACTAAGGATCGATTCAAAATATATATCACAAATATTAATCAATAAAAATTTGTATGCGTCTCATTGTGCAACAGAATCATATATGAACTATTGAAACTGGTATTTGAAAGAAATCACAGTATTTTATTTTAGGTCTATATCTGTAAGAGCGTTAGTTTCCGCGATATCGACGCGTATTCACCTCTACGAGTACTTATTCAGAATGTGTTTCAATTGATTCATATCAGCAAAGCGCCAGCCTAATTGCTCGGGCGTTTATGTACGTATGTAAGTAAATATGCTTGTCTGTATAGTATAAGTATAATTAGGTTTGTGAGCTTGTGTGTTGCTCTACAAATGCCATAAAATAATCATTTGTTAACAACAACATCTTAACACCTACTCCCACTTCTGGCTTTTAATTTTATTTTTCAATTATTTCGCTTTGATAATGTACAGACGAGTTGATTTTTCTCTTCTAAACAATATTTACAATGAGAATGTGTAAGTTTATAGTCTTGCATATTTTGGCCTGTATTTATGTAAACATATTTGTATACATAAATTCTTATGGGTTGGTCTTCCTCGCCTTTTTGGGCAAAAAATTGGCATTAATATGGTATCGATTTGGGGAAATACCGCCCAAATTATTTCAGCTGGAGATCAACATGCACCGTAAATCAAACAGGTTTCAGTATTATTGATGTAGTAGCGGCATATCCCAAATAATTTTATGGAATACTGAGAGTTGACAGTAATTGGCCGAATAAAATCCGGGTGCGCTCCTGCAACGTAGACTCGACCGTAGTATCCAGCCTCAGTTAATCACAGCTAATCGTCCTTGCATCCACATTGAGATTGGCGACATAAAACTCTTTGTTTTTAAATACGATTCCATACCGGTTTCTTGGAATCAATTGCCGAGGCAATGGGTGATTTCGTATCTTCTCGACTTCTTAGTTACGATCACAACAAGTAGGATTCGCGCAAATTCTATCAAATAACTAATGTTATAGTTTTCAGTTTGCAAGCTCGAACTTTAATGCATTTGAACCTTTTATAGTGTAAGGGGCTCTTTAAAATAATAGCAACAATTTATAATTGTAGGAAATCCACACATATTTCGGTAATATGTCATCAGGCTTTTGAGTCTTTTGCTACTAATTCCAAAGACAAATTTGAATTTGGATATACGTATATATGTATACATTTTGAGTATTTATATAATAAAAGTAATACTTACTTATTTCAAAACTCAGGCAATAGGTAGTCGCCGATGAGCACATCATATGCTACAAGCGGGGAACATGGTGAGTCTGAAATTGTACCAATAAAAAAGTGCATGCTAATTAACATAGTGAAATTTATAATCTGAATGTTAGAAGCTTGAGGAAGAAAGTAAGCAAAAGTGTAAGTTTAAGAGCACTTCCCTTTTCGAATTTTAATAAACTAATCTCCCAAGTCAAAAAAATAAGTAAATCTAAACACATTTTCTGCATAACTATGTATGTTTGTAGGCATGTGAGAGCAAGGCATGCTTGGGACACATCCCCTCGCACTGCATAGCACCCAGCCGACTAGCTGTGCGGCGTCGCATCGTGCTGTCTCAGGCACAGTCAGCAATTTAGAGACGCGCAAGGTGGTGAAGTGTGGTGTTGTGAACAAAAAAATAAGAACACATTTTAAATTTAGTACATGATGAGACTATTTACCCATACAAATACTGCTACCTAAATAAGCAGCTGCTCGCCTCAACAGAAGGCGCTCTGTCGAACACATAATCATACAAATAAATAATAGCCAAACTTTTTAGATATCTGACCGCTCATTTGCCCCTTTTAGTGCTGCCACGCTCCTTCACTTAGTAAATATTTACGAAAATGAAGCAGCCCAACCATGAAGAACGCAGGTGGCCCATTGACAACACCAAAATAATAGCAACTATGGCGCCACCCTTCACATTTACATTTCACTATTAACTCCGATTGGAATATTAGACAATAGTAGTCTTATGATGCACATACTCAAAAATGAGAACACTTCACACCTTTTCCACCATGCACTGCAAGTAGTAATTTCGCAGAGAATATGCACACTGTTTAATATTTGTGGTATTTATATTGCAGGTAGTGGCTGGCCGATTTTTGCGTAGGCTAATTAGGCCTCTTTAACTACAGCTGCTCAGTACCCCTCACATCCACCACACATTGCTTCCATTGCCACTACCCATTAAGGCATTGAAGTAAATCGTTATATGCCAGCAATTTTTTCCCTACCTTTTTATATAGCCTGGCATTTCAGCAGCTATGTATATTAGTATCATCACAATTAAATGAAATAATCGGCAACATTTAGAAAAATATAACCATACAATTAGAATAAATCACTTCTTTGCAGTTCAACAACAAAAAATGTAAACAATTTTTCTCTTCCTCACTTAATAACAACACCGTAAAGAACTCCAGAATTTAGCACGATACACACATTGTACAACTTTCGCGCGGATTTTGGCCCCAACAGGCCATTAATTCAATAAGAAATATGCTGTTTTAAAATGAAAAATTAAATTTTTCGCATTAGAAAATTACAGAAATCGAATTAACAACTTTGAAAGGCAATTATTGATTTCGTTTCATAGTTGACAGCTGAGCACTGTTGACATTTGGAAACTTTTGCGTCAGTGTTGGTAAATGTTGCTTTAAAAGTTTAACATTTGTAGGAAAATATTAGCGGTTCATCGAAATGCTCTTTTTAAAATAAAACTTATTCAGGATCATCATCAAAATTGTGTTATTCATGAAGCTTTTTCAGATATGTGTTCCAAAGTTTCAATTTTTACAATAAAAGACAACAAAAGCATTTGCAATTTTAACAACAGAAACAAAAACACAGCAATTGTTGATATTTTTTACGGTATTAAGAAATTTGGATTTTTAATGCCATCTCAATTATTTGCTTTAAAAATTATATATTTGTATGCATATCTTACCAACCGTAATTTACATATTAGGGAAAGAGCCAATAAACATCAACGACATGTATTCTATATTTATCTGTACGAAACTGAAGCTGAACCAATTTATGATTGTTGATATAAAAACATGTTTAACATCAAGTTAAATAAATACAAAATCTCATGTTGCCTGATAAATGCATTTCAAGCAAGTTATTAATAAGCTGTAAGATTTCTGCGTCCAATCAATGAAAGAGACCACCTTATTATTTATTTTTATATATTTACCCAGCAAGTCGTGAAAATCCGAAACTCCAACACATGGGAAAAAAACATTTGTTGATATCGTAATAAGTAGCAAAAAGAGATTATCAAATGTATATTCCAACACTGATGACATATATCCCCGCACGTACGCTCTTTAATTTATTCCATATCGTGGCGACACCTATCGCATCCGGTTTATGTATGAACTTTTCGTGCTACCAGCTAAATTTAATATTTTTTGTAGGTTTCAGACTATAATAAGATTATTATTAAACATTTCAATTAACTGAAGCATTCAAATTACGAATTGGATCTTCAAGTCTGATATTTATTTAAACGAACTTTCCCCGAAACAATAAGTAATTCAAAGCTTAGATTAAAGCGTTTTTCTGTCTGAGAATTATTTAAACAACATGAGAATTACAATGAAATTTATTACTCGAATAAATTAAAAATATTTAACTCTATTTTAACAGTATATGTTTAAGCAATAATGGCAGGAAATATCTACAAAAGCTCACATAATTCAGTAAAATTAATTCCTAAAATACATATAATAGCAACGGTAGCAGTCAAATCCGTGAAAACCTGCTAGGTTCACGAGTGTTCGCGTCGCAATAGGAAAGACTCTGGATTTTTTCACCATTTCTGTTAATGATGGATTCAAAATATGGTCCTGATTTCTATTTTTGGTTGCGTATCTTATAATTGGTACAGTTTCGAGTTCGGATTTGAAACAAAAAAATATTTTTTGTTTCTTGAAATATTTTTACCAAATTAATAACGTATTTCCAAATTAGTAACGGTAGAAATTTACTTACTACAGTGTTTATTATATAACGAGTTGTTTCTGACCGACTTCCGATATTTTCGCTCAATTTCAACCCAATAATTTATACAGAGTTGATTTTGCACATGAATCACAGTCCTTCATTCCTCTCCTGTTTTGCGTACAACTTTAGCTTTATACATATCAATCTTCGATTCGTGTGCTTGAAATGGTTGCGATATCGTTTTTCTTTTTAGATTAAATCAGTTTTGGTTCGGTTTTAACATAATAAACGTTTCAGCATCATAGATTTCGGTCGAATCTGCCTACAGCTCTAAACAGCAGGACACACAAATCAGTTATTATCCTCCACTTCGCGCTTTACCACTCGTGAATTCAACTACTAGGGGAAAATATTCGAATTACTTACAAGATTCAATACATACATGCGAGGTATGTTCAAAATATAGCGCGAATTTTTGTTTTTTAAAAAAAAATTTATTCATTCCTCTACATTAATGTTGTCGCCTTCAAAATAGTCTCCATTCGATATTATGCAGTTATACCTTCCAATCGTCGAAACACTTCTCAAACTCGATTTTTGGGATAGCTTTTAGCTCTCTCTTTAAATCCGGGCGTTTCTTTTTTCGAATTGCTTCACGCAAACGATGTTGAACTTGCAGGTAGTACTCCTTATTGACCGTTTGACCTTGGGGTAAGAATTCATGATGCACTATGGCATTAAAGTCGAAGAACACAGTCGAAGAACACAGTCAACGAACATTCCAGTTGATTTCTGAACACATCTCGTCCATGTGTACATACTACTAATAGAGTTTTAGAAATGAAATTCACATAAATCAACTGCGCATTATTGTTGATTTATTTGTAATTGCAATGAAATGTGTAAAACTACGATATTGCATTGTCCTCAAAGAAATCTAAATTTAGACTCTTCTCGCCATCGCACAACATAAGAATTCCCTAAACGCTCATTTGCTCTCGTCAATCGAAAATTATCAGCGAAATGTCGGTGACAGTCACGGCTGGCGGAACAGTCTTAACTGTCGCTATTGTGGGTGGATTCATAGTGGATGACTGATTACTCACTAACACATTGCCGTGCGGTTCACAGTCCGAATGTCACAGAGGCAAATGAAAGCGGGCTTTGGATAAGCGATACCGGGCGGAAGTCGGCGGCGGAGACGGCATGCCGCAGAACGCCACGGCGCGTTGATAACGAAATTGGCGAATAACGAATAGCCTTAAAAATTGACGCCTCACAAATGAGAACCAGATAAAAGAGGAAAATACTAAGTAAAATAATAACACAAAACCTCTATGGGCAGCAACATAAATAGTGCAACAACAAACGGATTAGGCGATTTTCATAACAAATAACACAAATCTCACTATTAAATTTATACTAAACTCTGTGAATGGGAACACAACTTTTTGTTTGTGGATAATTTTTGCTTCACCGTAATTCTCTGTTTTTGTTACTAAACACTATATACTCGTATACGAGGAGAACAGCTGTATATAATTACTTTAAGATTACATTAACAGAATTAGAAGTATCAACAGAGAAAAATATAGAAAATGGACAATAATCTAATTTGCGAAAATAATTCTCTTCAAACTTAATGTGGCGAACAATTTATTCACTGGCGATTATCGCTATTAAACCACAAAATGAACGTTCCAATAGAATAAAGCAACAGTACCCCGGTGGGGTTTAGAAACTATTAGCAAAGGGGTCGCATTTACCATGAGTGAACTAAATTTTTCAGATGTGCCTAATTTAAACAATACAGAATTTTAGATTCGTTGACAGCTCATCAAACCGACCGCGAGACAAGCTCGGCTTGTTATCAAAAACTGAATATAGACGGGACTTTCTGTTCTTTATCTGTAAAACGAATTCAATTCGAGTTGACCAGATCGAACTCGAATTCATTAATTTTCGAATTCGAAAGATTTCTTTCTCATATATAAATTGAAGATCGGATTATCCATTATAACTAATGTGTTGCTAATCTTCTTCTGAATAGAGTGGATACTTAACAAAACTATTTAAAAAATGTATAAGGCTGCTTTAACAATTTTTCATAGGTGCACTTTAAGCTTTATAGTGATTACTATAGTAGTAGAATGTAGATCGCTACAAATAGTAGGTGGCTAAGTTACCATCTTTGTTAAACATATGAGAATTACTGTTTTAAAAATCTAAATTGAATGATTCTCACTTGGACAAATGCAACGAAGGTAACACCCAGTGAGATTGACATTCGCATATGTCTCTTTTGTATTATATAATCGGCAATCGGCAGGAATCGTGTTTGGTAGAGCCATTTATACCACTACTGGAGTTGACTAATACTACTTAAATACTTACAGTAGGAGAGGGTCATTTGTTTCCAAAGAAACCCAATTTTTACAAATCCACTTTAGTAGCGTTAAAATACCATATGGTGGACATCATTTTGATGCTTTGAATTAGCCTTCTTAACAACTGGATCCCAATTCTATTGAGTCCATTTATTATGATATCGAATAGACCTGTCAGAAAGTGAAATCTAACAATTTTAATGACTCCTGGATAGAAATACCAAATTTGGCAACAGGATTGGAATGTTTATTATGATGATGTGATTCTTCTCTTGAAGGTAAGTTATTTCTGGAAAATTGTTATGTTTCAATTTCGGAATTGGCTCTTCTTTTATTTAAATACACACTACTTCTTTAGTCGCTACCCATGGGCTAATCTACCTTTTTTCTTTCACTCCGTCGCGCACACTGTCGAGCATTTTTACGGCACTTTAGGAAAATTATGCAGAGAAGCTCTATTAACTTTTAAACTTTCTGGCCTCTAAATCGAGAACCCCCTGTTCAAGCGATCCAACACCCAACTGTTTATCTATAGGAACGTAATAATTGCAACTTTTCAACTTGTTCGAAGTTCTTGAAGAAACCTGTTCGAAGCCTTTATCAATTGTCTTCAATGGGAAAATGGAAGAAAAGTCTTTATGAATAGAAGACAGTTGTGGGAGTCGGCCATCGACAAAAATGTGGCGTCAAAGAAAATACGAATGAAAATGTTTCAATAAAAGAAAAACTATTTAAATTTTATTTAGTACTTTTGTCCGGCCTTACTGAGAACATTATTATTTTACTTATGATACTTCTGTTTTCATATTATGTTCACATTTCGTGCTGAACTTTTTTGTGATTCAGTTATTACAACAACTTCAATAAACGCAATTGCTTGTATTTTTACCTGTTGCTTTTATCGAGGTCACACTGTATAGATTACTCTTGACCATTAAGTAGTTTACCAACCAAAATTATTATTTTAGCTTCGTTTGGTAGACTCAAACAGTGTAATTGTTACATCTATTGTAAAATCCCTTATCCCTCCTGTCTCTTCCAAACTTGCTCTATTTTCACTGTGGAAACGCCAAGCCACAAGTTTTGCTAGTTCACTATCACCCTAATCGTAAGTTTTGCATGCATGCATATCTAAGCATGTTCATATGTTTGGAAATTGTTTAGCAAGCTTAGAACTCGTATGTCCGCGAAATAATCAAACACTTCTCAATGGCCCAGTGACGCTGCGACGTCAAGATGCTGAAATGGACGACACGGTCGTGTTAAATTGTGTAGTTTTTATTGTTGTAAAGTGTGCATTATTTTATACAACCACTCAAATAAACTTACATACACTCGTTATTACTAGTATTTATATGTACTTACATACATACACACACACGAACATGTGGGTATGTGGGTTTTTGCGAACACATTCAGGCGAACTTGCAGTAACTTCTTCGTTGTTGTTGTTGTACCAGTCGGTGCCAGTGTCAGCACGACAATGAGTTCCAATGAGCGCAACTAACTTTAAATACATATATTTTTCATGCGATTTACTCGTAGCCACCACCCTCCCTCCTCTTCTCCAACTATCATACGCGCACGCACACAATCTCACTGCAAAACGCCATTTGTGTGGACAAATGCATTCGTATTATTCGCTAAGCTGGCTGTCGTTATGGTTGTTGTTGTTGGCAGTGTGACACAGCGATTGCATGATATTCATTTTTTCGCGATGTGTTATTGTTGCCTTTGTTGTTGCATTACCGTTTAGCTTGTTACTATGATTGTTTTTCACTTTCAGGTTGCCAACAGCAAGAGAGGAGCATGAGGAGGATGTATTACATACATACATGCATACATATACATATAGCCATTAACTTGAGCACTTGTAAGAAAGTATGTATGCATGTATGTTTCTGTGAACACTCTTAGAAATGAGGTAACTGAATTAAAATGAAAAGCTGGGAATTATTTTCGGTTTCTTTGGGCTAATAAAAATGTACTTTGTACATGTAATGTGTGTGTAAGTTAGATAATTTCTATTATTGTTGTTGATGATTTCATATTGTTATGATTTGTTTATTGTCGTAAATAGGACATTGTTTCGATTTGCGTTCAGATAAAATAAAAGATTTGTAGAAGAAAATTCGTATATTTGACAAGTCCGAATTTGTTAGGTACGCAAAGGAGCGCATAAGCAACATAGGGGTCCTAAGTTTCCAGCTGAAGTAACAGTTTTACCTTATTGGTTTGACAATTAGGCGAGGAAGATCTCCTGGATATCTGCATGACTGATGTGTGGACTTGACATCCGATAAATTGTAAATTTCGGAGTTATGTAGCTTCGGTTCTACAAAAAATGCACGAATTTTTTTATTTGAGAAATCCCTCCTCCTCAATCCCTCCTCAATATTTATTCCTGCCCTTCAGCTATACACACATCACAAATCGGATGCAGTGCCCCAAAAAATTTCACTGGACAATATACGCACAGAATTAATCAAAACCTTCGACAATACTCTTTTCGCAGTGATGTAATGAAGTTGAAAACAATTTTATAAAAATTGTAGTATTGCAAATTTATAGAAGAAAAAGAGTAAATGGATCTTTGAAAAATTTATGTGGGACATTGCAATTTCCTTGACATTTTCACCCACTTTTCCAATTCTATTTGAACTCTGAAGTGGTTTTTCTTTCCTTCCCTTCGAAGCTTAGTTTTTATCTTTCAATTGTAACGCTTCCTTTTACCAACTGGCTTCTTTCTTCTCAAAATCATGTGAAAAATCAAATCGATCATATCGATTTTATGGCACTTGCATTTTCTCAGCTTACAATCCTTAGACATTTTCAGGTTAACTGGTTTTAGATTATATAAGACCTTAACCTATAGAGAAAACATCTTTTTCTGAATAAAAATAGTTGCTTTTTAATAAAATTGCGAGGAAAAGATTTATAAAACAAATAAAGATTGGCACCAAAGTCACACAGGAAGTGAGGGATAAGAATATAATGTAAAGAAGTGTTAGTTTCGATTTCACAGAACTTATGGTGGGTGCGTAAGAAAGTTATATTGGGCACACGGTTCGGCGATTTCAACCGTTATGGACTACATCAACCTACTGGTGGTCTACGTACGGTTACATACAGTACGTCCGTATTAGTGGAGGACCCAACATCGGCTACTAACACAAGATTCGTTTTCCGAACGGATCTTCAGTAAAAGAGTAAAGCTTTTTTGCGTTGAACTTTTATAGCCTTGTAATAGAACTTTTTCACTAAAAATTGTAGTAAATAATTTTCCTGTGAATTACTTCCTTCAAAATAAAAATTAAACTTATAATTACTGCGATCATAACTTTATTACGAATAATTGTTTCGTTTGTGTGTGCATATGGAACTTTCCTAGCAGATAACAGAATCGCTGTCGAGACAACTAGGAAAACATCAGTCGAAGCATCAGAATAAATGCAAGCGAAATATAAACAAGTTGAATAAAAGCAATGCGACAACAGCAACAACAATAACGTGTCAGCAAAAGTGTTTTCAATCACAGCAACAACGCTGCATGCAAGGTTGAAGAAGATCACCGACAGCTTGTTGGAGCACGCGCATTTATTGCCGCCATTAACAATTTAGCATACAGGGTGCGTATGCATTGAATATGTATTGAATGCCGTTATTCCATCGCTGGGTCCTGATTCTTTATTGCTCGGTCTTAATCTGCTTGAATTTGTGAAACAACAGAGCTCCCGCGTGACAGGAGTGGTTGCCATACCTGACTAACAGCCAATTTGCCTAAAATATTGTTGATTTGCCGCAAAAACGTGATTTAGCCTCGGAACTGCACCTTCGCCCAAGTGCCAAAGTGTCACGTAAAGTTTGATATTTTTGTGTTACTGCCTTTTAGTTTTATTGTAATTCGCTTTGTTCGTCTTTCAATTACACATACATACACTTACACGCGCGAGTATTTGTGTCTCTTTCACTTTTTATTGCCCATCCACATTTGTTCCTACAAAAAGAGGTTGTTTTTTTCGGCCAGCGTTTATCGGCGAGGTAGTGAAATCAGTTGTTGCGTTGTTGCAGTGTGTAGCGCGGTTAGCGGTTGTTGCTTTGGGTGTTGCTACGCCTACATTTCGGAAAATACCAGCGCGTCCGACCACAGAAAATGCCGCAAGCTAAACCCGAAGCTGATATTGTTCCACAAATACAAATGTGCTTGCATGAAGACAAAGGTGTTGTGAAGCAAAAAGAATTCGAAAAGATGCCGGTATTTTCCTCCTCCCCCACCTTCCCACCTTCGCGATCATTGTTTTGTCTTAAAATACGTATATTTATTACTAACTCTTGATGTGTGCCTCGTTCCTTTTTCCGTCCCTTGCTTTTCATGCTCTTGTGCATTCAAGTTCTTGAGTTGTGTGCCTGCTTTGGTATTTGACAAGTCTTTAAGGTTTTATTGACCTGAAAGGTTGTCAATGAGCGAGTGTGCATTTCGTGTTTTTATACACTTATTCGTTTCTTTATTCAAGTTCTGATTTATTTGATTGGGTTATAAGAGCAATGGCTTTGGACAAAGAACGCGATGTATACAGTAAGGGCACGGCAGATCATTAGATTTAATAATTGACATTAAAAATATTTATTAAAATTTTTCCACATGGTAACTACCACAGCTTCATACTTTAAACTTTGTCACTCCTTCGGTTGTGGTTCTACGGTCCTACAGAAAGAATTGATTGGTACTTTAGTCTGAGTTGCCACACTTCCCTTTAATATGTTGAGCGCTAATTTTTAAAAACAAGTCAACCTGGAACCGGGGTAACAAACAAGCATTAGAGGAGAAACAAATTTGTTGGAGGAAAATCATCTATCTATTAAAAGAGTCAATGTATCTATAAATCCGATAAAGATTACTGCAAAGCAAAACTAGGCTTGAGTAATTGAAGGGTGAAAGTAGAAACTATTAAGGAACAGAGAGGTGGTTCAGTGATAAATGAAAGGATACTCTTTAAATGTAAATTCCTAAATATACATAGTTTCTAGAATTCAGAAATAGAGAATAGAGATAGAGATAGAGAAAAATTGAGCAATTTCAAGTCTTTATACAGCGTCCGTGTGAGATAGAAATACCTCGATAGCATAACTTTACCCAAACATGTAAAATGGTACCTGGAACCACTCCAATTCCAATCATGGTGCCAGAGCACCAATCAAACTAAGGATTCACGGTTAAAAATTTTGGGCTCTTTTAACCGGTCAACTGCATATAGGAATCGTCTTGTGTTAGATATAATGCGGTCCATCTTTGGATTTGTCTACGGCTTGTTTGACTGCTTCGAACTATATGTGTGCGACGATCGAATACCCGGGAGTGAGTCAGTTAGTTGACCGATTGGCCGGTGGTCGGCAGTAATCGACTGCTGGCAGTTAACTTCAAGTAGCTCTCGTTACCACTGATGCCTCGCTCGTTCGGTCGATCTTACCATGTTTGTGTATTTTTCGCGTTTTTATTTGTCTATTTTGTTTTTATTTATTTGTGCCATTTGGTTGTTATTAGAAGAGAGGCAAACAGACAACCATTCGTTGTTTGTTGTTGTTGGTGCCGTCATCGGGCATATGCAGCTGCCTGTTATTTCATATCGTACGACTGGTCGGCTGTTCGGCGTTTTTTGGCTTTTATGGTTAGACAAGCCTGTTCGTGCGGAACGAAACTGGGTCTGTTGTGATGAAATGTGGACAATTTGTTGCCATTGCTGACGTATTATCAGAAATTGTTAGATTTTCAACTTGGCCACTTGTTACTATAGGAAATTTCGCACAGATGTGCTCGTGTGTTTGCAAGCTATGCTAAGCCACAGAACGACTTACTGGCTGACTGGCTGCTGAGCTGGCTGACCAAGAGACAACAGGTACATAACTCAGAGAAACACAATGCGGCGAAGTGAGTAATCGCAGTCTGCGGGCTCTTTAGCAATCCAGTCAGCTGAGTATTTGCAAAGTTGTTAAGAGGCCGATCAAACAATCACTCAACAGTCAAATACTTGTCGAGATCTGCAACAACGTTAAATATATTTATTAAAAAAAACTGATAAATAAACTAATTTCTCTTAAGCATTGCTGGTGGTACTATTAGCATTGCTGGCGGTCAGCATACATTTCTCTTTCCTATAGTCAATTTCTCGATATAAATAGGATAAAAAAAGTTAACTTATTTCATCAGAAAAAAGTGTATTTATTAGTACCATCCACTTCTTACAGATTTCTCATACTGGATACTCTCACTATTTGCATGAATTAAAGGCGAATGCATTAAAGGCATTCCATTCCATGAAGTTATCTGAGTAATGTCCGACGCATTCTGTATATACTCGTCAACCAAAGGGGTGGAGATTTTCATATTGGGTTTATAGAGCCTGGAGAAAAAATGTGGACCGATTTTAACAATTCTTGGCCAAATGTTATGAAAAAAACATGTATTACAATGGGCCATGTAGTTTGTGAGATATGAAATTTCCCATAGAAGTAGCCCGTCCCGCCTCCATTGCACAATCTTTGAACCGATTCATATGTAAGTCTGCTCGTAGGTAAATTTAGCTATACCATTAATAGGGGTTTTATTCAAAGTTTATTTCCTCTTAACATTGACAAATATTTACAGGGAGCTAAGTAAAAATTCAATGGAATCTTTCTAAATCCAAATTCTACTATTTTCTTCAACTAAAATGTTAATTAACACTTCTCACATATTGGTTATTAATTATAAAGTCCTGCCTGTATACCTTTTCGTGTATTATGTATTTATTCGATGACTTTAAGGAAACTCTAATTACTTCAGCACTGGTTGATTTTGCTAGAACTGGGGTAACTTGACTACAGAAAAAGCAGTTTCTTCACATTTTAAAAATGTAAGTAAGTAACATTTGTAAACGTCTTGACATATGCAAATAAAATTGATACATCGGTTGTCAGTAACAAAATAGAAACCAATGGCAGCAGAAATTGGTTAAATATTTTGTACAAAACAACTTTCACTTTTTATTTTAATTAGATTTTCGACATTTTCTGAAGTTTTTAAAAGGATATAACGAAAATGTATGACATATTATATGAAATTCTATTCTCATGACCCTACACATCAATTATTTTTATTATCATTTTAATTATCGGCCTATACGACGAATGAAACCAAGGAATACTAAACTGATCCAACTGGGGTTGTAGTTAAATATAACATTTGATTTGCATTCAGAAAGTATTGAAAAACCAATCTACCTCAGCCCAGAATATGAAGCGATTTATTGCAATTAGTTTCGACCTAATCTTACCTTCCTCTTAGGGATGTCCTCAAGTTCACTCCTTTACTGGTTTCTTTCTTTGCGAAACCCAAAATCAAAGTACAAATAGTGTTTCCATTATATGTAAACCGTATGCAATTGTTTTTAAGTAACATACATGCCATTAGAAGAGCTTATTCCTCGTCATACCAATTGATCACAGGTCCTCAGAATTTCCAAGTAGCAATCGAGTTGATAGCAGAAGAGAGAATTGTAGAAGATAGAGAATCTTATTGTATGTACAAAATTTCAATCTCGACATTTTCCTGTGTCAATAAGTCCTCGCTCTTGTCCAAACTATTACATCTCATCATTACTATTGCATCTTGACTGTGGCCATATAAGTATAAGGAGAGATTCCATCCACTGCAGGGAATTTCATATCACGGCAATTTTTTGACTGAAACCACATATTGCATAGAACACAAATAAACGTATAAAGTGAGACTCATCCAGTTATTTAAATTTTCACTCCGCTACATGAAAATGGAAGTTTCAAAAATTGCGGCTTTTCGTTCATTGATAGGTGCAATAGTTAAAGGGCTACTCTTATTACTCTGTTATACTCTCGCAATATGTTGCACAGAGTATGACAGTTTTGTTCACCTAATGATTGTTGGTAACACATAAAACTAATCGAGATAGATATAGAGTTAATTAGATAAATATATAAATGATCATGATCATGCTGAGGCGAGTTGAATTCGGGATTTTTTAATGATGACTGAAGTAAAAAGTAAGATATCTTGATCAAACTTGATACACATGTTCCTCGCCACTCTGAGCAGGTTGGTATTGCAGATGGGCGGAATGGAACATTCCCAAGCCCACAAAATGTGGTTAAGAGAAAAACTATAAAGTGTTATAACTTAGGCGCCAATTTAGTTAAAAAGTTGAAATTTAATGCAGACAATCATAGGGCGAGGGGCATCTTTTATGTCTTTCGGTTTATTTATTTATTTATTTTTTTGAAAGTGGGTGTGGCCCGGGGTCTTAATAAGTTTTATGTACATATCTTCATTACAAACTTCCGGTTGGCTTTATGCCAAATATATCGGTGAATGTGTGAGTTATCTTAATGAAAATGTGTGGAAACATGTCCTTAATCATACTTGAGTTTAATGCCAAAGGAAAATGCAATCAGTACACCTAATATAAGGATTGTCGACTTTTCGGTACACTTTATGCCATGTATATTCGATAATAAGTTAATAAAATTAAGTTTACACGTTTTCTTAACCAAAAAAAACTTAGCGCTGAATATGAATGAAATCGACTTAAAGCCTTGGTCTAGCCCCATAACCCTAATAAAATTATGTCCGCCTCTCTGGTTGGCTTACCCCTCAAATGCCTGATATACTAAACTTCGTCCTTTGTTTTGAGTTTACATCTCATATGTGCATACAAAATAAGGAGGGAAAATTTAGATTGCCATTATGTCATTCAGTAATAAATATTATGGCTATTGTTATGCATCTTCAGCCGCACTAATATGATGAATATACTGATTTGTGTGAGTTCGCAAATATATATATATGACGACATTTAATAAATGCTTATTATTATACCCTGTAAGATTTTGACTTGTTTTGAATAAATAAATGATAAAAGGAACAAAAAAAAATGCCAACCTATTATGGATTAGCTATTCGATTGTTTTCGTTTATATAGGAAAATTATTTGTATCGAAAAAACGAGCAAATAATTACTAGTAAAAATAAACTACTGTTTGCGAATATAATGAAAACATGCTTCTTATTTAACAATTTTCCTTTTACATCTGACTCTGAGCAAGCGATCACAACGTCTTCTACGAATATTTTCACTCTAGATAGGGAATCTCTTCCAATTACTATTGTAGCATCCCAATTTCATTCTGAGATAAGGTTGAGGATGAAGCCACCACTCATTCGCAGTTTCCATTATTGAGCTTAACAAAACTGACCGATTCATTATATTTAGTACTATAGAAAAACTCGATTTAAAAAAAATAAGTATCTAAAACGATGAATAAACATCCACAGGGCAACTCTCACTCTTACATTTTGAGAAAGATAAAAAATTAGCAGTTTTCAAGGTTAGAATGTAACATTTTGAAAAAAGAACAAACGAACCTAAAAATATGTTGAGAAAAGAACAAGCAAATTTGACAGCCCGAGCATAGAGCAGAATAAATGCAATATTTTTGTGGGAAAAGATAACGTTATTATATACAGGGATATTCCAACAACTAAAAATGTATTGGCATCCACTTTTGCAGATAACACAGACATGATATCCCGTAATAATTGTCCAATCAGAGCGTCAAGAGTACTCGTGTGAAAATAAGAGCAACAAATTTAAATTGCCTTTTAAATAAAAATTCTAAACTTAGCCTTGACAACAAAGTTCTGTTACCCAACGCGGTCAAAAAGCCGATTTAGATGTATTATATTCAACTGTGGAGTATGACCTGTACAACCAACATTGACATAATACAGAGACTCCAGTAAAAAATTCTTAGAGCAATATGGGGCAAACGGGTTCACCATGGTATATTCGTAATGAAAATATTCACAAAGATCTCGGTATTCCTATGGCAGAGAAAGAAGTAGAGGGCAGCAGAAAGAAATATGAACTTAAACTCCGGGATCATCCAACCCCATTAGCTAATGTCTTGCTACAACCCTGTAATCAAACCCATTTAAATAGAAAAGATCTAGACTTCTAAAGAGCTACGTATTAGTTAAGTGGGCTCACCTATTACCTTGAATTTGTTTAGTTATCCTCTCACTACACGTTGCAGCAGGTATATTACTTTTGTTCACCTAACGGTTATTTGTAACACCTAAAACTAATCGAGATATATATAGATATATTTATAAATATAAGTGATCAGAATGTAGAGACCACTTGAAATCCGAGTGAATATCTGTTAGTCCGACCGTGCAAGCGATAACTTGAGCAAAAAGTGAGACTTCTTGATGAAACTTGGTATACGTTTTCTTTGTCACCGTAAAACGGTCACCGTAACGGTTGGTTGATCGTAACCGGATTAGTGCCACGCCAACAAAATGGCCCAGAAAATGGGCCACAACAGGGCTATATAGGAATCCGTGTAAAAATTGGGCAATGGGTGTGGCATCGCCCGCTTTTAAATGAAATACCATATCTCAAGAACGCCTTAACCGATTTCAACAAAATTTGGCACGTGATATCATATTTGCATTCTTATCTCAGATCGTGAAAATAAACGAAATCGGAAAAAAAAATACTCCTACTTCCCGTGTAACACAAATTTAAATTTAATCTGATTCTTTGACTTTAAAGTAGACATATCAAACATCAATTAAGATATTGGAATGAAACTTTATATAAATAGTGCTTTCCAGATATGCCATCTCATGCGTAAAACTAGTCGAAATCGGCACATAACTTTTCAAGCCTCCATATACCCAATATAAGGACCACAGTGCTTTGACTGACTTTATACCATATATAACGGTAAATGCATGGGATATTGCATGAAATTAGAGGATTATCTTGCCATAATAACAATTTTCTTTTATGTTAAAAATGGGGAAAATTGGGGAAATGCTTCCCCTAGCCACCATATATTTAATATAAGGATTTTCAACCTTCCGGTAAACATTATACCATATATAACGATCAATATATGAGTTATCCCTCTGAAATTCAGAGAGCGTCTCTTTCTGATAACAGTGTGTTCATGTGCTTAAAATGGATAAAATCGGGTAAGCACTTCCCTAGCCCCTATGTACCTAACATAAAGATTTTCTTTTTCAATCTTCCGGTAGGCTTTATACCATATACAATGGTAAATATATGAGATATCTTAATGAAATTCAAGGATTTTTTCTTCATGATAATATTTGGCTTTTTTGTCGAAAGTGGGGAAAATCGGAGAAATGGCTTTATATGGTATATATCGGTCAATATGAAAGATATCTTAGCAAAATTATGTGAACGCGTAATACTAGGTACATCAAAGTTTAATCCCGAAAATTTTTGAAATCGGTTAGCGAATTATCCAATCTCCCTATAACATATACACTATACTAATACACTAATAATATACACTACATATAATTGATTTTCATAATTTTATCAGACTTAGTGCGGAATATGTCGGTCAGTGTGGAAGTTACCTTCACAAAATTGCCATTCACATATTGACAAAAGTTAATGCAATCAGTCCATACCTTCCCCATACACCAATACACCTTCCCAACCAAACTTCCCAATACACCATTATATCTGGTGCGACTTTCCAACTGACTTTAAACCTTCCATGTTAGTCAATATGTATGATAATTTAATGAAATTAAGTGGATATATTTTCTTAAACATAACATGTTTTCGCGCTAAATATGAATAAAATCAGACTAGACCATAGACTAAGCCCCTTATTCCTAATATAATGGTTTCCTTTTCTCTCATTGACGTTTTCCTTATATAAACAATATATTTAATTAAGCCACTTTGTTTGAGTTTATATCGTATATATCACTTTTGAGTTAATTTGGTTCAGTTTAATAATCTCGGACACGATGCAAAATATAGTAATGGAAGTATGTGAGCCCATGACCAGTTATTATAAGTTAATAAGATACCAAATGCGACTGTAATCCATTCACGGTTTCATCGAATAATGCACGTTGAATTTCTCCGCAACATTTTTTTAATAGAAAGTTATGCCACCACCTGGAGACGTATCCCCACCTCTGATCCTTAGACGTTGCACGAGTATAAGATGTTGGGTTACTCCCAAGCTAAGCGCTTCCTTATTTGTTTTAAAAGGATTTGAAATTTTATTACTTAATGTATTTACACCACATATGCTATATACATATATGGGTGCTTTTAGAAGTAAATATATAATTTTCTAGGGGGATACTGTTAAAGTAAACAAATGTTTTTCACTTTAAAGTTATGGCCAGGATCTCTTACGTCCAAACAAAGCTAATCTTTTGTTCAATTTCTATGCCAAAGGCATTATTGTCCCAAACTTTTTTAAAACTTAAGACAGAGTCGACGTCAATCGTCGAAAGTGTGTATTACTGGAAAATTAGTCACAATTTTTTCAATAATCAAAAGTCTATATCGTCCAAATGCCAAATCTTTCAAGTAGGATGGTGAAACAAGCTGTACAGTGCAGGACGAACTTTTTGTGATGGAATCCTATCGAGAAAGGAGCCGGTCAGTTCGGCAATTAGATCCTGTGTTTTATGCTATGGAAAGTTATACAAACTTACACCGGCAAATTGGTTTTTAGAAAACGCAAGCGCAGTGGATAATTTATTTTTTTTCTATGTTTTTCATTCAAAAGTTCATTTACTCCAAAAAAAAACACTTTTTTTTAATGAATGTACGAAATTGTTGGGTCTCTATCTTCCTTCTGCACCATATTAGCTTTAAGTAATAAATTCCTTGTATTTTTAAATAGATCTCTATTAACCAAATACACACTTGCCTTTTTAAAGAGGTAAAATGAAAATATCTCTCGAATTGCCACCATTAAGTAATATGGTACCTGGGAACTGCGTAATTTCCCGAGGGTGTATAGTTTTAAAGCGACGCATCATCAAACAGACCAGGTCTCCAATCAGCTGGAGCGACATAATTGTAATTGTTTTGGTTGCTGCTGGTTTCCAATAACTGGAGCCGCTTATCGGCGTTTTGTCTTCTACAAATATCGGTGACCACTCTCTTTGGGGGCGTCATGGCGGGGTCGATACTTTTCATGTACAGCTGAGTGTGGCTTGTTTGTTGTTGACGATGTGTACAAAAATATGAGCGTATGTACCTACGATATTATATGTTTCGATGCATAAAGCACACACTCACACATCCACTAGCGTATGAGTGAATGTATGAAGGCATCTGTGTATGTTTGTTTGTTTGCATGCCCGCATTTACGTAGTTAGCAAATTGTTTCTATATCTTTATTATTATTTTCTTGCTCTCCAGCTTACACCTTCACTCCGCCGCTGAGCTTTGTTGTTGGCCGCCTCTTTCTCTTTTCTCACAACCGCTCTAATGTGTGTGTTTTACAAATAACAACATTCAATTGAATACAACGCTATGCGACTAATGCTCATCCAAGCAAATATGGCATACACCTCGGAGACACACAGGCATCCGTACATATGTTTATTCGAAGTCGTGTGTACATGTATGTATGTGCGTCGCTTAAAGCAAGCGAAGTGAGGTCAGCTGAACGGAGCGGATAGCTGACTGCCCCCCAAATGCCTTCTCAGTTGTTATTTTAGCTTTGCCTTCATATCAAGTGCTCAAGATGTATCTCAAACACTCTGAAGACTCGCATTGACAGAATTCTCTTATCGACAAAACCAAATAAAAACGACAAAAGGCCACTGCGGAAAAGCAACATCATCATCTCCAAATTATCAACAAACAACCGAGCTGCTCCCAAGCACTGACGTTTGTAGTAACTTAAGCGGGCGCTCCATAAAGCACAAACTGTGGTGAGTACGGCATATAACGCGCTAGTTCAACCTGGTGCTGCTCACCCGCATTCAAACTCAATCGGTGAACGTCTTTTTTGGCCGTCGGTTCGTTCATTCGCTCTTTTTCGTCTGTTGCTTCGCTTATTTCCCCAAAGCCATTCCAAACGATCCCATCTGCTGGCCTAACACTCAGTCCCAAGTTCAGTATTTGATCAAAGTGCTCCGAATCTGGTCGCGCTTTTACACACTCATTGCGGTCGCTATTTACTGTTATAGAGCTGTGGTATCCTTCGTGCGCGTTCAACATCACAGTCGACGTAATCGTTATCTGTTCTGAACTCAGTTTGCTCTGCACAGCTTCGTCTATCGGCTATTGAAATCTCGGTTGTACGTTGGTTTAGTTTTCGAAGCGGTCGCGGAATAAAAAAGCCTAATTACTTAATATAAAAACTCGACACAGGATTTATTAATGAAATCAGACTTTCGTGTCGCACAAAATCGGCCGAAAACTAACAGCTGGAAAAATTAATTGTTAGTGAAAAACCTGTAACTATTTACATCTGTAGCTCCGGAAAATTGATACAAGCATAATTATAGCCAACAAAAAGGTGTGTATGCTACGCCATCAAATAGGTGAAATTAAAAACGTGATTCGATTCAATTCGCAAGAGTTTTCCTCTAAGCAGAGAAATGAGAAAAAAATTTGCAGAGTGAAAACTTAGAACGAAATTCGCGGGTTTGAATCAAAAACTGGTTTTATAGCCTGACAATTGGCAATAAAAGCTGCGTCAGCGGTGGCTAAAAACAGCTCGTACTACACAAGTTTAATAAACAAAATAAAAGACATAGGTACATACAAACACACCCGTTAAGTAGTAGCGCAAAATTCACTGGAAGTTTTTGAAAAACCCCACAATAACAACAAAGGCACATGAAACAAGGTCTGTAAGATCTTTGTCGAAACATTGCAAACAACCGTCAACGTAACGCTCACCCGCTCTGCTCCCAGCAAGAGCAATAAAGCGTTGTCAAAGCATCCGAAACGTTTTGGACTCGTGCGAAATACATATTTATACAACATTCGTGTATGTATATATGTATGTGACTGTGTCTGTTTTCGTACTATAATTGCGGTTAAACACCTAATAAAATAAGCCATATATATTTACTTTATTGCAAATAAACCCAACAACAACTCAAATACCACATAAAAGGTTAGAAATTAAAGAGTAACTGTAGGTCTAACAGTACTGGATATTCGATATTTAATTTGCAATCGCACGCCCATGTGGTTGCACGAAAATCTTTCTTATGAAAGTCCGAGTACCTTTGTATGCGTTCACCGATACGTGCAAAGAAAGCCTTTCATTTTGTGGCTGAAATAATTATTTTTTCTAACAAATAGTTTTAATTTGCGATTTAAGTCATTTAAGTGAAGAGAAAATCACAGCGATGGTGCTGCTGGTGATTGCTAAAATAAATCAGAAGTGCCAGATGGAGAAATCGAGAATATTCGTGAATTACTAATTGTTTGAGAAATGTTTAAAACAGGAGATTTTGATGAGTTAATACAAGGTTTGTGATTTGTTTTGAAGAGCTTCAAGAGCTTCACTTTCATTTCACGGTCAGGACTCAGTAACAGAGATTATCTGGCATGAAAATATATTTGATTACGAAACTGAATCATTTCTTTCATATTTTATTATGCATATATATACATATATATATATAAATTCGTAAGCATAGAGGAGTTTTTTTAAGAGCTGCCAACTTGTATTTGTATTAAAATATAAAAAAAATTTAAGGATTGATCAATATTTTAGCTTTTCTAATCTGAATGGAATTTCGAGCATAAGAAGTTTCGAGTCTCGTAAAAGTTCATCGTAAGAATATGATGGTTTCATACAATATATAGATTGTTCCACTCTCTTTCTAGCACCATTTATCACTTCGACGATTGGCATCGACGTCAATACCAAAAAGCGGGGACTATTTTAAAGGCGACACCTGGACTGCCTGAAAAAAAACTGTTTTAAAAAATGTTCTTTCAGAAATTAAAGCAAATGTCCTATTCTGAATGCTCTAAAAATAGTTGATCATCTTCTTTAAGTTATAAGTAGTTATAGACGAGTTATATGATCGTACGAAGGCACTAGTGGGAACATTCGCCACGCCCTTCACTTTGATCTTCAATATTAATGTACATAGGTGAAAATAGTCTAGGTATTTTTAAAGAAAGTATAATTCGATATTCATATTACGTTTAAGTGTTTGGCACGCTTTATCACTTGTTCAATAACTTACTTGCTAATGAGGAGAACTTTTTTCCTAAACAAAAAAATCAATCAAAATCAATAAAAAAAAAATTAAAAATGGTGGTGTTCACGATCGTCGCAGCTTATAACGCTGTTGCACCTAAAACCATTTCCTCTATTGTTTGTCCACTGACGTAGTTCATGCACCGTTTGTACACTTTTGATGGTATCCACGACTTTCATCTCACGATGTGGATTTCCTTTTAACATTATACTCTATAGGAACTAAATAAAAATAATGTAGATCATTCACGCATTCAATTTTTGACGATTCCCATGAAATCATAGTGAAATCAATAAATAATTTTTGTATATACATACATAGTCCACAGAGGGTAAACAAAAGCTGCTTCAAAACAACCTTACATGTAAAATCAAATCCATGTTTAAAGGATTGCTCTTAGCCAAATTATTAAACGATAATGTTTAAGGATTTTATTCAACCATTAAATGGCAGCTGGAAGAGGTTGTGTCAACAGATTCCATTAGCCAACAAAACTTTGCTGCAAAAGTTATCTGAAAATGTTAAAGCCTTTGGATTTTCAAAGATTAAATTGCGCAGATCATCTTGTTATCTAGGTTTTTTAAAAGCTGTCTCATGCACTGTATCCGTCGTTATAACTTAGTAATAATACACTCCATATGCCTTTAAAAATATGCCGCTAATTTCCATAAGCCACAAGGTGGTGACTAAACTTTTGTTCTATCTTAATTTGTCAGAAAACATGACAACTGAAAACTCTAGTAGATATATATAGTTTCTCAATAATGATTAGCCAGAAAGTAGACGAATAGTAGAAACTAATTAAACAATAGGGATCTACCCTAATTTCAGATCTGCAATCTTATCATTTTTCTCAGGTCAAACATATTATTTTCGGAAATGTCTTTTGTGAGTTTCCACTGTCCAATGACATATGTATATTGTGCTACAAAAACGTATTCCTCTGTTTTGGTGATTTTTAATGGAACTGTAGTTCGATTTTAAGATTTAAAAAAATGTGCTTAGCTATTAAATCTGGTAACGCTGCATTGTAACAAGTGAGCAAACCAAATGATTACTACAATAGTTATAGCAATCATCAGTACTGTTGTTGTTGTTGCCGTCGATGCTATTTGTATACCGCGGCTCATGGTACGCCACTTTTGCTATGATTTGCTATTTGCTGGCCACTTTTTTGTTTTTCCTGCATTGCTAGCAATATTGCTGGTTTTCTACGTACAAGTACTAGTTAAATGAGTCGATCGGTCTGTTAGTTGGTTTGTTGGTTCGCTGCTGAGCTGTGTGCTGTTCGATCGGCTGAGAGTAGTTAATTTTTATACTCTCGCAACATGTTGCTAAAGAGCATATTAGTTTTGTTCACCTAACGATTGTTTGTAACACCTAGAACTAAATGAGTTAAATATAGACATATATATATATATAAATGATCAGGATGAAAAGACGAGTTGAAATCCGAGTGATCCGGCCGTGCACGCGATAACTCGAGTAAAAATTAAGATATTTTAATGATACTTGTTTCACGTATTCTCTGTCACCGTAAGGTTGGTATTGCAGATGGGCGTTATTGGACATATGCCACGCCCACATTTTGCCATTAATCGAAAACAGATAAAATTCTACAACTAAGCAGCAAATTAAGATATAAACGTGTTATTTGGTACAGACAATCCTAGTAAGGCGGAGCATATGTGGAAAAAAATTTTTTGTAAAAGTGGGTATGGCCCCGTCCCCCCGTCAATATATGAGTTATCTCTTTAAAATTTAGAGAGTGTCTCTTTCTGATAACAGTGTGTACATGTGCTTAAAATGGATAAATTCGGGTAAGCACTTTCAACTTTCCGGGAGGCTTTATACCATATATTTCGGTCAATATGTAAGATATCTTAGCAAAATTAAGTGAACGTGTAATATCGGATATACCATAGTTTACTGCCGAAAATGTGTGAAATCGGTGAACGAATTATCTCCGCTCCCATATACTACATATAATGATTTTTGCTATTCTAGCAGGCTTTAGCCGAATATGTCGGTCACTGTGTGAGTTACTTTCACAAAATTGCGTGAAAACATGTTCCCTAATATACTTGAATAATGAAATGAGATAATGTGATCAATGCAGATCTTCCTCTATCCCAAGAATGCCCGATATAAGAATTCTCGACTTTCCATCTGACTTTAAACCGTTTATGTTGGTCAATATGTGTGATATTTTATTGAAATTAAGTGGATATGTTTACTTAAATACAATGTGATTTCGCGCTAAATATGAAAGAAATCGGTCTAGACCATGGCCTAAGCCCCATATTCCTAATATAATGATTTACTTCTCTCTGGTTTACTTTTTCCCCATGTATCTAATATTTTCAATTAAGCCACTTTGTTTGAGTCTATATCACATATATCACTTTTGGTAGATTTTAATATAAATTTCTCTGACACGAAGCAAAATACAGCAATGAAACTACATCAGTCATAAGGTGAATAAGCATATGATTGCAAACCCATTGACAATTTCGTCGAATAATGAATGTTGAATTCTTCCGCAACATTTTTTAATATAAAGTTATACCAACAGCTGAAAGCATTTCCCCACCTCTGATCCTTGCACTTTGCGAGTATGAAATGTTCGGTTACACCCGAACTTAGGCTTTCTTACTTGTTCTTTATCTTTTGTTGCTTATTTTCATTTTTACTTTTTGTCCACATTAGTTTCGTGCTACGCATTCATGCTGGTATTTGTATATGCATATGTATGCCTATGGAACAGAGCTCTCACCGCTGTCGATGGTGGATTATATGACCAGCGCTGGATGCCAGTCATCAGTTGAAACTCGGCTTGGAATACAGTCACTGTCGTTTGTTATTCACAGGTTTAGTTGAGTCTCAGTTCGCGACTATACGTGTGGTGAGTAAGACGTGTTCGTGCACTCTATCGTCGTCTTCAACCTGTAATTCGCGATACGCTTACTGCATTGAACATTGTTTTTTGCTGTTGTTATATTGAATTTTTGATGTTGTTTTTGCTGCGTGGATCAAATGTCTGCAAGCTAACTACGGTGAGAATTATTATTGTTGCGAGAAGGGTGGTGACTGCCTCAAGTGCATAGAGAAGGTGATTTCAAACTCATCTTTTGACCAGAAAGTAAGGGTTTTTTTAGAAAAGTCCAAAGTGGTTTGAGAGTGGAAAAAATTGTGCTCAACCTCATTGTGTAAAAGGAAATCTAACTTGTTGTAAATGGCTGTGAAAAAATTGTGTAACAATGGAAAAGCTGCATGCGTACTTACATACATACACATGTGTTTTGTGTTCAACCAAAAATTTGTCTCTTAGAAAATTCACAATTCCTACATAAAAACACTAGAATAAATCGTTATTTGGACCCTGGTGAGTGTGTGTATCCGTTACTGTGCGCATAATTGCATACCAGCATACCAGCATACCAGCATACCAGCATACCAGCACATATGCACATATACACATTTGTTGCTTTTATGTGCGCCTAGCAAGACCGTGAAACTCAGCTTCGTTCATCAAACTGCCATAAAAGCCAAATTCCATCTGTTGCTATTTTTGTTTTTGCCAATGACCACCTGTTGCTAAACCTACGAGTGCGCACACTGACATAGATCTGCATACACACAGAACTATGCTCGTCTTCATATCTACATAAGTATATAAGTATGTAAAAGTGTGTTTGACTTGAGACTCTCGGCTTCCACGTCGAATTGGCTGCTTAAGTGACGAAGGAAGTGGCTACCTCCTGTCAGTCGATCGACAAACAAATGCCAAGCATTCTTTTTCCTAACCTCGCATCTATATATATAAGTATGTATATATAAGTATGCATATTATATATAAGTATGTATGCAAACGGTAACGACTACTGCAAAAAGCATAAACAAGCAACCATTGGAAAATATGTATAACTTAAAAATGCCGAAAGAAAGCCGCAGAAACAAATCTATAACAACTGCAGACCGACCGACCCATAGACGAATAAAAAATGACTAATCAACGGAGAAGAAGCCGAAAACAAACCGAAAAAAAAATAGAAATAAATATATAGAAAATAAAAACAGCTGCTCGCTCACTCTTCTGTTATAATATTACAACAGCAAACATATTTTGTCGTTGTCGTAACGGCTTTGCTACTGGAAAGTTAGGGAAGTTGGAAGGCGGCGAGAGCGGTGTATTTTAACCTGAAAATCCTGTTACCGTTAATTGAGTGGCATAGCTTCCGCTCTTAGTAGCCATTGCTAGGTGGACTGGTCTCAGCGACGATTATTATAGATTTTGGAACTGCCTACTGGCTCGTTCATACATAAAAATCCATATATTGTAAAGTATATAAGTACTTATGTACATACATATACATTGGTATGCGCAGACACGTATATAGATATGTTTGCAATGTCTATTTCTAGAACGAGCTTGGTGCTTTTATAACCTCTTCGAATTCATTAATATT
Source organism: Bactrocera minax (assembly GCA_021498325.1). NCBI lineage: Eukaryota > Metazoa > Arthropoda > Insecta > Diptera > Tephritidae > Bactrocera > Bactrocera minax. Next base: position 1,257,429 of record JAKEEE010000060.1, read on the forward strand.
ACTTCGAGTCGGTCATTTCATTTACTAGCCCATCTCATATTCGAATTTCCTATATTTACGTCCAGTCATATTGTTGGCTTACATACATATACGTGTATATGCATACATACATACATATACGGCATACTCTTGAAATAGTAATTTAGTTTTCCAATAGGAGTAAATGAAAATTGACTTCAGCTGAAGATTTGCTATAATATTGCTGTTATGTTAACCTATAAAAATAAAGGGTTGTGATCGAAATGGTAGTAAATATTTAACCTGATGTTTACCTTTGGTTTGAACAAGCTTCTTTCATAAGTTAGCCCGAGAATTCATGCTATAGAACACAAAAAACAAGTAAGGAAGTTACTCTCGCAATTTACAAGTATCAAAGGAGGGGAAATATTTTGGGGTGTTGACAGAACTTTTTATCAAAAAAATTTTGCGCACGAATTCAACATTGACTATTCGACGAAATTTATTCGACAAAAGGACGAAAATTTTTATTTTGAGTATATGAGGAAAAAATCAACCAGAGGCGTAAATCACTATTCAGGCAGGATTCAGGTAGATCGATTTCACACATTTTCGCCACTTAAGGGTCGGGGAAGTATTTAGCCGATTCTATCCATTTTTGACACAAGAGCACATTCCTATTAGGAAATAATTATTTTTGAATTTTAATAATATATCTTACTAACTGATTGATATTTTCGGTAAAAATTCACCCATAGCACTGAAATCCACACTTGAAAAGTTGTAGTCTGATTTCGATCATTTTTGGAAGTGAGTTGACACATCCCAGAGGTACTACATGTGCTTAGTTGCATTCCAATATCTTCATTGGTGTTTGATTTATATACTGTAAAGTGAAAGAATCAGATGGAGCTTCACCCATTTTTACACTGTAACATAAAAATTCAAATATAATGCTATGCAATGAAATTTGGTTGAAATTGGTAAAGTAGTTTCGGATACATGATATTTCACATAAGAGTGGGGACGCCATGCCCATTGCCGATTTTTTACACTGATTCCTAAGCACCCTTGCCGTACCATCTTTACTTTAGAATTTAAAGCGTCTGACGTAATTCTTTAGTAAGTTATCGCACTTTTAGTTCAATATAACCGTTATATGGAAAATGGGCGTGGTCACATTGTATGAGGAGGTGCTAGAAAGACTTGTTCTCAGCAAGTTTGGTTGATATGGCTTTAGTGGTTTGGGAGATATGTGCATAAAGGCCAATAAGGGCAGGGCCACACTACCTTTTATAATATCTTAAACCACAGATGCCCCTCACTACTTCGATGCTCTGTACCAAATTACAATTTTATATAAATACCGACCTCCTCAGAGTGCCAGGGAACATATGTACTAAGTTTCATCAAGATATCTAAAGTTTTATTTAATTTATCGCTTGCACGGACGGACAGACATTAACCCGGACTTCAACTCGTCTCATCTTCCTGGTAATTATGATATACATAACTGAATATCTATCTCGATTAGTGTAGTGTTAAATCTTACAAACAACCGTTAGACGAACAAAACCATTATGCTCTCTTACAACATGTTGTATAATAAAGTGTATAATGTATGAAGAGTTCAATAAAGTATCTTTCAAGACTGATTCCACCGTGTGGTTATTGGTTTTCATCGAGAAATGATATTATATCTTTAAGTTGAGGCACTACTATTCCTGTGCTATTCTGGCTTTTTATCGTGCCATTTATTTTTGGTGTGCCGTTTGATAATTAACAGGCGATTTAGATAACATTTAATTAGTCATTTGTTTACAGGAACACATACTACGCAGTTATTGACTAAATTAAACAGATGTCTGAAACCCGGATTGTAAATTTTAAGTGACCTCATGAACTCATGTGGAATTTATGAAAACTTCCCAAACTCGTAAAAAATAATCGAATTTCGGAATGCTTTCTTTTAATTGAGGTTAGGAACCACAATGGTTTTTCAAAGCAATCAAGATCAAGATCAAGGACATTTTCCAAACACCAACTTGCTATATTTCATTCAGAGCTTTTTTTCACTAGAGATTGCTATGCCTATGTGTTCCTTCTCTAGTTATTTAAATTAAACATATATTAAGGAAAATGTTTTAATATTGGCACTATATTACGTAAAGTTCATGTAAGAATTAGTAGGAGTAAAACAAAACAGACAACTTTTCGCAATAGCTTAGCTTTCCCTTGTTTATTGGAGAAGCCGCTGGTGGTTGCACTGTCGAACATATTTTTCCACACTTCGCTAATATTATATATGTATGGCAAGCACTCTTTGAGTAATAAAGAAGTTATCGAAGCAGCACTTATAGCCAACTCGAGCTTGAGCCAAAACGCTTACGGCAACAACAATTGACACCGACAGCCAAAGCCAAAGCAACAGGCAGCCATCTAGAGGCAAATATGAAACAATGACTTCCGCAAGCGATACGCAATTGCACATCATTATTGCTCACCCGCCCGTTGGCCCCTCTCTCTGCAGAGAGTCCATTAGAATTGCCATTGTTTGACAATGTGACTATAAGTATGGCAGATTAGATAAACCCATAGGCTTTTGGATTTGGTATATCCATAATTTGAAGCTCCCAATGAGTGAGATTAATGTGTACGTTTCACTTCAGCACAAAGTGTATATTTGAATCGCTTATGTGTGAATGTGTGATGCATATGTATGGATTTGAATATGCCACTTTAGTAATATATTTTGCATTTGCGCATGCGTTCACGTTCGCCGAACACTTTAAAAGTGTAGCGCTCATACATTTAAGCATATGTCCATAGCGGGTGCCCACTTTTGATTTCTTTCTAATGTCCAAAAGCGGGCAAGTGGGTAATACTACCTAACTAATACCGCTTTTTGTATTTCTTTCGATAATATATCCAAAATGATACGTGCTATGACTCAATATTTTCATTTCTTTTCCTCAATTCACCATTGCTTCATTATAAACACACACACATGCATATTTGCATTACTGTTGCTCCGCCATTGCTTTATATATGTATGTATGTATTTCACAACTATTCTTTTCCGCCAAAGCGTTCACGCGGCTTTTAGTTGAACTTTGCTTTCGATTTCTTACACTTTCAAATTGCCTTTTATTGCACATTTGCATTGTGTTCGGTGGTCAATGATAATTGTTGGCTTTGTTTTTAATATTTTTAACGTTTATTGCTATTTTTCTACACTTCCATCGCATGAAAGTGAAAATAATTAACCACTGACAGTGTCCGAATGTACGTATACATGTGTGTGTATGTATTAGTGTACTTTAGTGCACCCAAATAACTGTGTTGGCCTCTGACTCTATGGTATTTGAGTTTCGCGGTTGATAGCACTGGCATTTTGACACCTGTTTGACCGATCGTCACTAATTTTTAGTGGGCTCATTGACCTCTTTCTTCCAAGGGAAGCTACTTGGGAATTGAAGGACACCTACAAGAAGACAATTCAGGTGTTCTGACCTTGTGGTCTTAATGTCTAGTATAATTTTTCTCAATTTTTGATTTGATCGAGTCATAACCCTATCATTGAATGGTCATTCATTATTATAAAGACATACATACATATCTACCAGTAACTGTTAATTGTTCATGCTAACGGCAATGTATACATATATGTATGTATGTATTCATGACTCATGATTCGACATTTCTCGCAGCGCTGAAAAGAGTCGCCTCAATAAATTTGGAACGTTAATAACCCATGGGAATGGGATCATTTGCATTTGCGTAACGGCCAATGACACTTTTGTATGCCAGCAAAGTTCTATAAATTTGAGCAATACTGTTATGATTGCGAAAACTTATATAATAATGTATGTTTTTTTATTCGAAAGTTGATAACTTCGTTTCCTTTGATTTGTGGTTTCTACAAATTCTGAATTTGAATTATAAGCTGTAATTTTTTGACTAATGAGCAATAATTGTTGGGGAAAATGAAGAAAGATCGATGAAAGATCGATGGATCTTCACAAAGAAAGACAAATTTTAAGATTTGTAAGGAAGGTATACGCATAAGAGAGTTACTGCTGGAGAAATTTGCTCCATATTTATTGAGCCACAGGGACATAACAGGGGGATATAACTCAAGACCTCCGTGGGATAGTCCCTTATTCCACTTAACTTAAGCCCATATATAGGAATATTTTAGAGCTATTTCGGTCTTTGAATTGTACATGAGAAGGTAGCCAGATATATACATATATGTAAAAAAGCCGCTATTTAATCGGCTTGTTTTTAAGAATTCATTGAGAGTGCCCTGCCTCTTAGATTAAGATGAATTTCAAATTTATTTTATTCCGTTAAACTCTTAAATGACGAAAAAAGTGCCAAACATGTGTTTATCAATGTTGAGTCACACTAACTAACAAGAAAAACTTGTGAATAATATGGAAAGTTCAAATTTGGACATTAGATTTACAGCTTCAAACCCGTGAATAAAACTAGGTTGTTCGCTACCTTCAACCCATTTTTAAATAGTTGAAATAAAGGATATCTCGTTTTCTGTTTAATTTAATAACATGACTTCATGGGGCTACGTTGTTGATTAAAGTTGAATTTACATATGTATATATGAAAAATATATTCCCAGATTCCTTTTCATTTACATTTGTTGTTCCAATGATAAGAGAGTGCTAAGCTTTCCTTTGAAATTTGCAAGTAAGTATTGTTGATTATAATGTTTATATGAAAGTTGATAACGAAATTTGTTTTCAAACAAAGATAAGAGCAAACGACAAATATTTAAATTATTTGAAATACTTAATTAGAATTATGTACAGAAGTATGATTGTTGTATGTGGATGTGATATCAACAATTTGCGTGTTGTTTTGTTTTTAATTATTATATTATATGATTATTTATATAAAAGGCCTTCGGCGAAAAAACATATGCTAAAAGTCACAAGACGAAATAAGATTGATTTGGTGGGACTTATGAAAAGTAAAGTTAACTCTAAAGCATGAAAACGAAACACTTGTCCTTCACCCCGATCACCAGTGTCACCTTGTTTGCTCAGTGAGCAAATCAGAATGCAAGGTCGGAATTTCGAAAGTAAATATTTTTAAGTAGACTTGCCTTTTTGCTTCCATGTCCATCTTAAGTCTCAAATTATGTGGAGTGTTCAAAAAATAACGGGAATGTTCATCGAATCTGCTCTTCGACTTTAATGGCATATTGCATCATGAATTCTTGCCTCAAGGCCAAACGGTCAATAAGGAGTACTATTTATAAGTTCAACGCCGTTTGTGTGAAGCAATCTGAAAAAAACGCTGGCAGTTTCGGAAAAACAATTCATGACTTTTGCTAATTTTTTCTCAATTTTTCTCAATTCTGCTCACACTTCGTTGCTTGCTTGTGAATTCTTGGCCAAAAACAACACTGTAACGATGCCCCAGCCTCCATAATCGCCAGACATGGCTCCGTGACTTTTTCCTATTTCCAAAAATAAAATAATAAAGGGCCATTATTTTACAAGTATAGAATCGCATCGCTGAAAGAGCTAAAGGCTATCCCAAAAATCGAGTTTGAGAAGTGTTTCGAGGACTGGAAGAAGCGCAGGCATAAGTGCATAATATCGAATTGAGACTATTTTGAAGGCGACAACATTAATGTAGATGAATGAATAAAAATTTAAAAAAAAAATTAAAATTATTATTTATTTTTTGAACACACCAAGTATGTAGTACTTAAAAATTTTTCTGTTAAATATTTGAGGCTAGACTCTTTAACAGCGGATGTATTCACTATTAGATAACATGTGAGTTGTTCATTATACGAAATACCAAGAATGATAAAGACTTAGAATAGATTCCAAAATCCGACTAACAATGACGTCATATATTGTGTTATAAAATGGGAAGAGTCAATGTAGAAAAACCATCAAATTGCCGATAAATTGAAACAAGAACTTAAACACTTTTATAATCTCGTGAAATAAACTTAATTTATTAGTTTATAATGAAAAAGTTTTAGTGAAACGTGTTGGAAAACGTTTCGGGGAAATATCTGAATAATTTTCTAAAGAAATGGTTTTATCTGTTGTCAACATAGTTGCCAATTATGTTGTGGTGTCATTACGATGTTTATTATTATAATAATATATAGATATAAATAGATTATTAATTCTTATTCTTATATTAATAAGAGATTAAGTTTAATTGCAAGGTTTAATTGCATTAATATATTAAGGAAAATTCAGGAAATTGCTCTTATTATTGTATTTAAATAAATAAATAACCATTTCAAATTGCATCAGGTTTATAAAGTCGTTATCTACAGAATGGTCCTAGCAAATAAAAGAACATTTATGGATAAATTTATCCAAAAGTTTTTTTTGGCAACTTGTACATCGGACGGAAAACCGAAAAAACTTCTATACCAATTTATTTGCATTATCGTTATTAAACCCCGACAATTTCGTCATTTCATTTCAGAATTTCATCACAATTTCATTTTTGAAAATCAATATATTTTTCAATTATAATTTTAAATAAACAAAACCGTGCACTTCGATTGCTTATTTTCGTTTGGTTGTTTTGGAAAATGTATTCCTGTTATTTATTATTTAAGTTGGCGTAATCTTCAAAGTAGAAGGAATTAAGAGCACAATTTTTAACACATCATTTAATTTTCTCTTTCAGACACTTTGTGGGGTGATTCGGCAATTAGAAAGCAAAAACATTATTAGAGAGTAAGTTAGAGAGTCCACAAATCAGATGTTTTACTCAGTTTTCGGGTACAAAATACTTACATTTTCTGAAACCTCTGAGATCTTTCCCATTATTGCCTTTAAAAATTCGACTTTTAAAATGTAAACGAAATATTTGTTTTTGCCTATTTTAATTAAATTTTGTCTATTTATTCCCAGAGAAAAGTCTTTAGCGTTACGTGTTTGAAGGAAAATGTATCCAAAAATGTTCCAAAAGTTGAACGTATTAGCTCTCAGAGAAGGGCAGAGTTTCTTGCCTTCCCGGCGGCTTGCCAGAAGGAACAAAACTAATTAGCATTTGTTGGAAAAACGACTGTTCGAAGAGAACTAATTGAAATCTTTACAACACAAACTTGGAATGAAGCTTCAGACTTTCAGTTAGTCCTCTGTTGATAACCACCGGGTCGATATTTTCTTCTTTGCGAAAATATGGTATTAAGAGATCACCAATAACGAAAAGGTCTAATTATACTACGCTTAAAAGCATTTAGTAATATTTCACATTGAATTTTTTTTAGTTCCCTTCGGAAATTTGAGTATTCCTACTTCTACACTTGTCACTACCATATATATATACTAATGCCTCTTCATTGAAATGCGCTAACTGGCAGAATGTTTTCTTAATGGGCTGTCTGTGCTTTCGCTTTGTACTTGAGAAAAAATTTAATCTAATCAAAGCGAATAATTCGAACGTGCTTTTTAGTGAGCAGCTCCAATTTGGAATTTATAAGTGCCGCAAGCAGTGGATAACGAATGCACATTCACAAACACTTACCCATGTTCATATACAAGTGCATATGTGTGTACAATAGTAAACTTCTAAAAATATGTAAGTTCATATGCACTTCGTGTGTCCGCAGAGTTGAAGATGAAGAGATGAAGATGCGTTCATATTAGACGTACAGATATATCATGTTTGTATCTTGAAAAACATATACAGAAGAGGAAGCATCCGCTAAACCCCACGCCCAAGCGGTAGCTATCAAATGACTGCACAGGAAGTAGTCCCACAGAACTCACTGCATCACTTTATTGGAGCGGGGGAGTGTTTAAGCTGATTCCAATAAAATAGTCTAGCTGATAACATTTGTATACATGTAAGCACACGTATAATAGCGATATGCTTGGTAATATGATTGGTATATGCATATGTTTGGTTATGTCCACGAATGAATTTAATGTGTACATCTCAGCTGATTCAGAAAAGAAAATTAGTTGAATATATCTATTTATGAGTTCTTATCATAGTTTAGATAATTGCTTAAGCGTGATGCAAACTACCGAGAATAATGCAAACATATATGTACATATGAGTGCAAAACATGTTAATCAGTCGGAAAATTGCTTTTGAGAATCTGAGATATCGTGTGAATATAGGAATTTCAAGTTTATGGGTTGGCAGAAAAGTTTTGTTTTTTTTTAAAACACTTAAAAAGAAATAAGATTGTTTTCGTGACAAAAGTATATCTTACCTGGGTCCGGCGTGAAGTTTGAATTCAATGAGGATAGTATTCGGGATATTGTTTAATTAAACTGTTTAGGCATTAGAAATATTATTTGTTCAATATTTCAAGTATTCGATACACTCGATTCCAAAAAAGTTAAACTCTGGCAAGATGTTGCTACAGAGCATATTAGTTTTGTTCACCTAACCGTTGTTTGTAACACCTAGAACTAAACGAGTTAGAAATAGACATATATCAGATCAGCATGAAAAGACGAGTTGAAATCCGAGTGACTGTCTGTCCGTCCGTCCACCCGTCCACCGTGCAAGCGATAACTTAAGTAAAAATTAAGATATTTTAATGAAACTTGGCACACGTGCTCTTTGTCACAGTAAATTAAGGCATAAACGTGTTATGTGATATGAAGGATCCTAGTAGGGCAAGGCATCTGTGGGCACAATTTTTGTAAAAGTAGGTATGGCCCCGCCCCCAATAGGTTTAATATATATCTCGGAAAATATGGTTAAAGCTATATCAATCAAACTTGGCCTGAGTAAGTTTTTCTAGTATCTCTTCCTATACTGAGACAATGAGTGAAATCGGATAATAACCACGCCCACATCCCATACAAAAGTTATGTTGAAAACTACTAAAACTGTGATAACTCGCTGAAGGAACATGTTAGAAACATTAAATCTTGCAGCGAATATGATAAGGAAGGATTGCATAGGAATCCATGTAAAGTTTTGGTTATGGGCGTGACACCGCCCACTTTTAGGGGAAATCCCATATCTCAAGAACGCCTTAACCGATTTCAATAAATTTGGTATATGACATTATATTTGCATTCTTATGTCACATTGTGAAAATGGATGAAATCGTATAAAAACCACGCCTACTTCTCATATAACACAATTTTAAGTGTCATCTGATATGATAGATATGATAGATGATCCAAGATATTGGAGCAAAGCTTTCAACAAATAGTACGTCCAAGCTATGCCATCTTATACGTAAAAATAGTTCAAATCGGATTATAACTTTTCAAGCCCCCAGAAACCGAATAAATGGACCTCAGTACCTCTATCTGAATTTTTATCGAAAATATCGGTAAATCTGTAAGATATTGTAATAAAATTAGAGGATTTCCATGATATATTTCCATGGATATTTCCATGATAATAGTGTGCCCTGATATCAAAAACGGCTACACTCGGGTAAATACTTCACCTAGCCCCCATATACCTAATATACAAATTTTCAACCTTTATACTGACTAGACTTTATACCATATATAACAGTAAATATGTAAGATATCGTAATGAAATTGGAGGATTATCTTTCCATGATAATAATGTGCTCTTGTGTCAAAAAAGGGTAAAATCGGGTAAATACTCCCCATAGCCCCATATACCTAATATAAGGCTTTTCAGCCTTCCTGTAGACTTTATACCGTATCTAACGCTCAATATATAAGTTATCTCTTGGAAATTCAGAGAGCGTCTCTTTTTGATAACAGTATATCCATGTGCTTAAAATGGATAAAATCGAGTAAGCACTTCCCCTAGACCTATGTACCTAATACAAGGATTTTTAACCTCCGGGTAGACTTTATACCATATATTTTGGTCAATATGTAAGATATTTTAGCAAAATTAGATGAACGCATAATATTGGATACATCATAGTATATGCCAAAAAAGTGAAATCGGTCTACGAATTATCCCTTTTACTCTTTTACTACATGTAATGATTCTCGCTATTCTAGCAGACGTTATGCCGAATATGTCGGTCACTGTATAAGTTACCTTCACAAAATTTCATGAAATCATGTTCCCTTATATACTTGAATAATGAAAAGGGTTAATATGATCAGTGCAGATCTTCCTCTATCCCAAAAATACCCGACATAAGAATTCCCGACTTCATCTGACTTTAAACCGTTTATGTTGGTCAATATGTGTGATATTTTAATGAAATTAAGTGGATATGTTTTCTTAAACACAATATGAATTCGCGCTAAATATGAAAGAAATCGGTCTAGACCATAGTCTAAACCGCTTATTCCTAATACAATGATTTGCTATTCTCTGGTTGACTTTTTCCTCATATATCGTTTAGTGAGTTCATATCGTACATATCACTTTCAAGTTAATTTGATATATTTTAATATAAATATCTCTGATACGAAGCAAAATACAGTAATGAAAGTATATGAGTCTATGACCTGTAATATAAGTTAATAAGATACCATATATGATTGCAATCCATTGACAATTTCGTCGAATAATTAATGTTGAATTATCCGCAACATTTTTTAATATAAAGTTATACCAGCACCTGAAAGCATTTCCCCGCCTCTGATCCTTGCACTTTGCGAGAGTATGAAATGTTCGATTACACCCGAACTTAGCACTTTTTTACTTGTTAATTTAATTCTCATAATCAAGAACTCAAAAATATTACCCTCAAACAACGTGCTTAAATCTGTTCAGTTCGAAGCTCATATTATAGCAATTCATCAAAGTTTACAATTTATTTTAAAAAAAAACTATACACTTAGCAACTCTACTCAAAAATATTTTCAACTGTATGCCATATAAGCCTCTTTTGTTTTAATTAAACTGAATTTGAAGTAGAAATCCGTTTATCTCAACAATGTTATTGAATTAAAAAATTCAAATAGGTGACAATCTTTCTTGTTTTTCGATGGAGCGATCGAGTAAAAAAATAACAAACAAACAATAAAAAAAATATTCAAATCGGTTCACACAATTACATAATACATAGCAGTCATTCGATTTTATTGGCATATCTAGAGAAGTTTTCCTTCAAAGAAACCGACATTAAGATTGAGTAGATTAGTGCATAGAATTAATATTACATATGCTAACTTTCTGAATGTTCTGAATGAACAAATATACATTATCTCTGAAAACGTTTTAAGGCAATGAGAGAAAACATGGTATAAAAAGCCAGAATATTTCAACTTATTTTATACATCTCAAGAATTGCCTGCTCATTTGTTTCGAATGATCTTACATTTTTATGATACCGTCTCGTTTAGTTTAGAACAAAATGCAACTGGAAAATTTACTTGTTACGTTCGTAGACACCTTAAAAACTTCTGTTGTTTACATAACCGTACCTGAAATGTGAGTATATAAACAAAATAGAACAAATAGATGTTAGCAAATTAAAACAGCTGTATACATATTTAATTATATTATATGACAGCTTTCGCTCGAATTTTTTGGAAGCACCTCGTTGAAGTCGTGATGAATTCGTATGTGAATTCGTTCAACTCTCTTGCAAATAATATTTCGGAACTATTTTACTACACGCAACATTACGAGGGTTTTGGAAATCAGAGTCTCATAAATTTATAACACACTTCAACACACCTTTGAATACACGAATAATACAATAAATAAATTCTAAAAGAAGGACTAAATACACAGGTGACTGTTTGCCGAATCAATTCTTCTATCCTTATGCAACCCTTGAACATATTCCACATAAAATTATCACATAACATTCTTTGTAGTTCTAAATGCAGTTAATAGTATTTTATTTATATATGTATGTACAGAAATGAGTACATGTTTGTATATCGTGTACTTATTATTTCATAAAAATTAAAATTTTCTTTTTGCGTTTTGATTCATGTATTTACGAAATATAAAACAACAAATTATGCGAAAAAAACGAACAAAATGTAATCAACTCACATGTATCCAATTTTGCGCCCAATGGGATACTTAAGATTCGACCTTATTTTTAACACTTAGTATATATTACCACCATTTTTGGTGCACCATTCATGGGAACTATTGCGTAAAACCAATTCGACCAGCTGATAAATCTGTCCTAATTTTCGCCACAGATGGAAATTCGGTCCATGAGGTTTTTGCGTTAACTCGAGTGACACAAATCCATTGAGCTTCTTTTTGTATCCAGCCTTACTTAAATGGTTTCAATCGGCTTTTTGTACAATGTTTAGCTCTTGTGCAATCGAAACAGTACTTACATGATGAACGAACTCGACGATTTCCATTATTTTATCGATATTCTCGACAATTAGCCTGCCTTAGAACGTAGTGCATCTTTGAAGTCAAATATCGTATCGTAATAAATATCGTAGAGAAACTGTAACTGTAACTGTACCCATCTTTGACGCGTGATCAAACAATCACAAAGCTGTCTGAGAAGTTTTCTTAGTACGAAATCTTATCTTTCAAACGTCATATAGCGTAACCCGATTGCACTTAAACAACGCATTATACAGATTGCTAAAGCCATCTATTGCAAAAATAATGAAATTCTTTTTACTAGGCCTAATATTTACAAGCCCTGAGAGGCTGTACGGGTAGCAAAATCCCTCCATAATATTATTTTATGAACATGAACATGAATATGAAAAACTGAATTTGCTCTAGATTCATCATATACGAGAACAATCAATATTGATTTTGATATTCTCACTAATTAACTTTTGGCTCCAACTACATTTTCAATATAATCAGATAATCAAAATCGCATGATGCAACAATCAATTGCAGTAACGTCACATTACAAGTGTTCAATTCATTTCTGTTATTTCTACTCAAATTTGTATCGTTTCGTTTTTGGTGATCGTATGTACGAAATTTTTCTCATTTGTTTTTTATCAATTACTTTTATTTCGTTTTTCTAAACAATTGTGCCTCATTACAAAAACCAACTCAAAACCTCCAAACTGCGGCGTAGTTAAAATCAGATCAAGTTATTTAGGTGTCAATCGTCTGACGACGATGCGATGGTGAATGCCTTCTTAATGTGCGATTATTTCTGTATTGATAAATATTTTCTATTGTATATGAACGAGTATATGTGCCTACTTAATATTCATACCAGTTTTGAATTTAGAAATTAATTTAAAAAATGGGTAAACAAAAAAATTTTCAAACGCAAATGGGAACGCGAAACGCGCAAAAGCGTCGACGCTGATCATGACAACTGATCGAACGTCATACGTAAGCTAGCTGAAGGGGACCTGTCGTGCGCTGTCTGCGATTATTGGACTATGAGCCAATACATATGCATGTACAAGTATTTAAGTATATACTTATACTTATGATAGTTATGCGCATATACTATATATGTACATATATATATATATATCACGCATATGTATGTTTATATGGATATTCGCTTTTGAGAATTGATGCCGCCATTAGAATCACGATGTAGTGCGCTGCAACGCTTAAGTGTTGAAGCTTAGGATTTCAACGATTCAACAATTCGCCTGGTTCGCGTTAATTAGTTGGCTTGCGATGTAATGGTGTGACGTGTTGCGGCGATCACTCCATCATTTTGACGCGCATGTGGATGGCTAGTAAGATGGCGAGTATTGATTGTGAGCGATAGCTATTTGGAGATGAGAACATGCATACTTTGTGCAGTCACATGACATACATACATACCTACATACACACGTTTGTAAACTTTGTTGTTGTTGCATATTGTTGTTTTGCAAACAAGTGGATTTTCCAATTTCAAAAACATGAAGAAAGCAAAATTCCTTCAAAGCGGTGCTCGCAACAAAGGCTAGATAAACATTTACTTATATTCTAGTAAAAAATAATTGGCAATTCAGGTAGAGCTGGCTTAACTGTGCCGTCGACACTTTTGCTATAATCGCCGATCTGTGGAAACGCCTCGCAGATCGGTGATCTTGACAGAGTCCCACCAGCGATTGACACTGAATAAATGTTAATATATACACACACGTATGTTCATATACATATGTATGTATGTACGACTTGAATTAGAGAAGCTGAGCGCTGCAAATGATCGTCATTTTTAAAATTTTCGCATACAAATTTGAATTTTGTCGCCATTGTATATAAATTAGCATGCATTTTTATTGCAATATTGGTGTCTTCGCTTGCAGTTCCTTTACAATTATCAAATTCATTAATTTTTTTTCTTTCCTTTGTGTTTTACAGGTTTCACGGCAGCAAACCGCAAACTGTTATAATTTGACTTTTTAGATTTTTCGCTTGGTGCATTTGTAATATAATTGCTTTCAAAACGGCGCAGAAATTCAGCCCACTCAAGCGCAAAACCGTTGCAGAGCCGACGCATCAACTCCTCAGCAACAATAGTCGCGCACCACTTAGCAACATGTCGCAGTTGATGTTTTGGAACAAACAGAACAACAGCAATAACATAAAGAATCAATCAAACGAAACCAATAAAAACGATAAAAACGGTGCTACGGAGGATGCGAAAAAGGACAAACGCAATTGGTTGCACACGCCTGATGCGCTCGTGAATGGCCATGTCGTCTATCTAGTCAAGGTGAGTGCGTGCAATAGTATCCCAACAACTACCATAAGAGTGCCTAACAATAAACAAATTTCAGTTCTTTGGTAATTTACCTGTGGAGCAGGCCAAAGGCATTGAAGTGGTCAAGGATGCCATACGTAAGCTGCAGTTCGCCCAGGAGATGAAGAAAGCCGAGACGGGTACTCAGGAAAAATGTAAAAAAGTCGAAATCACCATCAGCGTGGATGGTGTTGCCGTTCAAGAACCACGGACACAGAAGATCCTCCATCAATTCCCGCTGCACAACATTTCGTATTGTGCCGACGAGAAGGGTGTGAAGAAGTTCTTTAGTTTTATTGCCAAAACCGTAAAGCCACTGGATGACGGCATCAATGGCACCACCGCGGGTAGCAGCAACGGTGTGAGTAGCTCCAACGGCAGTAACAGCACCGGTGGTAGTAACACCGAGGAGACACATGAGTGCTTCGTTTTCATATCGAATAAGCTGGCGTCGGACATTACATTGACCATAGGACAAGCGTTCGACTTGGCTTACAAGTAAGTTGAAAGAGATGGTAAACTAAAGAATTAATTACTTGTAAGCTAGTTCAGCTGATTATTGAAGCAATATTTTGGTTATTTTGCTATTGGTGTCCGCGAAGATGGAACATAGTTCTCGATATTACAAGGTCACGACCCAGCACACCGCGAGGACCAAGAATACTTCTTGTTCCGATCGGTAGATCAATGCAGAAGGGTTGTTATATGATGAGGTTTCTGAAGGTGTTATTTTCCAATTTTAATTATTTATTTGCAAAAAACAAAATCTCTAAAGACTTCTTCACTATTAAATCCGATATCTTGTTGACATAATTTTGACTAGCTATCTTCAAACTCTCTCAGGTGCCTTCGTAAAGTATCAGTTTTTCATCTATCATGAATTATCCTCTCTAACCCATTATTATTGCTATAATGCTATACGTATTTTTCCTTGAAATTTTTTATGTTTTTTGTACTTATCAATCTGACCGGATTCAAACATGGTTATATGGAAAGTTCATCTGCTTTGATTGAGTTCCGAAGCATCCACAGATGCTCTGAGCTTAATCAAGTTATCAGCCGGGTGTCAGTCTCAGGTCGGCATCCTAGAAATGACGATTACCGGAGTCAATAATGCTTCCTAACTGTAGTATCCTACAGGCATTTTTTTCTGCTTTGAAGGCTAGCAAAGTTTTCTAGACAAAAGGATACCTCTTAGAACCTGAGTGTAGATTATAGCCTATTATCTTCCCTCCATTCGCGTTTATAGGATAGGGATAGCTCTATGGAAACCAAATATTAAAGTCACTCCTCAGTGGTATATAAATTGCCTAATTTATTGACAGCTTATATCCTAATGGTAAAATACTTCTACTTCCAACAATCCCACTCCATCGCCCCTAGTTTGGGAGTTTTCGTGTAGCGAATAAGTAAGTGATGTCCAGAATTGAAAATATCCAATACTAAATAACATCATCGTCATTTTATGTATGATATATTAGCCTACTGGAAACCTGATTTAAATTGACTATTTCACCATCGACCCAATTATTTGTCGCAGAGCAATTCCTTGTCAACTATTATATTATAATTAAGTAGTCATCAGGTGTTCATGAATTCACTGCCTCAATTTCTTCAATGTATATAATAATGATGTGTTTATTAATTCTTACAGAAAATACATTAACAGCGTTGAGAAGACAGACCTGGGCAAAGCGCAGCAGCAGAATGCCGAGTTGGAAAAAGCGCTCGGGATTTACAAGAGTCGACTGTGCGAGTTATCGTTGAAGCTGCCAAAATCCGAACTGGAATCGATGCTTTTCAAAATGGGCATCAAAGATATACTGGATCTGCCGGAAGTTGAAAATGGAGCCCTAACCAACGGCAACACCACCAAAGCGAACAGTAAGTCAAGCAACACAAACTCATTCCAATTAAAAAATACTTTTTTTCTCATTATGTTGTTATAGTGCTAGAAGATAAACTGTTGATTGACACCAATTCAACGCATTCGATGAAATCGTCGTCCGGATCGTCGTCATCTTTTGTGCCAATTGTGCCGCCACGCAACAATCTACCAAGCCAAATCATACACAAGTCGAATAGCCAAAAAATGGAGGAGCTTCTGCTCAACTCAGACTCGGATAGTGACTTTGATCCGCGCGCCGATGAGTGCGTCGATGGCGGCAGCAGCAGCAGCAGCGGAGGTGGCAAGAATATTAGCAATGATCTGTTCGGCTTTGAGCCAGCCAAATCGTATGGCCAACAATTGTTTACTAATCAGAATAACAACATCAACAACAATGATAGTAAATCGGTGAGCAACAACCACAATGGCATTAATTTGAGTTTGAGCAGCGCCAGTGTCGGAAACAATAGCAATAGTTTAAGCACCAACAATTTCACAAGCGATCTAACGCCGCCATTACGTAAGTGCTCCGCCAATGCTACTTAGTTACATACCTATGTACATATGTATGCATGTAAGCAAATGCTCTACAAATTCGGCGCTTTGAAATTTCATTTGCAATGAAAAGTTTTCGCCAATTCATCGGATTTTGCCTACGTATATATATGTACTTATATATTGCTGTGTATGTTTGTTTTAGTTTATTTTAAACGAATTGTGTTTTTTGTTTTGTTTTGTTTGTGAAATAATTGTTTCTTTCGTTAATGATTATTTTTTCTCTTCTCTTTCGTGCTTTATCTCAATCGAGTAGTGGCACCTCCACCTAAAGTGGCCGCACCTAGACGCAATACATCGGGTACGAACAGCATCACAAGTACAAACAACAATAATAACATAACCGTGACCAACGGCAATACAGATTTATTCGGCTCGGATCCATTCGAAATAAATAATGGACCCAGTATATTCAAAGTGAGCGTAAATGATGATGATGTTGCTACTATTAGCAACCGCTTTATTATAATTCTCTATTTGTTTAATTATGTATATTTTATTTAGCTTATTTTTCATAAACTTCGTGAATTTTAAGTCTGTTATCAGTGTGCTAAAGGTCATTTAACAATGATATTTCTAACTGTTTGAAATATAAGTAGAATTTTACCCGCAATTCAAAGCTTTAAATATTTGAGATGCAATTTAACTGTAGATTCCTATATATCAATATGCCTATTACGTCTGTGGATATTTCTGAATGAAAATCTGATAGCAAAACCGGAATTCATTATTTGGTATAGTTTAAGAACGAAAAACCAAATAACAAACAAAATAAATCTCACTTAGGGCAGGCCGCAAAGTTCGTATCATTTTACTTAAAAACACATTTTTGACAACATAGTTTCCAGCGAGCACCAATTTTTTCGTTTGATTTGTCTTTTGCTTCAAAATAAGCCTCCGTCTCGACGAAATACTCTTCATTGTCGCAAATTTTCTTTCCAGCGATTATTTTCTTAAGGTCTGAAATCAGGAAAAAGTTAATGAGGGCAAGATCCATAGAATAGGCTGCATTCGGAAGTAATTCGACTCTTCCATCCTTTTCATTGATTAATGGAACGCTGCATTGTCTTCATGAAACCACACTTTCTTTTTCTTCAAATTGGGTCTTTTCCTATGCTATCGTCCTTCATAAATTCCGATAACACTATATAATAGTTATTGTTGAAGGTTTTTCGTTTTTAAAAAGCAATCAATGAAGATTATTTCGTTTGCAAAAAATTCCCTAAATATAGACGCCATGCTTTGCCAGCTACTTTGTTGCGTTTTTCCACGCTTTGGATTCGGTTCATTGCGTGCGAGCGACTCGGATTTCTCTGGATTGGACTCCGGACTTTTTGGTTCCACTTTGCCTAGCATCGCACCAACTTGGCACGGAACTTTCTCATACAAATACCCAAATATGCATAAACGATTTGTCCAGCACGTTGCTTTGATATCTGTAGATTGCAGTAAATGCCTCATTTGGAAGTCCAGTGGTTTCAGCGTATTCGATGATCATGAAGCTTGTATGATATTTAGCAAACTACTTACGAATGTTTGCTTCGTCTAGGCCAGAGCCCGGACAAATAATCAAATGAACTAATCAAAGTTATGTCTAAATCATACGGATTCAAATCAAAACCATACGAACTTTTCAAACTATAGGTTAGATATTGGTGTAATAAAGGCATATATTTTTTCGTATTTTTACGAAAGTTGTTATTAGAGAGTCCTTGGATTCCCACAAGAAACATGGAAAATCGCAAATTGCTGATAAATCATTAAAATTTCGCATTAAATTGCATGCTTTTTTTATTATCTTTTTATTTTGTGATTTTAATATCTACCGATTTTTTCCCCCATGATTAAAATTGGCACCCTATCCGACTTCCTTAACTTCTACGAAAGCTTTGAAAAATATCGTTTTGATTTTAAACAAATTGGACTATTAGCTGTCATAAATTAAAACAGAGTAAAGTAAAATGTCAGAGTGAATTAAAAGACAGTAATTATAATACCTTTTTGCCACAATGCAGTGGAATATGTAGTATCTATCAGCTCAGTGCAATTCAGAGTACAATTTTAATGCTTTGCCATATTTTAATTTTGATTTTGCTTTGATTTTTATTTTTCAAACAATTCTTCAATTGAATTTGATGACTTTGTGGCTGAACGAAATAATTAATTGGGTAAATAATGATAATTTATTTTTTGAATTCGCGAAATTTGAGATCAATTAATTTTTTAAATTTGCTCAAAACAAAAAGAAAAAATTACCATTCTCATTCATTAATGGTTTGTTGGTTGAGAAATTCCGCCAATAAATAAGTTTCGGGAAGTTATTTAGAAATTAAGTACAACACAAAGTGAAAAATTGTCTTTTCATAAATGTATTAGAAAAAAGCGAGAACAATTATACTTAAAAACCAGTATGGAACAGATCAAAATCAAGAGCAACCTATCATTATAAACCGATGTAGAAAGGATTTTCATTAGGTGAACAAAACTGGTATACTCTGTGCAGAATACTGCGAGAGTGTAAAAATATAAACGATTTTTGATTTAATGTTTCTATTATTTAGGAGTGTATAGCTGTTATCTATTCGATTAATCTGAATTAGTTTGCTACGCTTTCGTTGAAACAAATAACATTTAAACTATTCCTTATTTCTTCACTTTCAGAGCAAGATGATGAGTGTAGATGACTTCACGTTGGAGAGTTTGGATCCATTGCGAAAGTAAGTCGGTCGCGCTACCCTGAGCGTCGACGAAGCTTCTTTATATTGATTATGTGAACGCTCCATCAAATGCTTCCAACTCCAAATGAACCACCAAAATAACCACTACAATCGAATATCTGCGAAGCACGCGGCCAAGGCGTTTATTTGGAGGCTTACCTAGTATTTTCAGTGTCGAAGCGATAATATAAAGATACAAATGCTTAAAACTGTAATATGTTTGCATCGAATATTTGTATAAATTTACTTACATACAACAGATATAGATTTTATGTATATACGCATGCATTAGATAAACATTAAGTAAGATTAACCCGCTTTTGAGAACACAGCCTTACATTGATACACGCACGTGGAGAGCATATACAAGGGCGGTCCGATCGGTCCGTGCATCTTATGTATATGTAATTATTACTGTAATGTCGCCAAATTAACCTAAATTCGTGATTTCATTAAATAACTGTAATGTTTCCTGTAATTGAACCGCGCAGTGTAGTTTTTGCGATCGTTAATGCTCCACTGATTATGACCCAATATATATGATAAATGATGTGTATAAAATTATTTTATTTATTACGTTTTTATGAATATAAATATTATATGTATGTATATGTATCGAATCTATTGATTTAATTATTTTATTTCAATTATTATCAAATTATGATTATTCGTTAATTATGATACAGTTTAAAGAAGATGATTTGCTATTAAAGAAAAATGGAATTTTTTGAGAATAGTGATAGCAATAGCTCTCCCCTCTTATACTCGTACATGTATTAATATTTGGTAGGTACCCACAGCAAAACACTCCCCAAACAAACATATATAACTATATAAAGCATCAGATATAATCAGTATGATAGTAATGATCACTATTATTATTACATTATTACGAATATTTTAAAAGTTTATGTAAAATAATTTAAAATAAATTTATTGATACATTCGTACATACATACATATATAAAAATTTGTGCTTTGTCTGTATGTCAAATATGTTGAAATTAATATTGAACACACACACACACACACACACATCTACAATAAATAATGTTTATACAAAATGTATTGTTATATAATGAGTATAAAATTGAGAATGCTTAATTGATTTCGATGATTGATAATGATTATGTTTATTATAATAATAATGATATAGATGGTGATTATTATTATTATTATTATTATTATTATTATTATTATTACTATTATTATTTTGTACGTTGTACGTTATTTACTAGCGAAGTATTTAAATAAAGAAAAAAAACAATAAATTGCGGAAAATGCATTTTTGTTTATTTATTTTATTTTAATGTTCAGCTGGGAAGTTTTTTATTGATATTTCAGTATTTTGCTTTTTTCTGTTTATCTACTACAACAATAAAAAATTGTAAAAACTGCCTCGTGAGTCAAGCCAATTAGCTGCACTTATTTATGTGAGTACTACAACAAAGATTATCAGAAACTATTTATATATAATAACAAGGCTGTTAAGCTTAAATAAAATATTTAGTAAAAAATATCATAACGCTACAATTGATAAAAATATAAATAAACGGCAAAAAAAGACATTATTAATTTTTTCTCATAATTGCCTCAAACAAACAGCCCTATTGCGGAAGGCTACTGGATAGATGTGTGGATAATGAACTGGATACTGTAACAAGATTTTGGTTTGCGGATGGCTACTGAACCCAGTGTACTTGAAAACGCAGATAACAAACTCTGAGTTTACATTTTGAGAAGCACTGTTTAAAATGAATTGTAAAACGAAACATAAAGAAATGGAAAACAACGACGCTCATTAAAATTTTAAATCGTTTTGTAGATTTCAATTAATTTCTACCTTCGTCTACTTAGTTTTTCAAGTTGATTAATAGAAATTTAAAAAGAATATAATATTTAAGAAAATAGAATATTTAAATCTGAAAAATTATTTACTATCATTGTTATGCAAACAACGCAGCGTTTAGGTACAATTATTGCAAACATAAATATTAGTTTAATCATATTAATGCATTAATACACAATATAAATCCTTATAAAAAAATATTTCACAACAAAAAAGAATGAAAGTTTATGTTACTCGAAAAATGCATAAAGGCTTTAAAGAGCAACGATTTTTTGAAGATAAATATTGTTAAATTATTCAATTAGAAACGTTCGTAAATAAATAAAGAATAAAGTATACATATTTTCTTTGAAGAATTTCAAAGTATTCGAACTCTGAAATACGCAAAATATTGTAGGCAACTGCTCAAGATCAACTTCCTGATTTTCACATTTCTGCATACTATAACAAGGGTCAATTATAATCAATAATATACACAAAACTGCTGCATGGCGGCTGCCGACTCAGTTGCCTGCAGCAAGTAGCTGATTTAACTCGTAATGTATATATTGGGATACAGTTACCAAACGGCAACTAAACTCGCGATAGTATAGTTAAGCAATAGGGGAGATATGCGAGATTGTGAATCGCACGTCATAAATGAAACGATCTGTCAAACTTTCACAGTAATTAAAATCAAAATCTTTCGCTCCCTTTTTGGTTTCTGTCCAAAATTTTTATTAATTCCTTGCAGGCCTCCTCCGTTTGAAATGTATAACCAGTTTATCAGGATCATATAAATTATATTTCTACCTTTCCATTCATTTCCTTTTCATTCATTCATTTTATTCCGTTTGAAATGTATAACCAGTTTATCAGTATCATATAAATTATATTTCTACATTTCCATTCATTTCTAGCTGTTCTTCCAAATATTTAAAACAGCAGTTTCAATGCTTTTTAATTTCCAAAGGACCAACTCACTTTGATTGTATGGCTCAACAATTAGTTAATATTGCAAATGAAAGACTTAAAACGTAATAAATATAAGATTTTAATCAGCCTCTTAATTAACTGTTAAATAAATGGAGACGTATTAATTTAGATTAACCTTAAAGAAATATCCAACTGCTGAAATTCAAAAGCACGAATCACCTTCTCGAGTTTTAAAGTTGTCAGCTAACAGTAGGGATGTCATGTTAAAATCCCGCCAAAATATTATTTCAACGGAAGCTTTTTAAAACGATGCTTATAATAAAGAACAAAAATTTAAAACAGTAAAAAGAAACACAGAATTTCATTTTTCAAAAATGTCAAAGTTATCAATTTATATAGAAGAACATTGAGAGCAGTAGCTTCGGAGGAAAAATTTACGAAAGTGAGTGATAAAAAAATATGTATATTATTGTAATTGGGATGAAATAATATTAAAAGTTCTGGTTTTAATTTGGTCCCTTTATTTGAATCAGTTGACTGTTTTCGGATTTGATTGACATTTGTAAATTATGTGTTGAAAGTAGGTGTAGTAGTAGGTGGTTATTGTATTAAAATAAATGAAAAAAACAATTTTTTTAGGCAAAATTTTAAATGTTATAAAGAATGGTTATTTTAAAGATTTTTGCCCTGGAATAAGTTGGACATCGCTTTCTTTCTAATGTGATGCGAAAACATATTCGGCCACAGGATTAAATTCCTAGAACTTGCAACTGGATATCCAATCAGAACAAAACATTGATCTTCTACTCCATACAGTATATATGCCTTCGATTATTTACTTTATTTTTTTAGTGCATTTTTATTGACTCGAACGGCGATCAGTACCCTTCACAAGTGCTTGCCTTTCATCAGATCGAGAAAAAATTTATTTTATTTCATATTAAACAATTTTATTGCTACCCGTATTCAAAATCCATAATTAACATATTTACTAACATAAATGTTATAAATTTAAAAATTTGTATAAAACTTAATTCACAATTTATTACGTTTAAACAAATGCTCTGTTAAGACTAAGTATTAAACTTAACAATTATGGTAAATTCTTATCCTAAAGTATTAAACATCGTCGTCATTTAACTTCGACATTTGACAATGAATAAATACAAAGAAAAGTGGAAATGGCTGTGTTATTAAAGTGGTAAGTAAATAAATGTTTATGGGCATTTGTGGGGAATGTTTTTTGCTAACAATTAATGCGCTTTAAAATGTGTTTGCCTACATAATTCTACAATAAATACAATAAATTATAAATGTGTATGTGTGAAATTGAAATCATCGCCGTCATCGCAGACACGATTGAAGGAAACTACAAAACCTTTCCGAACGCACTATTCGTTAAACGTCGACGAGTTTCAGTGCAATGACATAATTTTACATTACGAGCCTATGAACCTTTCAACATGTGCATAATATTTTTACTTGAGTTTTCTTTAATTAATATTCACATTCACATTTTTTATTCACACTCTTGCGTATATCGTTAAAACATGACTTCTTACTACTTGCTGCATAATTATCAGCTTAATATATTACAATTCTCGCTCAGTTACAACTTATTGCAAAATTTTCATAATTCTTTATGGTTTATGATTTCTCTTTGAAAGTTTTGAATTACTACTTGTTGCAAAATTTTGGTTTTCAGTTTAAAAATATAATACAGTTTTCAGTATTCTCCTGAATAAAACAATGATTAATTTATATACCCGTCCTCTTGATAAGTTAGAGGACTTTTGCTGATTGGGTTACGTCAATTGATTAATCTGTTTAATTTTACACTTTTTTGTTTGTACTACAACCCTTTCATTCATTCCATTGCTCTTCATTCCTTATCGTTCAGCAATTGCTCCTGAGTTTGTGATATCAATACAGTTACTGGTTCTGCATCATCCGCTGTTGGCTTTATTTGCCGATCTCCCGGGTTCCTCATAGGTTCGGTCTATAACATGTCATTATAGCGCTTCGGTGCCGAAGCATTCAATTGCCTTGCATTCATGTCAGAACTCTGGAAATTAAGATGACAGAATGTTTATGTGCTTCGATATTAGAATATTTATGTATCAATAGAATTATAACAAATATGTACATCTACCATATACATATATAAATATGAACAATATACATAGATTTGAATGAGCATGTGTACGTATGCGCGTTACTAATGGGTTCCGAAAAAAGAAGTTTTTAAAATAGTTCTAACAAAATATATCAGACCCTTTAGGGATGGACAGAAATAGAATAATACGATAATGTGAATCTGGTCAAATAAAATATACCTGTAAAAAAATATGTTTTTGTACTAATTATAGACTTTTATACTAATTATAAACCAAGCTTTCCCCTTATTTCTTACATGACGTCACAAACTAATCTATCTTTCTGTGAAACACACTTCAAACAAGTAAGGAAGAGCTAAGTTCGGCTGTGACCGAATATTTTATAATCTCGCCATATGCAAGGATAACAGGGAGAGAAATATTTTAAGGCACTGACGAAACTTTATATTGAACAATTTTGCGAAAGATTTCAACATCCATTATTCGGAGAAATTATGAATGGATTACAATCATATTTGATATCATATCATACATATATCATACAATATTAACCTATATTATAGGTCATAGACTCATTTAGATTCAATATTAAATTCTTTTTCGTGTTTGCGATATTCATATTAAAATCAATATACTTAACACAAATGAGGTATATGTGACATAAACTCAACAAACGGAGCTAAATTTAATATATTGAGTATATTAGGGAAAAGTCAACAGATAATCGGAAATCATTACTATTAGGCATATGTGGTTTAGATCAAGGTATATGCCGATTCTATATATATTTAGCTTTATTATGTTTAAAAAAACATTTTCTCTCGTTTTCACTTCATTAAAATGTCACACATATTGACCAACATAAACGGTTACTTTGTGTTGCATAAGAAGCAGGCATGGTTGTAGTCCGATTTCGCCCATTTTCATACTGTAACATAAGGATGCTATTCAAGAAAATTTGGTTGAAATTTGTAAAGTAGTTTCTGAGGGTAGGGGTGCTATGCCCATTGCCGATTTTTTACGCTGATTCTTATGCAGCTTTTCCGTGCCATTTTTACTTTAAAATTAAGGAATTTTGGGGTGTTTCTTTAGTGAGTTATCGAACTTTTAGTAGTTTTCAACATAGCCGTTATATGGAGAAGGTGGTATTTGATTTCAACGGACGGACGGATGTACGTCATCATTTCGATATATATAACTCCATATCTATCTCAATTCAGGTGTTAAAAACAACCGTTAAGTGAACAAAACTATGTTTCGAGAATATAAAAATAACGGACCAAAAAGAACTACCCTCTATTCTGTCATTCTTGGTGTTCAAAATAAAATTAATAAAAAGAATTGTGACAAAAAATTAATAGCAAAATCTCTCAATAGTATACAAGTTTATATTTCGGAAAAATATTAATTATATAATATATAATAATATAATAATAATATAAATATAATACATATATATAATTTATAAAAAACACGTGCAGAGTTTATATTCAAAGAGAGCAGATCAAGGGAACGAAATCTTTCGGATCTATCAAATGATATTATACATGTAGTAAAAGTGTAGTAAGAGATATCTGTACAAAATTCGTAGAGATATATCAGTGAAGTTACATCATCTAATTATACCAGTAGCTAAAAAATTTAAAATTTATTACTCATATTAATACTTTAATAAAATATATAATATAACTAAACATTTAGGTGACGTCTACAACTCAAAAATAAAATATCTGGAAAGACTTGGTTCCGACCAGCCAAATTTTAAATAAAATGTAATAGTTTTTTATATCGTTATAAATATATTACGTTATTATATATATATATAAACATTATATTAGTATTTAATCTTCTTGCTATCCTCAAATTTCAATATTTCTTTCAATAATATTTAATAAACACACCACCACATGCAGTATCTCAATTTGTATACCTATAGGTTGAATGATTTTTGCCATAGAATATTGCTTAGATGATGGTTTTTCAAAGAAAAATTTCTATTTGTCTCTGTACTTCAAGTCCTCAGAATTTGGTTTACTAAACGGTTGATTGTCTCCAATTCCCCAAATACAGAGTAACACAAGGAGAATTTTATTGAAACCATGTGTGCCTAAAAAACGCGACGGAACGAATATTTCCAAACTCGTTTACAATCTTGTTGTTTTCCTAACGGTTGTTGCTATGAAAATGAATTTGTTTATAAAGAGTTATTTACATAATTGTATTAAAATATTTAGAACTAAAGAAGCGAATTTCCCATCGAATTGAATTGCCATTGACCACTCTGGAGTGTCGAACAAATACCAATTTCGAGATTTTTTATCGAGAAAATATAGAAAATCATGTTTAGGGGACTTAATTACTACTTAAAAAAGATTACTTAAAAAAGAGTATCCAAATTTCAAATCAATCAGGAAAGAATGCGTTATATTACATATCCGGCCGTGTCAAAAAGAGCAGTTTCGAGTGATGTAACCCCTTAAATAACTGATGAAGTAACAGTGCTTTACAGAAAATTTTCTTTCCTTTCTAGTATTAATATGTTTTTATGATACACACATAGAGGAGATCCTGAACAAGGATATCGATGCAAATATTTCGAAGTTATTAAATTTTGTTAGCAAAATAATATAATAAGAATAAGAATAAATCTCTCGATATCAAACTTGTATTTGCATAAGTTTCTCTTTTGTAAACTTGTTTAGGAAAAAATTGTTTACAGGGCCTAATCACTTTTTAATATTTTATATACATATATAACCACCCACATTGTCTTACAAAAATATTTTATGAGCATGGAAGCGAGAAAAAGCAAATGGATGTAGAGCAAATCCTTTATAAAGAATATTCTAAAATGTTTAGCTTTAAACCAATTTAATATTTTAGCTAATGAGTCTACTACGCCCATACATACTGAATAACAAAAACTTTGTATATGAGGTGGTACGACCTGACAGCCTACATATAACACTTCTTATAATAGAGAAAACAAGCAACTGAAACAAGATCACATCTTTCTTGCTATACTCCATTGCATATAATTAGATGCTTATAAATGTTTAGAAATAGAATATTCAACAGACAACTGAAAAAGTTCTGCAATTGCATCTTTTGTAATCAGTACATCTCTCAAGGTATTGCAAAACTAAGAGAATTCCAAAGTTATAAAAACACGTATTCCAAACATTAGTGCAATTGATTCCTTCCTTATTTCAAAAGAAAGCTCATACTAAAACAAGTAATGGAAGTACGAGGATATGGAGACTTGAAAAGTTATTGTCCGATTTCGACAGTTTTAGATGTGAGACGGAATATCTTGAGCGCGTATTTACGCTACGTTTTATACCGATATCTTAACGATATTCTGAAAAGTGAAAGAATCAGAGAAAATGCAAAATTGCGATATATGGGAAGTAGGTAGTGGTAGTACTCCGATTTCGTCCATTTTCACAAGTTTACATAAAAGTATCAGTATTTTGTTGAGATCGGTATAGTATAGTTCCAGAGATAGAGGCTTTTACCTGAAGGTAGTCGATGCCACCCCGTACTCCGTATTCAAAGCTGAATGGATTATTGACTGAGCAAAGACAGACTAGACCTATTTCTCTCTTAATAATAAAAATTGCTTAAAGTATGAACATATGTAGATTATGAAGATCCTCAAACTAACACTGGACGAAGTGCACTTACATATACTTTTATTTATTTTTGGGATATTGTTATAGTTTTAATTTCAAGTATATTGAATAAAGTTGCATCGTTTAACATTGAGGTTAGAACCATTTCATTAGAAATTGAGATTACTTCTTGCTCTATGATTTATTCAAATATATATAGTTAATAATAGGTTTCTCAATTTATTTAATAAAAATAACATGCGATTTTAAAGTGAATGATTGCATTGTGTGAATGCTTTGAAATACATTTCGTCTTAAATAAAAAACAATTTAAATCAGTCAAGCATTTTAGAATAAAACATACGCTAATTGTTTTTGGACGTGAAGAGACTATATATATAACGCCAACGGTTGGAAAAATTCTGAAATATATAATATAAAAAAATATGTGAATATGTAAAGAAATTTTCAAACTCGAAAAAGTACAAAGCATAAGTGAACAAAGACAATGCGAACAATACCGGGAAATACAAAAACCTGCAGCAAACATTTCTACAACAAAAAAAGCAAAAATACACACATTGCAAACAAATGCGTTTCATTAGCAATCGTGAAAATATTTATAAAAACTACAAACTGAAATCATAAAACCAAAATAAAATAAACTACAGTTGGTTTAAATAAATGTTTCCGTTTATTTTTTTTTTCAAGTCTATTACATTTGTTAGAAATACCTGCTTGTAGCAGGCATTTGTATGTTTATTTCGTAATAAATAGTAAACGTGTAAACGTAAAATAGATAACAGACAAATATTAGTAATTTTGCTTAAATGAAAACTAAAACTCAAATACTTGACGTATATACTATATAATATAAATAAAAATAGTTTTTATTTGTTTTTGTTTGTTTTTGTTTTTGATTTACATTTTATACATGCTTTTAGCATTTGGTTGTGTCTCGTGAACATACTTAACGTATAAATCAAGGTTTACACTGCATTTGCAGTACATATATTAAAGCTGCGATTCTGAAAGCCGTTCTTTAGTGTAAATAATTAAAATTCAACAACTATATACATAGAAATAACACTTTATAATATTGTTGTGCGATTGTTTATACTTAACATACACACAAACTAAGTTGTTAATTTATATTTACTCAGCTGATCCCCATCATTATGAACAAAAAACAAACGCCCGCAAGCTGATAAATGAATTTCCAAAGCTTTGTCACTTCTTTTGAAAATAAAAATAGTTCGTCATGTCCGTTAATGATGTTTATCAATATCTGTATTTAAATGCTCAATCACTCGGTAACATAATGAGCACATGTATGATGCATTCGCGGTTAAAGGTTCCAAAAAGAGAAAGCTAATCGATTGTCGACTAATTTCTTAATTTTTTTAATATTATACATTTTGGAATGTAAACCTAATTTAAATTCATTTTTTCGTTTATCAAAACAAACTACAAATCAAAAATTAACGACAATACATACATGTGTAAAAGAAAAGTACACAATCGACCGTATGCATTTATTACTAACAAACATTTAACAATTATTTAAATAATTAAGTGAGCAATAGAGGTTCAAAGATAAACATGCAAATTTAACTATATAATTTCAGATAGCAAATAAAATTTCCAAAATTAAACACAATATGCCATCGTTTATAAATCTTGTGAGTTTTCGTATGTAAGCGGTATTTCCGAGCTATAACTACCTTCGCTAATCAATACGAATTCTGTATATACACCTATATTTTTAAAAGCCAGGATATATTAGCATCATATTAATACTAACAATCCCAAAAATGAAAGTAAACGCTATCAATTACTACATAATATGTTTGACTTTAGAAGTACATATGTACAGATAACAACAAATTTATATATTAACAGTTCTAGAAATTATACTACTATCTCACAATTTGAAATTTCTTAAAATTCGTCTTTAATACATTCAAATAGTTTCGTTTAGTGCGGGAGTAGGCTGATTTGGGTTTTCTTTTTTTGCAGATGAGGAACCACGGGTTATTTCAACAAAGCAAAATGATTGGGGGAGATGATAGAGGTACATGTATTGGACGCTCCATATCACACAATCATTCTTCATTCGTTATGCAGCAAGTGCATCCAATTCTTTTGTTTTCTTTTTCGGATGTTTTACCTGATTAGACCAATCACCAGTAGGCACGGTAGCGCGATAAAATTTCGAGCTAGTCTTGTTGAAAATAGGCAACAGCTCGTTGGCTTCATCTGAAAGTGCCTGCAGAATAGAAGAATAGAAAAGTAAATTGAAATGGTTTGTTAAGTTAAAGTTCCAGCATATAACAATAATTAAAATTGAATATTTAAAAGTAATAAGACTCGTCCTTTTCAATCTCTATTTGATTATACAAGTACATGTGATTTGTACCAATTGTTAGTTCGATTCGCTACTCTCAAATTCACAATTAAAATTTTTTTTTTGGAAATGCTATTGATATTAAAAATAAGTTCGGAAATCGTCTACGATGCGAGCTCTCAACACTCAAATTGTTATATTCGTACGATGTTTCGTATTATATTCATAAAATAAATAAAATTGAAATACTTATACCTTCATATATATAATAGCGTCAGTACCATATCCCTCACATGACAATAACACTATATCTCCATGGAAGTAGCGTGCATATAAGCGTGAAATGGGCAGACCATAGCCGTACCCTGCCAATGGCACTGTATGTAGATCGGATTTTGATGGCTGTGGTGCTGTGCTGTACATATATTTGAACAACTGATCGCTTTGGGAACGTGGAATGCCGCCACCTTGGTCAGAGATCTGGAAAAGTCCATATGTGCAAATGTACATGTATATTTTATACATTTAACCAACACTAGTTTTATACCTTCACACATATATCTTCCTTGCCCTCCGCTATGAGCACCTTAATGGGTGGCAGCTTTTCACATTTATCCTGATCGTTATTCTCCACAACTGCACGCATGGAATTCTTAAACAGTTCGAAAAGCATATGGTATAAATGCGAGGGTACATAAACAGTGCGTATGGGATTATTTGCTTTGTCCTGTGGATTATGCTCAGTGATTTCCAGTTCCGGACTAATCAAGTAGTATTGATCGCACAGAAAGCGTGCGTTTTCATACGCATCTCTTACCACGGACGAGATCTGACAAGCCGGATCCAAGCAGCCAATATGGCGACCCTGCTCATTAGGGAACTGACCGAATAGTATAGCTATGTTAAAAAATCGAAACAAAAATAAAATTTTATTTAAACTTAGAATATTTTACTCACTGTGCTGATTGATTAGCATTCGTATACTGATGCGTGACATGTACAACCGATCGAGGAAATATTGTATTGATGATTCCATGCCGCAATCAACGGGGCCATCCTGATGCTCCTTCATTTCGATGACGCCCTGAGCCATTGTTTGCACCACATCACTGTGCCGATTGCGTATATGCACCAAAGTGTTACAAAACCTGTGGAAACCAAATGGAAAAGATAATGGAACTAATTAAAACCATAACTATATTTTATTATGGGCCCAAGCAAGTACGTATGTATATATGTACATACAATACAATAAATATTCAAGCGATAAATACGATCGTGTATACACATATATTTGGCGCGTGTGACAGCTAAATTCAAGTAGACAAATTTAGATGTCTATAAAGGATTGATTACGCCGGCCATAATTAACTTAGCATTGCGTAATGTTTGTCGGCATGTCCCATTGTACAATAAGTTAGTCATAAAACATGCTAAATTGTGAACACATTGCAGCTTGTTGTCAGTTCAAGTGCAAATCGAAACAAAGTGATCACATACACCCACATCCACATATGTCTGTACTTATGTATCCCCCTGCGGGTTGGGGGATAAGAATAACCCGCGGTAAAACGTGCCTGTCGTTTAAATGCGACTAAAATCTATAAAAGCACTGCATTTGAAATAGACTTTGCTCTAAAATAGGCTTAGCCATGTCAGAAATAGTGCTATATTACTTAGCTTGAACTGAGTATATAACACTTTAAATGTATTATGCACACACTTAAAGAGGCATTTTAGTTCAAACTACAAATACCACCAGTCTGAGTTGAATGGATATCTCAACTAGAAGTAGCTCAGGCTACAAGGTCTGAGCGGAGACTTTAATCACATACCACGGGGAGCAGGAACCCATTGCAGTTACAAGTCGCTCCAACCTGCTTATTGAGGTAGACCCTTCGGGAAGTATCGTGGTGGCTGTGGTTTAATACCTGAATGCGGGTAGAGCTGTTGGAAGGCACAATTCAGTGTGGAGTTGCATTGTAACCGGGTGTCGCACTTACAGTACGGCAGAGGTTTTAGATAGGCCTCGAGCCCTACCAAGGCGGTTATTGTGTCCATTTCAACAATGCCGATCGGTACCGTTGGTTTTAGCAAAAAGCTATTACTGACGGGCGCTGATCAACGCATTATATTGATTCGTTGTGTTTTTGGACACCGTGGAGTTAGGCTGTACAAACAGCAGGTACCCTCGTAAAGCACATCGTTCAATGTACTTATGTATAAATATGTGAACTGCACCTAAATTTCGTTTGTTAATTCAGCAACAAAGAAAGTCACAAGCGCTGCAGTGATTCTTAATATAGTACTCACTTTTCCAAGTTGCTGTGTGTTGGTTCGGCCTTTTCGAACTCCAGCACCTCCTCGAAGCTTTGCACGTACCATGAGCTCACCTGACTCACAGATTGGGTGTTCAGCAAATGGTCGGGCAGCAACGCGATCTCCTTCATGATATTCGCCAAACGCACAGGCAGTTCTTTACGCAGGAATATAAAGGATTTTTTCTCGCATGCATTTTGACCTGTACAAGTGAGAATGAAAAATAGAGAAAACTTTAGAATTATTAAAGTATTTGTTGTTCCTACTTAATAAAAGTATTTCAAGGTCCTGAGTAGGATGTAATAAACAATAAAAACAATAAAAACAGTAAAAACTTAATGTTCAAAAGCGTTTATTCTATTGAAAAGGTAAAAAAGCATAAGATATAAAGCACCTCCATAATATTATAAAAGAATGTATATAAATGTAGACGTATAAAATTAAGACTGTAAAAAAGAATGGTTGATGCCCAAGAAGAGATAACCAAGAAGAGCCATAAATTCTCATGCGCTAATCTTTTCAAAAATTTAATCATAATAAATAGACAGTCCAAAAAATAATGCCAATCAGCTCTAAAATTATCCAAAATTTGGGGAAGAAGCCCGATAGAGGCTTAGAGAATGAGAATTTTATCATTATTCGGTGCCGTTCTCTTAGTTTTTAGTGTCGACTTTGAACCACCGTTTGGTTGTTTGTTCAGTCAGTAAAATATATCACATTCCAAAGTTTATTTAGAAAATGTTCAGTTTTTTAAATCACACATCAGCCGGATCTCAAAAGTTTTTATATCATTATTGTGGAATATAATGTTCCATTAGAATGCCACTTTTACAAACAGAGATATATATTGATGGAGGAGAAACTTGCTTTCGCACTAGATTTCAAAGTAGTTGGTTCTACAATATTTTCCGAATAGAAAATATGGTTAGAGAACTACATCAGAATTATCCTGTTTTATCCTGTTTTACATATTTTACACCAATTATACTATTGTGAGGGCTCAAACGTCAAATTACTGTCAAAAAATAAAATACAATTAATTTTTCTTTTGATTTTTAAAAATTAAGATTTGTTTATAGGAAACTTAAGGTATGGAAGATGTTCTAACTAAATTGTTACTAAAACATTTTTGGCGCGGAAAGAGGCATTTCTCCACAAAAAAAAAAAGAAAGAAGCGCGAGACAAAGTTGCCCCGCAAATACTAACAGTTTATTTGAATAAATGGTGTTCGCTAGCGTCTAACTCTTGAGTAATCGAAGACAGCTATAGTTAACAATACCCTTAACAATCCTTAAATAAAGCGTCAAGCTCTGTGTTGTCTAACGCCAAAAAATTTGCTCTTCATTACGCATGTAACCGCGTCAAGATTTTAATGGTTTCTCATTCTATTCTGTCTTTAAGACGTAGCCCGCTGTCAGGATTGAAAACCTCTTGTTCGCACCCAACGACACTTTATTATGAGTTGCTTTATACAAATTATATAGACAAAAGGGTGTTAAACAGTACTTTGACACTTGGTGCGCAAATGCTAGGATATCGGTTATAACAGAATTATCAATTATGTAATTATCTGGCACGCTCTTGAGATTGAATTTCGCCCCCATTGAAGCGTGTTTGCTTGGTCAACAGAAGCATCATACTCGCGTAATTGCTGGAGTGACGCTCCCCGCTTTCTATGTTGTTCGACTTTAAGAAAGCTTTCGATACGATAAAGCGAAACTCAATCTGACTGTTGCTAAGTAGAAAGGGAGTCACCCATAAGATAATCCGCATAATCCAAGCCATGTTTTAGAACTCGAAATTGGCAGAGTTTCACAACGGCAACTCAGCGAACCGTTCACCGCAAACACCAGAGTACGACAAGGCCGCCCCCTCTCTCCTCTTCTCTTCTCTTCGCTTTCGTCCTAGACGACGTCATGAGCACGCTCACCCTACGTAAGAAAACGGGCAACGTGTTTAACCTTACGTGGAAACTCGAAGATTTTCACTTTGTGGATGACATTTGTCTACTAGCAAACAAATTCTCCGACATGCAAAAAAGGTCAATAACCTAGTCGAGCTGGCACGACCTGTCGGACAAACATCACGAAAACGAAGGCCATGGGAGGAAATCACTCCAGCAAAAGTCAAATAAAGATTGAAAATCATTAAATCGAGTTCGTTCACAGCTTCTGCTACCCCGGAAACATCATAATAACTAACGAAGAAGCAGAATCCCAAAACTCCAAATATTCTCCGCATGCGTGAAGTCGACGTTGTTGTATAGAAACGAAACATGGCTAGTCTCGAACCCCGTCACTCAGAGGCTCCAAGCATTCATCAACAAGTGCCTACGAATCACCTGCAGAATATTCTGGTCCACAACTATAAACAAGTAAGCTCTAGGGAAATTAACAAAGGAGGAACACGTACTGAAGCAAAATAAAGCTCAGAGAATGGCGCTGGATGTACCCAATACCCCAAAGTCAACAAATAACCCAGAACAAGAATGTCGCTTGACTGGAACCCTCAAGGAAGCAAAAGTCACGGCCGACCAAAAATAACATGGAGGGGGTCGGTACTACGCGAATTAGTCGATGCCAAAATGACCTGGGACGGAAAATGACGGAAAGACCACAGCCCTCAATCGAGTGAGATGGCGCAGCTTTGTTGGGGCCCTGTGCTACAGAGAGGAGTATTAAGCAGAAAAAAAAATCCGGCATGCTCATAGGATATTCCAAACATTTAGCAGTGAAAAGTAAGTTCGATAAGAGTTGTACGAAAATATTGTATACTATATATTCTAAATGATAAATTGCGTTAAATTCCCCTTTGGAAACGATTAGAATCGAGAAAACCTAAATTCCCGACATGTTTTCAAATAATTTCTTAAACATACTGCCTCCATCAACCAACACATGGTACACATTCTAGCAGTTTTCCAAATGTTCCCTAACCTCAACGCTTGCTGTGGAGCGCCATATTTCAGAAATTTAACGTATAGGCCTTTTAAGCTTCATGGTTTGTGGCTTGTAAAATTGTATACTTGCGAAGTTTGTTTGAAAACTAATATAAGTACGCACATACAGATGTAAATAAATAACAAATTAGTATGGAAATACATAATATATTGAATTGAAACTGTGTCATCTTTGATTGTGTCATATGAGTAATACTATTTTAGCACGTACTACGTAATCGAATGGCATTAAAAATAAATTTATATGCATTTAATGAGGAGGTTTAAAGAGTATATACATAGCAATCAAAAGATGTTTGTTGTGTTCCAAGAAAAAAACTTTTTTAAATTTCCCGGAAAGATGGCAACGTTTCTGTAATAAAACACGTGACTTCAACGACCTTTCTTTCACATATGAGATATGTACATTCAGCAGAAAAAGTATGCGTACAAGTACTAAAATGGGAACTTCCCGCGTAATACCGAACTGTGAAAGTGTTGGAAAGCTATAACTCTACTTTTTTTCGTAAAACCAACAATTTAAAAAGATTTTTGTTTCATTCAATTCATTCATTGTTAATATTATAATATGCAATGTCGGCCAAAGGAAAGGAAATAAGCCCTTCTAAAAGGAAATTGTAGCTAAACTCTTCGAAAAATAAAAAACATACCGTGAAAACGGTCGGGTTGTTGGAAGAACACATTCTTCCATACACAGAGTGATTATTCATTACGAAGATAACGGCGTTTTTGTATCTCGACCTCGTCCAGGGCGGCCAAAAATATTAACACAGCGTGAAACTCGTAACGTTTTGCAAAGTGTGAAGCAAAACCCTCGACTTATTGCAACCAAAATATCTCAAAATGTAAAGGAAATTTTAAAGAAGACCCTCTGCACTGACACCGTCCGCAAAATTTTGAAAAAGCTGAGTATCATGGTCATGTCGCACGCAAGAAACCATTCATATCGTTAGTTAATAGACAAAAGCGGTTTGCTTTCGCGAAAGAGCACTTAAATAAGCCCCGAGAGTTTTGGCAGGTTATTTTTTCCGATGAGAGCAAGTTTTGCGTCTTTAGAATCAAAGGGCGTAAGATTGTATGGCGAAAAACAGGCACGGCACTCGATAAGGAAAACTTGTTGCCTACTGTGAAGCTTGGTGATGGCGGAGCAATGACTACTAATGGTGTGGTCCGAATGGAATTTATTACGTCCACCATGGACAAATATGCGTACCTTAATATCTTAAAAAGAAATTTGAAGCAAAGCGTGGAAGAATTGGGTCTAGGAAGTGACTACTATTTCAACAAGATAACGACCCGAAGCATACAGCAGACATAGTTAAGCTTTGGTTACTCTATAACGTTCCCAAGCAGCTTCGAACACCACCACAATCGTTAGATTTGAATCCCATGGAGCATCTATAAGATTCACTTGAACGAAAAATACGCCAACGCACAATTACCTCAATGCCTATGCTCAAGGATCTGTTGTAGGAGGAATGAGCTCAAATTCCTTCAACAGAAACCACTAAGCTTGTTGATTCCATGCCAAAACGCCTAGTGGAAGTTTTAAAACTATGGGGATATCCGATTTCCTATTAAATTGTTAGAGGATTTTGGAAGAAGAATGTCTTTGTTTTGTCTTAAGTACCTTGTACGCAGATTTTTTCTAATGGATTTTCTAGTCCTCTGTGTATGTTCTCTCTCTATGTTTTATTTTGCTTATATGTTATTGATAGAAAATTAATCACGTTTATTTCGTAAAACTACAAATATAACATCCTTTAATGAATATAAAATAAATTGGATTTTTTAAAAAGTATATAAAAGCCTTTTTTTCAAAGAGTTCCATTTGTTAGTACCTTGAACGCAGACTTTTTCTGCCTAGTGTATGTACATATCGTACGTGTCGTACATCGGTATGTACGAATGTACATATATACATACATATGTATGAAAGTGTTTTATAACTCGGTTTATTTGCATTTCTTCAAGTTTACGAAGTCAACAACCGGTTAAAGCAAACTTAAAAACAGCAAAGTTCAGCAAAATAAAGCGTAAACAAGATTTTAAAGCGCATGAGTAATGAAGCAAATTAAAAACCTAAAACAATAGATAAGTATGTATGCATGTATGTATGTAAATAAATGCACAAACAAGTGTTTGCTTGTCGGTAGCTTTTGCAAGCGGGGATACGAAAGTCAAATTACCGATATGTAGCAATTTAACCGAGCAGCAAACTTATTTAGTTCGCAGTAAAATTTATTTAGACGCAATGGGCCTACATATATACATAGATATATACATATATACATATATACTCATATGAAGACGAATGCATATATACATACTAATTTACTTTGTTTATTTATGATACTTAGTTTTATGATTGCCTGGAACACTTCAAATAAATCAACACAATGCCATCAAGATGTTTGTTATGTCTACATAGAAACAGACGATTGCCTCTGCAAGTGTTATTGCGAATTGTGGACAATATTTTAAGCCAATGTATGGAGTACTATCGAGCAATTTCGACTTTTACTTAATAGTAGTTACAACGTACGAATCCAATTAAGTTCCATATATATGTACTTTGTTAGCATGTGTAAAGATGGGTAATGAAATCATTGCGCACAATGGGACAGAGGCTTAGTTGTAGCATTAAAACGCGACTCCAATGAGCGGGAAAGATCCGTAAGCGCGAACGAGCGATAAATCGATTATTCCAGACTGCGAATGTAAACGCGTGAACCACATGAATTACTTATGAGGCCGCCTCATAAATTGATCGAGTTTCTTGTCGGCGAATGAATGTGGAATCGGTCGTACATATGCATGTATGTTTGCGAGAGCAGAAGCAAAGAAGCAAACATAAGAGAGCTTAGCAAACAACACAAAGCAAAGAATTGACGTAGTCATGTTGACGACGACGACGTCGCCAAGTCGGCCAAAAAGGAAATCATAAAAGCAGAAATAATAAGAATAAAGAATATAGTATAAAATAAATGAATAAAAACAATAACAAGAATGAGCTCACCATCAATGAAGAAAACAAAAAAGCAAAACGAAAAATTAGAGAAGTTGCGAGCGTGTGTTGAAATTGTTAGTGTTGTTTTGTTTGTTTTGTCAGTATATTTTGCTTAGATAAAGAAAAATAACAACAACAACATATGGACTTTGCTTATTTACTTATAAGTGGCCACATGAGTATTCTAGAAATGTTTTTTCTGTTATATTTAACACAATTGTGTGCCGGTGAACAAGCCCCCTCCTACTATACCAATAGCAAACGGTGAAATTAGTTGCCCGGTGCGAAATTATCAGCTATTAATGTATTTAGTCGTTTTTTATAAATCGGTACTATAACTTGCTAGGCGGAAAACTGTACAAGATTACATATGTTCACAGAATCATTTACTTATAATAAGGATATGTAAGCATACACAAAGCATTTCTAACATGTCTGAACCTGAAACTTAGAAATTTACTCTATGGTTTAGTTAGGTTAACAAAGTGCACTGAAGTAGTTATGTAATGTATTATTATCTCCTAAAAATTAAATTATTTAGTATAGGCGAGGTATTGAAAAGATGTTTTGTTAACATAAATTAACAAATGGGCGTGTCTAATAATGTATTATTCATAGCGAAAATAATTAAGTATCTTCCCTTTTTTATTTACATAAATTCCGACTTATTTCTCCGTGAGCCGCTTTTGATGAAGGTGTGTATTTCCTGTGTCATGGCATGTTTTTCATTCCAAGGTGCTAATGGCAGTCGCAGACCAGACAAAAATTAAACAATTATAAAGCTATATTTTATAGCTATATATATGTATATTAATACAAAGCAAAGCAAATCAATGTAAATATTATAGTGATAATAAACTTTTTAACCATAAGTTTGTTATAATAATACATAACTGTTAAAACTAAAATTTAAATTATTTGGGTTTACCAAACGAAAAAATGTTGTAGAGGCATGGTATTCATAAATATGCACACAGAGAATGAATGACATTCATACGACCTTCTTCAAAACATCATCAACAAGTAAGAAAGCGCTAAGGTCGGGTGTAACCGAACATTTTATACTCTCGCAATGTGCAAGGATCAGAGGCGGGGATACGCTTTTAGGTGCTGGCATAACTTTGTATTAAAAAATGTTGCAGAAGAATTCAACATTCATTATTCGAAGAAATTGTCAATGGATTGCAATCATATTTGGTGCATCTTTTTAGCTTACATTACAACCCATAGACTCATGTACTTTCGTTGCTAAATTTTGCTTCGTGTTAGAGATATTTATATTAAAATCTACCAAATTAACTCAAAAGTGATATATGCGATATAAACTCAACCAAAGTGGCTTAATTGAAAATATTACATACATGAGGAAAAAGTATACCAGAGAAAAGGACATCACTACATTAGGAATATGGGGCTTAGACCACGGTCTAGCCCGATTTCTTTCATATTTAGCGCGAAACCACATTGTGTTTAAGAAAACATATCCACTTAATTTCATTAAGTAAGAAATATATGTTATAAAGTCCACCTGCGGGTTGAAAATCCTTGTATTAGGTATATGGGGGCTATGGGAAGTATTTACCCGATTTTCCCCAAGTCCCAATCCCTAAGATAATCCCCGAATTTTATCACAATATTTTACAGATTTACCGAAATATACGGTATTAAGTCTACCGGAAGGTTGAAAATTCGTATATTAAGTATATGGGGGCTACGGGAAGTATTTACCCGATTTTCCCTATTAATCCTATTAATCCATAATCCTATAATTTCATTACATTTTACAGATTTACCGTTATTAATGATATAAAGTCTACCGGAAGGTTGAATATTCTTGTATTAGGTATATAGGGGCTATTTACCCGATTTTCCCCATTTTTGACACAAAAGCACATTATTATCATGGAAAGATAATCCTCCAATTTCATTACGAGATTTACCGTTATATATGATATAAAGTCTCCCGGATGGTTGAAAGTCTGTATATGAGATATATAAGGCTAGGGGAAGTATTTACCCGATTTTCACCATTTTTGATACCAGAGTACACTATTATCATGGAAATATAATCCTTCAATTTTATTAGAATATCTTACAGATTTACTGATATTTTCGATAAAAGGTCAGACAGAGACACTGAGGTCCTAATATTGGGTATCTGGTGGCTTGAAATGTTATAATCCTTTTTCGTTTATGTCTCTGGATATTGGAGAATTTTGTTTATTTGATTGTTGCACCCAATCGGAGTCTAGATCGTCCCACCAATGAAGATATATAATCATGTGAAAGATATACTCGGAACTATTATATCGTCTTCTGAGGGGTTACTTTCTATATAAGTACGAATACTTAGCTACTACAAGTAAACGTGGCTACCCGTTCAAAAAATATTGAATACACATATTTCAAATTTAAGCTTCCCAAATTCATATCCAATATACGTATTTACAGACATAGGATTATATTTAGAGGACTTGGGAGTATATTTGCTCTTAGAAAGAGTAATAATATATGTAATAAATATATAGTATATAAAATATATATATAACATAGTATATAAAATATATATATAATATTGTATATAAAAAATATATATAATATAGTATACAAAGTTAACGGTATATACCTATTTGAGAGGTACTTACATATGTATGTATATCCAAGCTCAAAAATCTACACATACTTATATATGAAAATATATATAATTTAGTGTTAACATGTTAAAGTGTAATTAAAGCGTGAGTTAACATGTAAAGTGTAAAGTGTTAAGTTGATTTGTTCGTTGAGCCTCCAACGTTGTATTTTATCTTAAAGAATGCGTTAGACACAGAGCTTTTCATCGCAATATAGTAAATATAAAAGTTAAGCCCATATTTTTGTTAAAAAAAAGAATATTTCTGGTTCA
Source organism: Bactrocera minax (assembly GCA_021498325.1). Lineage (NCBI taxonomy): Eukaryota > Metazoa > Arthropoda > Insecta > Diptera > Tephritidae > Bactrocera > Bactrocera minax. The sequence continues at coordinate 1,299,160 of JAKEEE010000060.1, forward strand.
ACTTTAGTCGACTTAAACCATCTTGACATTTCATCTATTTAACTACTAAGTAAGTATTTGAGACTATCTTGAACTCTGCATAAAAAAACACACTAAAATTAGAGTCGAGTAGTAGTAGGAGTCGAAGCAAGTAATAACTGTAAAACCACAATGAAAGTCAAATTTACGCACCGTAAAAGTCGTATATTTGTTGTTTATAAAACAATTTACGGTGCTTATATTTTCTTGCGCTCATTCAAAGCAATACATATGTATGTACATTTTATGAGTATGTTATTTTTGTTATTTCAGTTGAGCTTAAAAACCCAACGAAGCTTTTACTTTGTTTGACGATATTTGATAAGCCTCAAGCCACGCACAAATATAACAATAACAATAACAAACAAGAAATAGTAAATAGATAACAATAAAGCGAGAAAGGTGACATATGCATATATATATATACAAATGTGAGTTTGCTCCACTTTCAAATGAGAATTAGTATGGGAATGTTGTGATGCGACTCAGGCTATGTGCGTGTAGCTAGTGTTTTGTTTATAAAAGCTACGGGGCGGCGGCGAAGAAAGACAACATTGTTGAAATTTTATAATATTTTGTTGTCGGGTATCTGACTTTGAAAAAGCAGCAGTAAATGTGTTTAAGTGAATTTAAGTGGGAAAAATTCAACGAGATATTTGAGCAGTTTAATTTTGACATCCTCCTCCTCTGAATGTCGCGAATAATAACATAAATTTCAATTAAATTTACTTTATTTTAGCGCACCGTATGATCGCTTCACGTAGACAACTTGGACGCTGCTATGAAAACCAAAACAAGAAAAAAATTTAGCCACAAACAAGCTTCAGCGAATGCTTAGAATGAGAAAACTAAACAAAATTTGTTGTGTGTAATAAACAAATCAAAACGTCATAATTCTATGTATAATAATAAAATTTATTAGGTGTGGTTGTGTCACTATTAGTAGTCTAGCATTGTCTCTAAAACATAAATTAGAAATTTTGTTTCTTCTCTTTATTCTTATTCTGAATAAAAATATGTATGGAATGTTTGCCTCTTATTCTCAACAAGCACGCGTACTTCCCATTTTTGATCTCGTCACTTTCTTTTACTTTAAACATTTAGCATCAACAGTGTTCTTGATATGTGGTAATTCTTATACAAAATATCGGCACATTTCTTTCTTTGGCCCCATATACCAAATTTGGAAATATCCGTCCTTTAGGTTGACTTTGCATCACATGTATCAGTAAATATATGAGGTATCTTAGTCCATTTTTTGTTTTAAGTTTTAATTAAGTTGTATTTACAGTAAGCTAGATATCAGGCTAGATATTAAGCTAGATATCTTAATGAACTAAGTGATCAAGTGCCCTAGAGGTTAGTTTCATACTAAAAAACAAGCGCAATCGGCTCTAAATTTCGCCTACCAAATAACGTTGAATTCATATGCCGAATTTTTGCAGACATCTTGAAATATTTTACACGTTTTTAATTTTCATACATTACTAAGGGTGTACCCCAAACTTCCTTACTCGTTTAAAATAGTTTTTCATACATCTCGAAATATTTTAACGTATTTGAAATTTGGCTGAACGGAACAAAAAGATTAAACGAACAATGATTTTGGTAAAACTGCAGATTTCGAAAGTTGTTTTCCTCAATTCTTCATCTTAGAAAAAAATAAAATTCTAGCAAGAGGGATCTAAAGGAATGCAATTGGGCTGATTAAGTTTCCTGGAGAGAACTGTAGTATTGAGGCAAAATAACGTTCAGGCTTTGTATGCCAGTTATAAGCTTGAAAGCACATACAATTCATCATACCACCGCATAAGTAAAAAGAGTTTTCTAGACAAAACTATTGGGGTTGGAACTTTTAAGGTGATATTTTCGAATTGGCATGCTTCCAAATCGTTAAAAGGAAGAAAATAGGCGTTCAATATTAATGTTTCGATTAATTCCTTTTTAATCGAAAACATTAACCAAAGGTATTACCAAGAAGCTTTAAACTACTCGGTAACGAAATCCTACTTCCAGAACATCGAACAGATTTTACTTCAATTTCGGATATCTTATAGAAACTTTTTTTATTAAACTATGAATAGTCTCTTTTTCAATAACATCCAACCTATACAACCTTACAGGAACGTATTCGATAGTCATAACCCGATAGCCACAATCACCCTTTCTACCGCAACATCGATTACAAAATCTAAATTATACTCTTATAAATATTTTTATTTCATTTACCTATGTACCTTCCTTTTGTAAGGCTTATTTATTTGCACTGAAAAATTTCTTATGTGAAAAATATAGCGATAGAAGGCAATTGAACCTTTATATCAATAAATTCACCGTTCCTCGGCAAATTATTTGATAAAATAATTGCACGATGTACAACGAAACCTTAAGTGATATTAAATAACATAAACTTTCAATTACACATACATACGAGTATACAGTCACACTCCAGTGAAGAATCCAACTCAATCAAATCATCATAATCAAAAAAAAAACTATTTCATAACTAGAATTGAAGTAGGACCGAAAACAAACTAGTTAGAAAGAGCCCACACTAGTACCAGTTACTACACGATTAAATTTTTATTTTATTTAACTTCAACAATTTGATGTAATTTCAGTGGCCGTTTAAGGTCGCTTTCATGTTTTGTTGTTCGGTAGGACAACTCCATTTTTCTTTCTCCTGACTGCCGTTTACCATTATTGGTTAGATTGTTTAGAATTGTTTTTGGTACATCGTAATTCAATAATGGCTAAACGAATTAGTTATTTTCTAACAAGAGAAGCATTTTTTTGTATTAAACCACCCTTAGTTAATTTTCTCATGCAAACGATCTATACTAGTTGTAAGGAAGTTTACTTGTTTGTTCATTACAGAGTTTAAAAAAATATTTCAAGATAACATATGAGTGAAATCGATGATCGTACTTGCGATATGATTTAACATAAATACATTTATTGTGATTTAATTTAACTAAATTTGTGTGAAAAGATTGACTCTGATATAGCAAATATATTAAGTTTCGTGACCATAAGTAATTCGCAAATATAATTGTTTCGTGAATCAAATATTGATACACTGATAATTATATAAGTTGTTTTGTAAAAGGCATAGTGATTGCACGTGATTCAAAAACTTACTTATGTAACTTTTCATTTAAGTACCATATTATATGTTTGATGCGTTTCAAAATTGTGCAGTATATGTGTAAATATGTGGACATATTTTCCAAATTTTTGGAATGAACGTCCTCCCGAAAAGAAGAATAATTGAATGAATTGAAATTATGAATTTTGAATTTACGAAATTATTACTTAGGGAATCTTATTGAAATCGTGAAATTGAATTTCACACGTGAAATGACTCGATCTCATTTCATTTTGCTTTTTAAAGATAATGAAAGAAGAAGCAGTGATAAAAGGAAACCCAACTTATTATAGTGTGAGAACGCTTCAAAATTTGGATTTATTATAACATTTTTCATTGTTGCCAGATCAGGCAAAATACTAATTTTTGTCCATTGAAATTAAAACATCCAACCTTTTTATATTGACCGTTTAATGTATTGTAATATATAGAACATCAATTTAAATCTCTTTTTACAATTTTATGGTATATTAAAACACCCCGATTTTGAACTTTCAATAATAAATCAAATTAATTAAACTTGTTAACTGTCGATTAATAATTGTTTTTTTTTTTATCATTTTCCATTCAAAATTAATACCTCGAAGCTGTAGATCACGAAACAGTTCTTCCAATGCATTTAATTTTCTCGTTTCTTTTTATTTTTATTGTTTCACATTTTTATTTGTGATCTTGCATGGCGGTTAGAAATGTTTCTGTTGAAATATTTTTTTTGCACGATTACATAATGGCCGTTCCAGTCATTCTAGTTGTTAAACGTCAAACGGGTCAAGTCAATAGTTGTTGTTTTAGATGCATAAAACATTTCGCAAATATTTTTGTAGAACAGTGCTGTGTTGAAAGTCCCCAGTCATACTCGTATCATAGTTTGATACGATATTGGTCTCTATTATCGACACCATAACGATTTATCCACGATTTTTGACGATTAATGACCCATTTGAGCAAAGCTGGACCATAATTAAGTTATGAAATATTGGATGAAGGAGTTATGCCAGTACTTTATATGAATATTCTTTTTAAGAGCTGTGTAATAAAAAATTTTAACCGATTATCAATAGCGTAACTATTAATTAGCATCCATTATGAGATCGATAGCTTGGAGCCCTAAATTGCCTATTAAGAATAACAAGTCGTTAGTTGCTTCAAATATTACTCCCAATTTAACAAAGATATATTTATTATATTTCAAGAGATATCCATATGCATGTTAATTATTATTAATTATAATTATTAATGGCATTGGCGAAAGAAATTACGCAAATCGCGAAATCACAAGATTGCAACATATTTTGTTTCTTTATTATCATTTGCACATTGTGCTTACAGAATAACAACACATACATACGTATACGTACATGACAAATATGTATTCATTTCATTCAAACTTTGTACCTTGTATTCAACCGAAATTGCTGACATGGCCACACCAAAGATCAAAAAATGGTAAAAAAAAAATCACAAAAACTTTATCACAAGACCAGGCATAATTTAAAATGGAAAAAGCGATAAAAATGGACAGCAGAAAAAATATATAAAATAATTTTGTAAAAAAATATTTATGAAGAGAAAATAAGCAAACATGTTTACTGGCGCACGCCCCCTCAACACGATCGCCGCTTGAAAGGCAACACAAACATCATCAATATCTATTTAGGAGGAATTATGGCGGCGAGGAGGGGAATAGGAATGTTCGCTTTGTTATTGTAAATATTTTCACATACGAGAAGCAAAAATTGCACATATGAAAGTATATATGTATAGAATTAATATAGACTTATTTTATATAATTTATATATGTATGTATGCCTATATATAGATAGATGCGAGCAATATGACGGCAATCAGCGAATTAACGCAAATGGATATTTCTTCCTTTCGCCACGCTCGTCACAAAGACAATATATCCGAAATTAATATCATATGTGGCGAAATTAAATAAGCATTATTTTTGAAAACTAAACTCTCATCCCCATGGGCAAGCTCTCTCACTCCACTTCTATTGTTTCTACTGCTGACCAACTCTCACCCATAATTTTGTACTCCCGCTATTTTTTACAAAGAGCGAAATAAATAAATACATTCGAGATAGATAAAAATTTACATACATAGTTACATACGTACATACATGTGGCGAGTAGAATTTATTATGTCATCAGCATCAGTGCCTTTTTCTGAGCAAACGAAAACTCATCTAAATGAAATATCCTAATACAATATATGATTTCATAAATGGGCGTAATCCAACTATTATCATTCATCCAACTGTATTATCTAAAACATAAAGTTCGATACCTCCAAAAGGACTATGAAAATCTACCAAGTTTGGTGTCAATCCATACTATCTTCGCCAAATGTTATAATAAGTAGACAGATATTCTTCCATCCAATTAGCTTTACAATATAAATTCTAATCTAAATCTAATATAAAAATACATGTGGACCATCTCTATAATGAATTCTCCATTAGGATTTCCGCCTGTGCGGTACAATTTGCAAATGATACCTCGGACAATAAGCGTGGCATTTGAAGGTTGGCTATTTTCTAAATTAACAGATTTGTTTCTTGGGCAAACTTTGGAAGAGACCTCTCAAAATATCTCACACTTTTTACGTACATACATACATATAGATCTTATACACACATATAGATCTTCTCTATGCGAGATTATGCAATGTATCAAGAGTATCTAATGTACCCGAACTTAGGTCGTCCTTGGTTGTTAATTTTATTAATTCATTTCAGGTTGTTCTCCACTTGAAATTACCTTAGCGAAATGTTAAATTAGGATATGTAGGAATGGTTTATTTCGGCCAAATTCTTCGTACAGCGAATCATCCGTTCAAAACCGTATAGCAGTGTCAATGCACGGATGGGGGCATTGTTATCGTGGAAGGTTAGGTGTGTAATTGCCAATTCGGAATCGGCGCGCAGGCTGGTGTACAAATCAAAGAGCAAGCACGCACATTTGTATGTATGTATGTAATATTTAATAATTCCGACTATTTGCTTTTGTTGTGCTGACGACGATATTGCAAACTAAGAGCGTCGTCAGCTGTAGCAATGTGGCCCAAACAGCTGTTCCACAGCACATGCAAATAGGTAATAAACAATTGGCACAAAAAGTACATATGTATAAGCAAATGAATGCAGTACATATGTATGTGCAAACACATTTATTTTTTATTTGGAAGTACATGTACATATGTGTGCACGGTTATATTATATTCGCGAATGCAGCGTATAGTAAAACTGCAACATCGATTACTGCGACCCCATATATGCAATGTCAGCATTGTAGACATAGTAGCAATGAGCATAATGGGATGGGAGTGGAGAGCGGTAGTTGCAATAAGAAGCTAATTCCAACTGACAAATCGTGTTGTGTCTATGTCGGGCATTTAAAATATACGACTGAGTAATCGTAAAATGGAACACAACAGAAAGGTAGACGGAGAAAAGAGTGCAATGAGGAAAACCAAACACATTTCACACAAACAAAGTGCTTTATCAAATAAAAATTACTGATAAGACTGTGTTCAAACGGTGAAGCATTCGTTCCTCAATATCGGATACTTCTCTTTTGTATTTGGACAAATGTATTTAGACAGGGTAGCTCGCTTTAGGTAATTCTCTGGAAGTGTGTTCAGAGTGTCGCTTAACACTCAAAAATATTTTACATTAGTTTAATTTTATCCTGATACCCCATTTCTAAAATATTCCTGTATATTATATTTGGCATATTTGTATACATATATATGTATATATGTGTATATTACAAGTAAAAAGAATGATACAAAATGTAAGTTTGTAAAATGTAGAAATACGAGTATGATGTAAATGTAAGATTATGACAGTTTCGTCTCGTTACTCCTTTTGAAATGTCTCCTTTTGACAAAAAAAGACATTGGTTCATGACGTCATGAACGAAAGAAGGAGGATTTGTTTTGAATTACTATAAAAGTTTGACAGTTCGTTTTGTTTATGATGTTGCAAGTTGGAAACTTGTTTCTTTCATTGGAAGCCGTTGTAAGAATATCAAAATGAAAAGTAATATTAAATCAAAGCGAATTGTTAGTGTAGTTCCCCTTTCCTCGTCGCTCCCTCTCCAAAAACTGGGAATTGCCACAACAAAAGTTGTCCTCCCTGAAGGTAGTTACATTATATTTATACGTGTATGAATTGTTGCAAGGTTCTAAAGCCAAACTCGTCATTAGCTAACGAAGACCAGACACGAGAGTAAAGCATTTAGAATTTGCTCACATACAGTTCTGCGTATAGCACAAATACAACAAAGTGTCGTAGAAGCTTAATTGGATGTGACTAGAAGTGTAATAATCGAATTGTCTAAACGTCAACAACAAATTAAGTGCTTTGCGATTATTATGAACTATTCACGCTTTCACTCCACACTGTGTCCTATATACATATGCGGTATATTTGATCTAACAGTTATTTAATGATTGATAATTGAAGTAAATGCATTCGAATACTCCACACAAATTCTTGAAGCCTTTCATAGTTGGAAAGACTTGCAATTAAAAGGTTAGGCCAGTCTAGATTTCAAAAACATCGACATATTTTGTTCGTTTAAAGGACAGTTAGGGTCCTAAAAACCTTATTCAATTGATAGTCAAAAAAAATGCTTTCCCTGTCCAATCCATTGTAGCGTCGGATCGTTTGGGCCTGTCTGCTTCAACACGCAAAACTTTAAACGCGCTATGTAATGTAATTGAGGTATATATAGATTTATATACATAAAAATGATCAGGATGACGTGACGAGTTGAATTCCGGATGTCTGTCTGCTCGTCGGTCCGTCCGCTTAAACGATAACTTGAGTAAAGATTGAGATATCTTGATACCATGAATACCTTGACACCATATCGACAGAGTCGGACCATTACCACGCCCACAAAATGCCGTTAACAGAAAAATTATAAAGGGTTATAGTTAAGACACAAATACAAAAAAAAAGAGACAAGACACAAAAAAAAGATACAAAATTGTAATTAGCTGCAAGTCATCGAAGTAGGTCGTAGCATCTATGGTTAAAATTTTTTTTCAAAATTGTGTGTGGCCCCACCCCCTAAAAAATTTAATGTAAATATCTCACAAACCACTAAAGCTAACTCGCTGAGAACAATTTTTTCTAGCACATCCTCACACAGTGTGAAAATGGATGATATCGGATGAATAACCACCCCAGATAAAGGTTATCTTGAAGCCACTAAAAGAGCGACAACTCGCTAACAAAATACTTCAGAAGCACTTAATTTAAAAGTGAAAACAGTAAAAATAATACACAGTAAAGATAATACGGAACGACTTTATAATCAGTATAAAATTCGACAATGGGGGTGGCACCGACTACTTTTATGCAAAATCCTATATTTCAAGAACTACTATACTGATTTCAACCCAATTTAGGGCATAACATTATCCTTTCATCCTTATGTTACAATTTTAGTGTACGATATCAGAGTGCAACCACGCCTATTTCCCATATAATACAATTTTAAATTCCGTATAATTTTTCACTCTACAGAATATAAATCGAGTAACAAAGAAGATATCGGTATAAAATTTACCACAAATAGCACCCTTGAGGTATGCTATTGGTATATATTTGCAAAATTTTTTATTTTAAATAAATTTTTAATTTAATATTTTTAATATTATTAATATTTTAATATAAAAATTTAATATTTTTATACTCTCGGAACATGTTGCTAGAGAGTATATTAGTTTTGCTCACCTCACGGTTGTTTGTAACACCCAGAACTAATCGAGTTCGATATATATATATATATATAAATGATCAGGATGAAAAGACGAATTGAAATCCAATGCAACCGATAACTTGAATAAAAATTAAGATATTTTGATTAAACTTGGTACACGTGTTCTTTGTCACCGCAAGACGGTTGGTATTGCAGATGGGCGTAATTGGACATCTGCCACGCCCACAAAATGGCATTAATCGAAGAGAGATAAAGTGCTATAACTAAGCAACAAATTAAGATATAAACGTGTTATTTGGTATAGAGGATCCTAGTAAGGCGGGGCATCTGTGGGCAAAAAATTTTTGTAAAAATGAGATTGGCCCCACCCGCAATAGGTTTAATATATATATCTCAGAAACCGTTAAAGCTATATTAATGAAACTAGCTCCGACTAAGTTTTTCTAGCATCTATTCATACACGGTGAAAATTAGTCAAATCGGATAACAACCACGCCCACCTCTCATACAAAAGTTATGTTGAATACTATTAAAAGTGCGATAACTCGCTGAAGGAACACGTCAGAAACATTAAATCTCGCAGCAAATATGATACGGAATGGTTGCATAGGAATCCGTGTAAAACTTTAGTGATAGGTGTGGCACCACCCCCTTTTAGGTCAACTCTCATATCTCAAAAACGCCTTAACCAATTTCAACCAAATTTAGTATGTAACATCTTATTTGCATTCTTATGTCGCATTGCGAAGTGGGTGAAATCGGATAAAACCACATCTACTTCTCATATAACACAATTTTAAGTTTCATCTGATCCCTTCACTTTAAATTAGATAAATAGAGCATCAATTCAGATATTGGAATAAAGCTTTTCGCGAATAGTACGTTCAATATATACCATCTTATGCGTAAAAATAGTCGAAATTCGATCGAGATTATAACTTTTCAAGCTATCAGATACCCAGTATATGGACCTTAGTGCCTCTATCTGACTTCTTACAGAAAATATCGGTAAATTTGTAAGATATTGTAATGAAATTGGAGGATTATCTTTTCATAATAACAGTGTGCTCTGGTATCAAAATTGGCTAAATGGGGTAAATAAATACTGGGGTAATATTTCGGTCAATATGTAAGATATCTTAGCAAAATTAAGTGAACATGTACTATTGGATATACCATAATTTAATAACGAAAATATGTGAAGTTAAATTCGGTCTACGAATTATTCCAGCTCCCATATACTACATATAATGATTTTCGTTATTCTAGCAGACTTTATGCCGAATATGTCGGTCACTGTGTGAGTTACCTTCACAAAATTGCGTGAAAACATGTTCCCTAATATACTTGAATAATAAAAAGAGTTTTTATTTATATGTAATATGTGTGATATTTTAATGAAATTAAGAGGATATGTTTTTTTAAATACAATGTGATTTCGCGCTAAATATGAAAGAAATCGGCCTAGACCATGGTCTAAGCCCCATATTCCTAATATAATGATGTCCTTTTCTCTGGTTTACTTTTTCTTCATGTATCTAATATATTCAATTAATCCACTTTGGTTGAATTTATATCGCATATATCGTATTTAAGTTAATTTGGTAGATTGTAATATAAATATATCGGACACGAAACAAAATATAGCAATGAAAGTACGTGAGTTTATGACCTGTAATATAAGTTAATAAGATACCAAATATGATTGCAATCCATTGACAATTTCTTCGAATAATGGATATTGAATTCTTCCGCAACATTTTTTAATATAAGGTTGCGCCAGCACCGGAAGGAATTTCCCCGCCTTCGATCCTTGCACATTGTGAGAATATAAAATGTTCGGTTAGATTAGGATGTCGTTTTTATTTTGCTCACCATCACCCTTAGAAGCCCTTCTGAAAAAGGGCCCAGTTTCACAAAGAGGATTTACCATAATATGCAAAAATTTTACAAACTTCCCATAAATTCCAATTATATTAATGATACGTTTTCTAACATAACAAAACTTCGATAATGCTTATTAGACACTTGATGTGTCATCTGTCATTAAGAGTTTAATGTGCTAAACAATCAGCTCATAAACAAGTGTACGAACTTTCGACAATAGCTTTTTTAATAGTGCCCTAGATTGATTGTTATTATTGATTTCGGCTCGCATCTGATAAATCAAGCCACACACGGAATATATACGGAAGTATGTATGTATGTACACATATACGTAAGAGTTTAACCAAAAATATACAACGTAATTGACACATAATGAGCCCTCGAGAAGTCTCTACGCGTGTCTGTTACACTGTTTGTCTGGTGAAGGAGGCGAAAGTAGGCGAAATAGAAGTAACAATAAAAGAAACAGAACGCTGTCGGCGTGTTTATATTGTTTGTTAGTAAACGGTGCGTAAAGTTTGAGCATTAGGGATTATTTGTTCGTAGACAAAAACAGAGATTAAATAAATTGATATAATTAAATATTATATATACTATTATATATATATTATAAATACTATTATATATATATTATATATACTATTATATATATATTATACATACTATTATATATATATTATATATACTATTATATATATATTATACATACTATTATATATATATTATATATACTATTATATATATATTATATACTATTATATATATATTATATACTATTATATATATATTATATATACTATATAGCAAACATATGTACATATGTGTATTCACTATTATTTCAGTTTCTGCGTATATTTGTAGACACAAATTTTTTTTATTTAAATAAATTAGCGTTGTCTTCTTTTCTTTTCTTCTTTTCTTCTTTTCTTTCTTCTTTTCTTCTTTCCTTCTTTTTTTTACCTAACATGTAATTAACTATTAAATTTCAGCAAAATATTAACGGAAATTCTCAATGTATCGATATTGAATACTTCCGGCATTAAGCACAGCCACGACTGAATTTGTAGCGGCATTTATGCACGACGACGTACAAATATATGCATGTATGTAAATGCACTGGAAATGTAAACGTAATTATATTCAAGAAATGCTCTAACAAATTGAATTCGCTCGCAATAAATTGAAAATTTTAATTGGCAGTGAAACCCAATATTAAATGCGAAGTGAAAGAAAAAAAATCTAGAAAATTCTAGAAATCCCTTGTCAGATGTAAAATAAAAGGAAAGAATAACCGTAGTTAATAATGTTGCAATCAACTGATGACGACTGATGACTGATGGTTTCCGTAATTTTGGGAGCTTGACGATTTTTTGCATTGCTTAGAGGGTAGTTCGTTCCGTTTAATGGGAAGCAGACATGCCTCGTTATGTAATTATGCCTCATAGGTATTACGACGTATCTTGTCAATATTCGAAGTGCAGTGTTCTGGCAGATATGGAGCTTCGGCATAAGCGTTCTACTAGTCCCCGGCGACAATACCAGTGTTGAATATTGCCGGCCAATGGTTTGCTTTGACAGCAACGTTTCTTTGTCTTTTCTTATATACGTATGTACATACTGCCGGCTGGCTTGTGATTTGAGTTAAAGAAAGAAATAAGGTCAGATAGGTGTTGTTTATTGCACAGTCATCACAGAATCAATAAACAGAAATTCCTAAAGTTTTTAAGGAAGTCTCGAAATATCAACCTGCGGTGCTTTTTTCTGACTTTCCTAGGCTTATTTGTCCGAGCACGAAAGTATTTCAATGCATATTCCAGTGTAGAAAACTTTCCAAAAATCAACTACTATCAGTTTGACCCCTCATTAGGTAGGCTTTGGAAGAATCCCGATATGTATAAGATTAACTTCGTAGGATATATTTGTCGATTAGGTTCAGATTTCTATGTCTTTTAAGAATGAAATATGAAATATGAATTAATTCAATTTTAAGTGCTCGAAAAGTCAAAACAAATACATGTAAATGCACGAAACCACATTGGGGTTAGAAAACGATACCCACTTCATTAAGATATCTCACATCGATATATGGGGTGTCAAGTCAATCGGGAAAACATACCTATTGGTGTTAATATACGGGAGCTAGAATAATGCATGAAGCGATTTCACTCATTTTTGTCAATAAAATATTTCAGATATCGGAACGAAATTAAGTGAGCAGATTTTCTTTGGCATACCAAGAAAACATATAGCTTACCTATACAGATGGATTGAGAGAATCGTTTAATCATTTTAAATTTATTGTTTGATATACATACATACATACATGAATATTCATAGCCCACAAAACAAAAGCCAAATTAAAAGCAAGTAAGGAAGGGCCAAGTACGAGAGCAACCGATATCAAATATAAAGTCAACGGGATGTTTGAAAATCAATATATTAGGTATATGGGGGCTACAGGAAATATTGACCCAATTTTATCTATTTTCTGAGAAGGGCACTCCCTGAATTTCATTAAGATATCTAATATATTGACGGATATACAAAGTACAACCGGAAGTTCGAAAATGTATATTAGGTACATATATGGGGTTATGGAAAGTATTACCCGATTTTACCTATTTTTAACACAACTGCACATTATCATCAAGAAAAAAGTCAGTCATAGGCACTGGGTTCCAAATATTCGGTATATGTTATAGTTATAGTCCGATTTCTACAATTTTCAGACGTGATACAGAATGTATTGAAGGCCCTATTCGATATCTTAATTGGTGCTTGATTTATATTCTGCAAAGTGAAAGAATCAGAAGGAATTTAAAGTTGGGACATATGGGAAGTAGGCGTGGTTATACTCCCATACGCCCATTTTCACACTGTAACATAAAAATATCAGGATAATGTTATGTATCAAATTCAGTTGAAATTAGTTTAGCAATTCCTGAGATAGAGGATTTCACCTAAAGGTAGGCGGTGTCACCTAATGCTTCTGACGTATTTATTTAGTGAATTATCGCACTTTTAGTAGTTTTCATTATAACCGTTATAAAGGAGTGAGCGTGGTCGTCATCCGATTTCATGCATTTCAGCACTGTCTGAGGAGGTGACAGAAAGATTTGTCCTCAGCAAGTTTCGTTGATATAGCTTTAATGGTAATTGGAACCAAAGATGCCCTTTCCTACTGCGCTTTTATGTACTTCCTTACAGTTTTGTATCTTGATGTGTGGCTTAAATATGGCATTTTATAAATTCTAGTTTAAAGTCATTTTGTGGGCGTAGTAATGGTCCGATTCCGCCCATCTGCAGTATCAATCTTCCCACGGTGCCAAGGAACACGTATACCAAGTTGCATTAAGATATCTCATCTTTTACTCAAGGTATCTATATATATATATATATATATATATACACAGTTATATATAATTCTATATCTATCAGGATTACTTTTAGGTATTAGAAACCACTGATAGGTGAACAAAACTATTATACTCAGTCGCGAGAGTATAAAAATTATTAATTGTCACACAACGACAAATTGTAATTGCATGCAATATTCAGTTACTTGCTGGTCAAATGGAAGACTCACTGAATATAATGACTCATTGAATTAAAAACTACTTGACGTAAACAAACAGACATTGTATACCTTTTATGCATAATCCTTGATAAAACACTGTATCACTGTATTCAAATCGATGTTACCTCTGGCTTAGATAAACTGACAGACAGATTAGGCTCGCTCCCTCCTTTAGCAATCAATCATTTAGCTATTCAAGGGGAGCAAATTTCTTTTCATTATTTGTTGTTTTTATTTTTATTTATATTAATGCTATTTTCTTCTTCGTTTTTTTTTTTCGTAAAAATTTTTCGAAGACAATTAAGTATTTTCACACATAAGTGCCATCTTTTAGAATAAGTTTGCTGATATTTTGCTTTTTGCTAAGTATTTATAGTATTTGCTGATAAGATGAAACATATAATTTGAAATGCAAATTGTTAAGCAATTCAACGCTCGGTGAATTTGTAATTTCAAGCGATGCCAAGTCAAATCGACAGATTTTAGGTGAAACGAAAAATTTTATTTATATTAATATTTATATTTTCTTATTTAATTTATATTTTATATTTATTCATATGTATCCGCATATAACGATGTGTGTGTGTGTGTGTGTGTGCGTGTGTGCGCGTGTGTATGTATGTATGTGTGGACATATGCCTGTATATGTATGTATGTATGTATATGTATGTATGTATATGTATGTATGTATATGTATGTATGTATGTGTGTATATGTGTATGTGTGTATATGTATGTATGTGTATGTATGTATGTATGTATGTAGGAACCCAATAAGCTAATAACAATAAATTTTATTACACATACACTTTTACTTAAATAAATTAATAAATTCTGTTTTATTTTGCATTATCCCGGCTATATCCGTTTCTGGTAGCTTCAGGTGTATTCATTTCATCAATACACTTAATCCACTGAAAGCTTCATACAAAAGATGGTCAATAAACATTAGAAACGGTGCGACGTAATAAAGAAAAGCGGCACATACACATCTAAATAATAATGTATGTATGAAAGCACAATGAGATTTCGAACGATTAACCGAAACAAAAAACTTGCAAAAATGCAAAATAATGTGGATGAATAATAAAATATATTTTGTTGTAGTAATAAGAAGTACACTATTAACAAGTTAGCTACCTGTACAAGTATTTTACCAAACATGGTAAACACTTACATATGTGCACACTCTCACAAAACAAACAAAATTAAATAAACATAGATACATATATGCATAGTAGGAAAAATTTCCCAGATGATCGATGGTGATATTAAGATTTTTTTTAATAATCTAAAAACAAATTCTGTGTATATATCAAATACAAAGAGCCGAGAAAAACTAAAAAGCTCAATTTTATTTGAAGAGTGTGGTTCATAAGGTTCCAGCTTTGTTCGAAAGTTTATGATAAGTGTGATTGTTATGTGAAATGTTCAAACTTTTTAAATCAAGTAACAGTAAATCGCTAGATTCAACCATAGTCTAGACTTTTAAGTACATCTTGTCGATGATTGAGAGTCGAGAATATGTGTGCATGTATATTTTTTACGTCCTAATATAATAGAAACGTTATCAACGTTTACCCCAGAACGTAACACAAATTAGAAAATTTGATAAAAAAAAATATTGAGATATGACCAAATTAAATTCACACGTATGTATATACATAAGTATGTATATGATTATTTTTTTAACTTTTTTTTGGCTTAGTGATAATGTTGAAGATCAACAAGAGTTATCAACAAAATTTTGCCAAAACAATTAAATTAAACAGAAAAGAATATCATAATAAAAATACCATTATAGTAATATAATATTTATTGCTCTAAGAAGATAAACGTGACTTTAAAGTAATTGCCGATACATAGCTTTCAAATATTAAAAATCATATTATCAAAGCAATTACAAAACACTAACATTCTAAAAAAAGATGAAATTTTTGTGCAAGGCTCCTTTCATTATTAATAATCAAATACTATAGCATTTCGAAAAACAATAAAAAGCAAATAAAAGAAAAACACTACACTTCGTTAACTAAAAACAATATATATTGTAATTTCGTTTTTTTTCATAAACTAAACTTGTTATAAAACTTTATATAAAAAATAGAACTTACCGAAGTCCATAAATTGTTTTATGGACAAAGGTGATGGATTGAACTGCGAGTACATATCGAGCATTTTTGTAATGTTCGATAAACGCACCGGAAATAACCGCATCTTGATTTTCGGTTGTGATGTCTGCTTTAAGTGAATGTTGCAAGGAATATGTAGCTACTCTTTCAGCTTTATGCTTGAATTTGTGCACGATTTTTGGTGACTCTGTTAACTTTTGTTGCAAACTATAATAAATACATTTTTCTACTTATAGCGAAAATAGTTTACCACTCGTATAATTTCCTGTATCTATTGTAGTCTTCTGAATGTAGATGAATACAACAGGTTTAGTCAAGCTAGTAATATGTTAGCTCTTGTTTATATTTGTATTTTTAAATCAAACATTTTTGTCTATAGTTAAAAATTGCCAGAAGGAGCACTCGAATTTTATTGTTTTTTTATCAAATCTGTGATGACGTGTGTGATTTTTTTTTCGGAACACTTTGCTGACTTCAATAAATTCTTTTAATTAATAATTAAAAAATCTATAGTTTAATATTATTATTTTAATTTAAAACGTTTTATTTCGCGTATATAAATTTTATCCCCTCAACCACTGTATGCCGATTCTAGTGATCATTGATATAGTATAATTTATGGTATATGTCCTTTTCACCTCTGCACATCGCGGTATACTGATGATGAAGCCAGGTAGATAATTTTATTTTCACTTTCAGTTGCGCCTACGTGTCCTTTGCAGCATAACTTCAAACTGGTGAGTGAATGTATTCGTAAGTCTACGCTCTGTATTTCTTGAATTGGTTTCTTTTATCACGCTTTCGTTTTATATAGACTAGTATATTCTACGACTTTCGCTCTCATTAATGTATGGAATACTTCCTTCTACCTATTGTATAATAACCAGTGGCTGGTAAGCATCGATATACAAGTCCTTTTTGTCCCTTCGTCGAGGCAAATGTTTTGTTTAATAACGATATATTAAGGGGCGCATGTAAAATCAGGCGATTATAATCACCATGCTGCCGAAAATATCATATTCGGTGTCAAAACGCTGATGACGTTGCGTTTCTGTCTCTTCACCTTCAATAAGCCAGTGTCCTTTCTACTCCAAAGCACCCTTACATATGTAAATGGAGGGTGTGTACGTCAAAACTGCATTTATGACTATTCGCCTTCGTTATTTAATGAAATTTGTATTAAAAAAGTGTTTATCGCGAAGATATGTTTGGACAATTGTAAAATAAGTAAGCACTTTAGTTCAAATCGTTTTAATTTTATGAGTATCAATTTCTTCTCATATTGTTTTTAGTAGTTCACTTTTATTGTTGTTATTCTTAATAAGATGTTCACCGCACTGATATGCTGCTTTGCTGAGTTCTGACTGACTGATTTCTCTGTCTGTTCAGTGCTTTTTTTTCCGCCGTTCTGGATTTTTGTCCCGTTTAGCTTTTCTGAAACACATCCAACACTTAATATAGATACATATTTGAGTGCTTCGTCCGATTTGTTAGTTTCAAACTTTATATTTTATTTTCCGCTCCAAAGGGAGCTCACTCACACTGTCAATACTTTTGCTTTGTTGTAGACGTTCTTAGTTCTTTTGTTGGCCACAGACATCGATAATTGTCCATTTGTTTCAAATAAAGATATCTCAAAGTTATCTTTCATATATTTAATAAGCGCAAACTTTTTGTTGGGTTTAATCTGGAATGTTGGAGCTTTTGACACACGCTCAGCTGTTTTTGACATTTTTGTTATAGCTTTGTACTAGTTGTACGGTGGGATCATTTTGGTAAATTAGTACGCAAAATTTTATTGTAAGATAACGTTCAAGCTTTCATAACTCACTCACCTCATAGGCTGATGATTGCATTTAATAAATCTGGCGTTGGAATTAATGAGTTATATTCAAAATTAAATTCATCAACCATTCTCGCTTCTTTACTGCTTTACTGCCAAGCTCTGCACTCTAACCGCCTCCCTAAAATCGGTTACGTCAAAATTCAAACAGTAAAAAATGTAAAAAAATGACTGCTTGTTACTCTTGATGTCTGCCCTCCTTCACTACACGTTCAGTCACGGTTATAACCAAATTACAGAGACACAACCAAATTCTGAAAAGGCAATTTTACTTACTATGTTCAACGGCTAGCTGGTAATTAATCACGTTAAACGTGTATGTTCTTCGTAGCCTTGGAGGTCGCATTTCTTACACTGATTGGATCCTCTCGTTAACCAGGGCCGTATGATTCTCTTTAAAAAGGCAGATCTCTCCAAATATTAAGAAGCAGTTCCTAAACCATTATTACGAATGGAAAAACCCAGGCATGCTAGCAGTATCCGAAACTCATTGAATACCACTTCAAACCTACTCATCGAACTTCTTTTTCCTTATGGTATAATTTCTTAAGCATATACCATTGTTGTGCCAGTTAATACTTTTCTTTATTACAATTACCTCAAAAAACATTTTCTATCAACTGTTAAATTAAACTTAACTTGTATACTTTTGCGTGCTGTCTGTAATTAACCAATAAACATAGTAAAGCATTACATACATTACATTGGTTTGGACATGACAACTCTCCTTTAAGAGAAATAATGTTCCATGTTACGAGCTCATGGTGTTTTCATATCGCTTCTTTTATTATCCATATGTATTGTAATACGTACTCTATAAACAAATATATAAAAGTGTGTATGCACATGCCCTGCTTCATTGCATAAAATTTATTTCGAATTTCATACGTATGAGGATAGATATAGTCGTTCTAATATTACTAACTTTCGGGTTTAAGCGCATAAAAATTCTACGCTACTACACTAACAAATTTAAAAAATTCAATAAAATTTAATAAAATTAAATTTAATTTAATAAAATTCTAAATAAAATTGTTTTGAAGAAAGTAAATAAATATCAGAAGAAAGTAAAATGGATACATTTTGTATATTTAGGTGCGTAAAATTAAAATAAAATGTGCAGACCAGAATATAAATAGTTTAACGTTAGTCGCTATTTTACTAGGTTGGGCAAGCTCTTTATATTTGAATTCGCCTTTAGGCAAATCCGTCGAGCAGCAGTCGAGTCTCGACAAATATATATTTTACAATTTTCAACTACCATTTGAATTAATGCATTTTCAATTTTACACAATTAAACATATTTAAACAATCATATCCATATGCACATATATGTATGGGGAAGTGGGATAAATAAGTTTTAGTTAATTAGCGTGAAAAGTAACAGCGTTTGCTTTAGGGTTTTTATTTCCTTTGTAACGTTATTTTCCATTCTTCCTGAAAAATTTCAATATTTCATCATATGATAGGAGTTTCTTGAATCACAACAAATCAAATATAAAAATAAGTGCTTAAGAAAATATACTGAAACTCAAGGGAAATGCAACGGATACACAACATATACATATTTTTTCATAGCACCCACGCACTCATTCATATATTCATATAACGGTTAAAAGACACATATACACACAATCCCAATTGAAGAAATAAACCTTCGCTCGAATATACTGTCTGGTTGAAAACTTATCGTATCGATGCATTTCTCATTTACTCATGCACTTAGCTGGCATATGAAGATATTGATGTATAATATTGCATAATATAGTTTCAGTTATTTTTTGTTGTTGTTGCTATTTG
This sequence comes from Bactrocera minax, assembly GCA_021498325.1. Taxonomy (NCBI): domain Eukaryota; kingdom Metazoa; phylum Arthropoda; class Insecta; order Diptera; family Tephritidae; genus Bactrocera; species Bactrocera minax. The sequence goes on from JAKEEE010000060.1 coordinate 1,319,308, forward strand.
CTGATAGTTGCAATAGAAATAGTTTACATAGTTAAATTTTACAAATAACAAGTACAAATTTTTAGCATTGAAATAAATCGCCTATTCATTTTGGAACTTCCAATCTGATGCTTTGCATCTGCGGAAATACTCATATTTTACCTAATTATAAGTTTTAACGTTAATGTTGCCCATATTTTTCACATTTCATCCTCTCTCGCGCGCTGTGTTACATTGCTCACGAACACGCTATAAAATTACATGTTGATTATAATGACAAGAGCAGAAGGAGCGGCTATATATATATATATATATATAGGGTTGGTTAGTAGGCGGTTGATTTAATGTAGTGTCATCAGCAATGATTTCCTGTAGATGCAGTTCTCTCACTATTTGTCGAACGCAGGTATACACAAAAGTATCATAACTACCCAACTTCGTTTGTGTTCTCTTGCATTTCATTCGTACCATATCTTCTTTATGTTCGTAGAGTGTACGACATAATTTTTCACAAATTTTAACAAAAACAAAATCATATAATTGCGTGCTATGTCACACTTGGTGTTTAGTACACAAAACGATTAACATTAATATCGAGTGCATTTCCACCACAGCCACTAGCCGGTGGCGGTTGGTCCGAATCGTTATCATCGTCGTAGTCGCTACGACCACCGCCTCCTCCTCGACCATTACCGCTACGTTTTGCCGCTAACGCACTCTGCAACGCTGCTCGACCGCCGCTCTTTATAATACGCTCTTTAATCTCCTCGCCGAAAATGTAATTATCATGATTAACATAATTTCGCAAGTCACAAGAGAGCTCCTCCAGTGGCAATGGATTTGGCACATCTACTTTCACAACTTTTGTTGTGGATCCTTCGAATGACGATACTTCATTGGAGCGTGCACCCATTTGATAGAATAGTATGTATGGTGTATTAGGTGGTGTGAGATTGTGTAGCTCCTCTGACTTAGACGGTGTCACAACATTGTCATTGAATTTGTACCACTTATTAGTGATATCAGCAGCGTAAGTATAATAGTGCCCGGAGTCCATACTAAAGCCTGAATGCACGACACCAGCATAGAGATCATAATGTACGGAGGCGATCTCCTCCAATGTTTCCTCAGCACAAACCTTTACAGATACCTAAAGTGTGACAAAAACAAAGCAATCAAGTGTGTAATTGTGAAATTTATATGAATTTAAAATTAATCCGCACCTTTTCATCGTGGAACACTTTGTGCATTAATTTGGCGCGTGTATGATACTTTTGATCATACTTAAAATGTTTCAATGTCAATATTAAATTCTTTGGTGCACAGATAACATTGATGTAACGCTCAGCATCACTAAGTTTCTTACACCGCTCGCAAAAGTATTGGTTGTCCCCGTATAGTTTCTCTGGTGAACAATAATAATCGATGAGATCTTGTACCGAATAATTGGAGGCGCAATCATTTTTGACTTCTGGAAATGACAGCTGCAAATCACGAAAACTATCAACTATGCGACTCTTCCAGCCACAAGTGAGGCATTCATAAGTAGTTGCCAATTTGCCTGTAAAGGTTTTATCAATTGTGGTAGTTGTCGCAGTGTTATCTGTACAAGCATTAGTGCTGCTACTGGAATTGGTTTGAGCGACAGTCTTGTCATCTACATCCGTGTTGTTGCGATTATTAATTTTGTTGGTGGTGGCGGTTGTAGCACTTTCACTTGTAGATGAAAGCTGGGCTTGTGCTGTGTTGAAGTATGCGGTGGCACCTTCTCCACTGTTGGTGCTACCATTATCTTTGTCTGCTTGCTTTGCACTTTTAGCAATTGGTTCGGCTGCCTCGCCATCTGCAATTGCTACTTTTTTTTCAGCAATCACTTTTGCTGCGTTCACCATGTTATTCGCATGCTTTTTACGGAACAACGTTTCTTGTTCATGTAACGTTTCCAACAAATAGCCCAAATATTCAGAGCTATCCTGTTGTAAGCCCGGTGAGAAGCCAGGTGGCCGTGTTGCACTTAAAACGCGCGATGGCGTCAACTCAAATCGAGTTGAATAGAGCATCAATGCAATCTGTTGTTGCATTTTTACTAACAGTGGCGACTTGCTTTCTGACAACAAGATTCCCCGACTAAACCTGAACGAGACATATAAAAGCATTTGAGATATGGAATAAAATCAGTAAAATGTGGAATTCAGTAAAATACGTACTCCTTTGTCATAGCTAACGCCTGTAAAACGCTATTCATGTAACATGTGTTGCCTAAATTAATGAGACCGACTTTCGCATTACTTTCATGTGGTATAATTTCGGTGCCCGCACTGTTATCATCAGAACTTTTATTACCGCTCCCATAGCTTGGCAAATCATAAGAATGTGGCATATCCTTCATAACAAGCTCCTACGAAATAAAATAGGAATTATTATATTAAAATACAGTATTTTAATAATTTACTCACCACCGCCTCGTACAAATCATCATAGCCGTAGAAACGCACCATTAATGACTTAGTTAAGTCTACCAATTTTTGAAGAATTTTCTTGGTTTCTTCAGCGTAATCTTCCTGACTATTCGATTGTTGCTTCAAATAAGTTATAACACGTGGGAACTTAGGCAAAATCTGCAAATACTCAAAAATTTAAACATCGTCTGAAAGCGCACAACATTTGATTTACCTTGTGAAATACTATCGGCGTTTGGTCAATGAAGGACAACATATGACATACGATTGGATATACTTTAGGTCGCAACACTGGCAATATAAGCGATGTGAATAAGGGTTCTATATTATCCAAAGCAATATCACGAAATAGTGAAAACTTTTGCTGTTCCTGGAGTCCACGCAGTATGGCTAATATCCAAAGATTAAGATTCTGGCAAAAATTACACATACGTAACCATTCGCTTAGTAGCTTAACAGTCTTTCTTATATTCTGTTCAGGTATTTTGTGGTCCAACATTGACTGCACCGCCTCAAAAACCATTTCGGAGCTAAATAACTGGAATATTATGGCGATAGCACAGGAAGGCGGCTCGCCCTCTCCTTGTGTTATAAGCTGACATACAACTCGAAGGTAGAAAAGATAGACACGTTTCTCATTGGCTTTACTGAAGAATGTGCCAACTTTGACTATATCGTCTTTAAAACGCTTAAGTTCCTTGGGAATTTGTCTGGGCGTCTGCACACGTGCTAATTCATTGATTATGTGATGATAAATTTTTACTATATCCGGTCCAAATGATATATGCTGCTGGTTCAATTCCACCAATTCGATAAGATGTAAAATATGTGTAATATCAGTGGTGTTTTTACTCGATTGACCTCCAATGATTCCTGCTTCATTTCCACCGTCTGCATTTCCGTTTGATCCAGTTGTCGATTTCATATTTATTTTGGGTTTGATTGGGCCACTGGTATCAACACCACTACAACCAGGTTCATTTGGATCAGGGTTACCACTTATTTCTGCACCTAAATTCGCTTTAGAATTAAGATTTTTGGTTTTTGTACCGCCACCAACTCCAACTCCTATGCTGGTAATTCCATTGCTACCACCAACCCCGACAACGCCTGCTACACCAGCCATGGAACCCCCAGTCGTACTAACTCCTCCTACTGCATTCCCATTAACGGGTGCCGGCGCAGCGTTCGCTTCCGTGTTATTTTGCTTCACAGCCATTCTCGGTGGCACGGGCACACGTCGTCTACGTCGGCCGCTCCCCGGGAACGAATTTCTGGCGTTAGCTGGCGTCTGCCGATCGATTGATTCCGTTATCTGGAACAACACCCACTACAGTACGTCTGCTTCAAGCCAAACAAAGGGTATAAAAGTGCACACACACAATCTATACTGACAACAATTTAGAGGCCAGTGGCCAATCACGGTCGGGCGACGACCTTATTCAGATAAAACAGATACAAAATATTTGTGAGTTCTTTGGTGTTTACGTACAACTTTTTATCAATTTGCTATATAATGACGTAGACTTATAGCACTCTTATAACCAATCACGAAATCCCGTTATTATCATGCAGTTTTATAACGAAATTCACTTTATTTTATGCGATGTTTTCGACCAATTGGAAATATTTTGCTCTCACAAGAGATAAGACGGTTTTGTGAAACTTTTGCTGCTACTGCTACTATATACAAATTGTTTTAAAATAAAATTTGTAATTTTTTACTGTTTTGAATCTATAAAATCTATGTCAAACTGCCTTTCTTTTTTTTAATTTACACCAGCAAACTCGCAAAAATTTTCACTCTGCTCTTGTCCCTTCGCGGCGAAATGGGATTAAACATCAAAATGAAGACATCTATGTCAAGCGAAACAAATTTGTCACAGAGAACTGCCAGCATTGAAAATTTGGAATTAAGTAAACTTCACGTAAGTATTTTTCTTTTTATACAGAGTACATTACTTTAGTTAACTCTGATTTATTTTAGCGAAATTTCTGTTACAAAGCACAAACAATGTATATGAGTTAAAGTACATTTACATAAAAAAACTCAAATTATGACGTAAAAAATAGTAAACATGTGGGAGAATTAAGAGGATTCTCTTATGAATTTTTTAGAATAACATTTTTATATATTTGACTGTATTTTGACAACAATTATTCCAAGATTTATTTGTTCCTTTTAATTTAGACTTTATTTTTGTCACTTTTAATTTTCCAGTTGAGCATTCGTGTACACCAAAAATCATACACATCAAACTTTTATGCAAACATCATACACCAGAAAATTTCGCTTCAACACATTCCTTTCAAATACACATGTATGTCATGTATGGCTACTTTTATATAAGCTACTCAGATTCACTATATTCCGACTATAAGGCAGTAATTTGCGACTACCCAAAACTAAAGTACTTTGAAATAATTTTCATAGAAACTAATATTCACACATGTGGTGACTATACCTAAGAGTAAGAAAATGCTGAATTATCACACGTACACCTAATAGTTATGTCCGCTCCGCCTTAAGAAAGTATAGAAACTATTATGAATTATCTGGTAATTAACGTGTGATTTACTGATAATTGAATTGAATTGATTGATTGAAATATATTCCTGGGAATATATGTTTACAGCTACATTTGGAATAGAAACAGTATAACACTACAATGGATGTATGTTTGAAATGTTAAATTGTCATAATAATCGAATATGTTCATAATAAATGTAAACAAAGTCTCCCCTTTCTTCCATTCATGACCTCACTTAACTATTTTTCTATTTTTATAATTCTTGGCCAAAGAGATTTAATAGTTCCAACGTGGCAACATTACTAAATGCTGTTTTGACGTTCTCTGCTATAGCAGGTTTGACATCTTTCGATTATTTTTACTTTATTTACATTTAATAAAACTGTCGTGCGCAAAAAGGCATTCCTGATTTTTAAAATAACATATTTGGTATTTGCACAATAAGGATTAAGAATGGTGGACCCGAATTTTATTGAAGTTAATGAAATTACGGGTTATTGGTCATTTTTGGCAAGTGTAAGTGCACTGTGAAGAATGTGAGGTAAACATTAATAAGCTACATAAAAAATAATGAACAGATTGACTGGAACGATCCGTGGCTGATTGCACTTATAGCAGTGCATGTTCTTATAACGCTGACAACTCTGATGACAAGGAACTACACTAATTTCCAAATTTTTTTATTTATAATACTATGTAAGTTCAATATTCGAAATTTTTTACTTTATTGCTACAAGATTGAACTATATTTTTTACTTTAGTATCAGCGGCATACTGCTCGGAAAGCATTAACGAATTTGCGGCAGCTAAATGGAAAAGCTTTTCTAAACAACAATACTTTGATAGTAATGGGCTTTTCATTTCGACAGTATTTTCAATACCGATATTACTTAACTGTATGCTAATAATTGTAATGATAAGTAACGAAGGATGGGCAATTTGTGGAAAAAACTAATTGATTTTTAATATTTAAGGGTGCTTGGATGTACAACTCGCTGCAAATTATGGTTACACTGAAGAGAGCACAGCTTTTGCAGAAAGTGAAGAGAGATCAACAAGAAAAGAAGTTACAGCCTGCTAAAGAAGTCACATCAGAACACGTAAAATCTGAATAAAATAGTTTGAAATATAATTAATTATAAAATGTCTTATAATTATAAAAACACTGTTTGTACCAGTAGTATTTAAGTATAGTTCGACAAGGTTTGTTGAAATCTTATTTGCTTAAATTTTAAATAAATTTGTATTAATAATATAAAAATCGTTTATTTGTTATAAAATTTTACTTCTATTCTTGTACAAATTACAAATTACTTAATGAATATTTTTGATAATTTTCGATACACTACAAATTGTACAATAATAGCTAAAATTTTAGAAAATTGCACAAATATTAAAATGTGGAAAAATTCATAAGAGCTTGAAACGATAATTTCAGGTTAAACGTATTGAAAAACGACCCGATTGTCGTAGGAACGAATTTGTTCTATAAAATACCTTTCTAAGTCATTACACAATAATAATTTCTACAATAAATCTATAAAGATATATTTAAAACTGTATGAGTTTCGATTTAGAATTGAGTCCTATTGTAATATTTACCCTTGTTAATTTAGGAAACTTTTATTAAGTACATTTATTTACTTTTAATTATTTAAGTATACTATTACTTTATTTAAGTATATAAATATCTTATAAAACAGTCCAGTATTTTTGTCGAACAACTTCTTAATATTTTACGTTATATTTATTTTCAAAAATATGAGTTTAATAGCTTACAGCTGATTTTAGTAATATATTTAAAGACTTACAGACTCGCTAGCGAATTGTTTTTTTTTCAACTACATATGAATTATATCAGAGTACATGAATATTGAATTGAAGTTTTTAAGTTCAAGAATATAAAGATATCTTGAATTTTATCTTAAAATTTCATTGACATTCTCTGATGCTAGTGTTGCCGAACAATACAAAAAATACCTATACACAAAGTCTTTGCTGTCTACTTCGTATTTTTTAAGCAATTCGTTTTCCATGACATACGCTTGACATTCTGATTATTATTATTTTTTGCACTTTTACAGACGATAGGCTGATAGTGTAGTGTTTTCAGACGATAAATATTTTTAAGATAAAAATAATAGAATGTGTAGAGAAACGCCAAAAAAATTTATATAAAAAATAAAAGTAAATTGGAAAATAAAAACAACAGCAGTACGAATCTGAATCTAATTGGACTTTAAATCGAAGAAAGCAATAAGGAAAAAGGAAGAAGAAGGACAAACGTAGGCCATTAAGCACACCCAAAAAGTTACTACCGGCTAAAATAAACGTGCATCGTCAGACGAAAGACAAAGTGATTATTTTTACGCGAAGATGTCACGACCTTCATCACTCGCATGGGTGCTTATGTTACTCCTAAGTCGGGTAGCCGGCGATATAGGTAGCAGTAGTAGCAGTGAAAAGCAACCGTTAAATTCCTCAACTGAGCTACCTTCTGTATTGGAGACTTTAACGCCTGCCGCAGACGCAACTAGTGATGAGCTTCAACGAAGTCTGCGCTTCGAACCACCTTTGGTTGACTTTGGTGAAGCGTGCCCTGTAGGTACTGCTCGAGCACACACAGTGACGCTCTTGAATAAAAATGTTAATCGAAGCGTGTACTTGACGTCAGTTTCTGGACGTACACCTATGTTCTACTCGAGTTTTTTCGAAACAAAAGTTATTCCACCGCAGGGCAATACCACATTTAATGTAGTATTCTTACCGCGTATGCTCGGCATTGTTGCCACTGATCTTTTGATTCACACATCTTTCGGGCAAGCGCGATTACAAGTTCGAGGCAGGGGTCGAGACTGTCCGTATAGACTTAAGCCTTTGGTAGGAATTAAGGCTCCACTTAATGCAACACTTACACCTGAAATACAAATGTATAATCCACATAATAAACCACTTCAAATACTTGAGGTATGGAAATATATTAATTGGCACTCTCTATAAGTAATTAAAAACGTCTTTCAGGTTTATAGCAGTGGAGGTTTGTTCCAATTAGAACTGCCGAGTGGTGGGCAAGAAGGACCACAAACTTTATGGGAGATACCGCCATACGAAACGAAATCTGTTATAAGAATACGTTTTCATGCTCGAACCGTTGGTAATCATACCGCTTACATACGTATTAAAATATCTGATCAGATTGAAGAAGGCATTGGTGATACAGTGGGCACAGGAGGAAATGTGTTGGTAATACCAGTCGAGTTTGAAATTGTACCATTGCACGGATTGTATGCAGATGATCCCGTAATAAACTTCGGTCGTTTTTCAACAAGAGCCGGTGGTGATGTTTCGCGGAGCAACAGTATGAAACCGATTCAGAAGAAGTTACATTTACGCAGTTCGCATATGCGTCAACAGTACGAGTTACTCGACTTTACGCTTCGTAATATATCTGGATTGACATTCGATCCGAAAGATGAAGTAGTCATACTGGAGGCGGATGCATTTGGTAGTACAACAATATTGGATGAGTTAATGGTTATAAGAAGTATACCAAGAGATTCTCTTCAAGAGATTATCACTCAATCACCCCATGAATTTACGATACTAATTCGGGCAGAAGTATTTAAAGGATCGCTACACTATGATACTAATTGTACTACATTTATAACGCAAGCTACACTTGGTACGCGAGGTGGTAATAAGCGCACCTTAGTTTTACGCAATGACTACGAAACTCCTCTGGCGTTGCTTAATGTCAGCTTACCACAGGATGATATAGGTAGTCGAGTGTTACGTGCACAGTTTACTAGCGATTACCTTGACTCGATAGCCGACAGTGCATCAGGTTCCTCGGTACTGCCACCGGGCGGTTCTTTATCACTGTTACAACTTCAGATGATTAATTCAAGCGTGACATATAAAGCTAGTGTACATATATGCACTAATATTACACACATTGCGGTGCCATTGGTAGTATGTGGTGGCCGCTTGCATGTCTCCACATATGATACAGGGCGCATACAAGCTGATGGGCCATATAGCGTTGATCTAAATTTAGGGGCAATTCCGCTGGCAGAGACATCACATGACGGTTACATTGTGTTGCGTAATCGCAATCCATTACCTGTCAAGCTGAGCACTTGGAACTTTCAATCGCCTCAAGGAGTCTACTTTCATACCACTTTTCGAGGTTGTTTACGTCCTGTTTCATTACGAGCGTTACGAAATACAACGCTGAAGTTTGAGAGTGCAAAATTCAAGTTATGCACTCAAATGGAAGAAGATGATGTGGCTGTTTTTCAAGTGACGATACAATCGTACATAACTGAGCAACATCAATGCACCCTGAAAATATGGACTGCTTATGAGGAGATCACCACAACGGTACGTTTTCGCACATGGATCGGCAAATTGGAGGTGGATCAAGAGCAACTTTACTTCAATAATTGCTTTCCGGTAAATTAATCAAAGATTTCCTACACCGTTCCTGTAAATATTGCGGGAGATGGGATGAAATAGATTTTACAATATGTATATTTTATTTTTTCATTTGTTTCAGGGCAAACAATGTTCAGCAGAACTAGCAATACGCTCCACATTTCAGCACTCCATACATATTACTTCTATAAATTTTAGTGATGCCGGGTTGTATTTTGAGGATTACAATGTCAACGGGTCAACAATCGAAGGGAATGCTATGACTATGGTGGGTCGAATACACGTCAATCCATCACTGTTTTGCCGAAATCGTTGCTATATACCCCAAGATGGACGAACTAACACTCTTGCCTTCCCGACACCACCAAACACTCACGGTGGCCTTAACAACAATTTACATTTTGACGAGACGGAGTTACGCCGACGAACCGAGTTGTTTCGCCACCTAAAATACGACTTTCAAAATATCGTTTTCACACTGAATAGCCATGAGTTGAGGCAATTCCTGTTACAGTTGATTATTGACATCGAGTGGCCGAAGTTTGTCACTGAGAAACAAGTACTGCCTACTATAGAAGTGGGTAAGACTCACGAAGTAGAGGTGTTACTCAGTAACCCGGCGGATACACCAGTACTACTAGACTACTTCTTAGCAGATCCATCGTATGCGAAGGAGACTGAATTGTCACTGCCACTAGAAGTAGTGGATATAGTACCATACTGCTATTTAACCGATAAGGAAGTATTCTCTTTGCCAAGAGGTGCGCCGCGGCAACCAGTACTTTTGCAGGCAGAAACGAGCTTGCCAGTAACAGTTCGTCTAAACGCACCTTCGGCAGATACTTATTGTACATTGCTACACATAAGAAATAATCTGACACTCTACGAAGCAGTCTGGGTTAGCGTGAAAGTTGTAGAGTCCGAATTCCGTTTGGGAAACCGTAAACCCGGTTCTAATGTATCGCTGACATTTAATTTTACAGAAAAACATTTCTCGATTTGTAATCCATCATCCACACATCAACACACGCCCAACGGTCACAATGGCTTTAGCGCCCTTAAGTATCCATTATTAAAGCGGAAATTCACGGCACGAAACACTGGAGAAATTCCGATTTGGATAGAAACTTTTCAAATCGGTGATCAAATGTGTTCTGGTTATGGTTTCAGAATAGTCGATTGCAACAATTTTTCGCTGAATGCGAATGAGACGAAAAAGATTGAGATTATATTTACGCCCGATTTTACTATGAATCGCATTATGGTTCCATTAAAGATACACACCAATCTGTCTTATGATGTGGAGTATACAATGGTGGCGCAACTGCCACCAGGCACAATCGATCAATGTTCAGTCTTGATAGAACGCCCAGAATGGGAAGCAAGCATACGTAATGCGGCAATCGTGGTTTTGGCTACTACATTTGTTTTTGTTTTGATTGCCGCTCATATTGACTATGATAACATATTGCATAGTCAGACGGCTTTATATGAAGCGCGGGACAAAGGTTCTGTGCATCCTACATTTAATCTGCGCAATATTGCGCTGAAGGCGCAAGCAGCCGCACATGCGCCCGAAGATGAACTACAAATGACCAGCAGATTGGCAGCGAATGTGCAACAAACGCGATGTGGTGGTATTCATACACAACACCCGAAAGGTAATACAAGCAGCAGCAGCAGTAGCAGTGGCTGTAGTGGTACCAGCGGGAACAGTAACAATGGTGTGAAGAAGCGTAGTTTAAAGCGGCAAAACAATTTGAATGGTAATGCGACGTCATCCCGCATGAGTCTACCGTGGTCGCTGGATTTGAACGTTTTCCAGAGCAATGTTCCTCTGGCAAAACCCACAAATGAGAACGATAAAATTAACCACAACAGTGGCATATGTGGGTTTTACCAGACGACTGGTAGTGAAAACAGTGGAAAAAAGATCTCATCTGCACCAACCCAACCCAAAACCATTACGCACAGTGATAAATTAGATAGAAGCACCAGCGGAGGTAGTACTAATAACAACAACACCGCTGGAAAGAAACAACAAATACAATCGCCGACAACACAACCGCAGGTGCAAACCTCGCCACCGAAACAGCAGCAATCACGCAGCGCGCGCAAGCCAAAAAATACCGTTGCTGTTTCAGTGCCAACGAGTGAAAAAACTGACAAAGAGCCCCCAAGTGGCAGCGCTGTTAATCAAAGGGCACAAGTTAACAACGCTGGTAGCACAAAGAACGCTCGCGGCAATACCAATAAGTCTACCATCGGCGAAGCGTTGAATCATATTAATGCTAAGAGCAACGTGTCGGATACTGGATCTAGTGCCGCATCAATTTCAACACCCTCTCCGCCCATTAAAGATGTGGGCACGCAAAGTTCTGTAACCGGTGCGAAGTATGGCAAGACACCAGGTCGAGAACGACGCAAAGACGCACAAAACGCATGCTCAACCAATATTGGGAATGATGTTTCTGCTTTGAACTGTCCTTCATCGTCGGCAAACGCATCGCGACGAGCAGAACGCAGAAGTCGTCAACGTGCGGCAAACGTATCGCGGACGCTAAATTTTGGCGATGCATCCGTAACTGCTGCTGCGACAACACGCACGAGGCCTACGAATGGAAATGACAATGGCGGTGCCAGTGGTGGTGGCGGTGGAGTAGCTGGTGGAATGGGTAGTTTATTGGGTTGCTTAAGTTCGCCATGGGATACTTGTAGTCAGGCTACTTTCAGCGATGTATTGCAAGCACAGCCCGTCAGTGTACTGAGTAAAAACGCATCTAAAGCAAACGATAAATCTAATTTGGATGTTAGTGATAGCAAATCAACTTTCTTTTTCGTCGACCAAGAGAAGGAAATGGCAGAACATGAATCGGAATTTGCCAGCAAAGAGGTGCAACAGCAAATGCAGTTTTTTGGACAAAACTCAGGAGATTCAGCATTGGATAAGGCGGGTGGTACGAATTCTACTGAACTAGGTCCGATCGGCTCAAAGAAATCGCCTTCGTCTACTCCCGTCTGGGAGCCAGTTAACAGCAGCAGTTGTAGTAGCGGCAGTAGCAACCATAGTGGCAATGGTCTCCAAATTCCAAAGCCGATTGTCTCCACAGGGGACTGCAGTTTTTTCTCTGATCTTTTAACCACGTATGATTATGATGGAAACCGACAGCTTAGAGGTAAGTATCCGTAGATTATTGGTTGAAATATTGATTAGCAGTGTCATTATATTTTTTCAGGCATTGATGCAGAACTCTATGAAATAAAAAAGACTCGAAACGAATATTTCGAATATATTTATAATTTACGACAGCAACAGTTGCAAGCGCAAGTGCAGGCACATGTTCAAGCACAACAGCAGCATCAACAGCAGCAACAATTGATGCAAGGTGTCGATTGGGCACGACTCAACTCGCGCACATGGTCGCCAATGGCAGCATATTTGGGACAGCACGATACTCCAGGTCTAAATAATGCTGCATTACCTACGACAGTTACGAATGCATCTCCTTGTGCTGCATTGATGAGTGGTTTAAGTGATCCAGTAGTTGGTGGTAGTAATACCGGAGCAACCGCTTGGCCAATCGGTGGAACTCTCTCATCAACTAGCAATGTTGTCAATGGCAGTGGTTGCCCTACTATTATACGTCCACCGCCAGGCTTGGAAAGTAACTTCCAGGGTATTAACAACAATTCGCAATCAGTAGCGCAACAACAACAATCGTTAAATGTTTCGTCAACTGATGCAGGTGCTACCATCACAGCCGACATGCAGACATTCGATCCATTTAGTTCGCTTAGCTCTATTTGGTCGGATAGTTGGCATAAACGCAACAATAGTAATAGTAGCAACACGAACAACGGCAACATGAAATGAAGTGTGTTGTAAGGAGTGTGTACGGGCCTGAGTGTTTGAAAATTTTAGGTTGAGCCAATTTTTGGTTAACGATGCAATTTTTGATGAGCTTTGTAATATTGTCTACTTCTTTTCACCAAATATTACACAGTATAGCAGCCATTCAATGCGTCTACGTTGGCTGCTTGGTGGGTCGATTATTTATTACTTAATGTCGTGAGAATTTTGAAGATTGAAAACAAATCTAATAACTGCAACTGCTTAAATTAATTAAATTAATTAGATTGATAGTTTGAAACTTGTTGCCATATGCTCACCCCTCCATTTCCCACATATCTGGCCGTTCGTATCAACATATGCTCTATAAATTTACAAAATAAAAGAGTAATGATTGAGAGAGGGAGCTCCAGAAATAAAGTGAAGCGATCAAAATTCGAAATTCAAGCACGTGAAATTCGAAATTGCATAACTGAACGTTATTGTTGAAATTTGTCTTATTTTTTTTTCTCCATTCCTACATGTTTGTAATAAGTCATAATTGGTGTTAAAATGAAAGGGGTGAAATCAATTTGAAGCCATGTGAAAACTGTACGTTGAAAATTTTTACTTTACTTTTTTTATTTTACTTATATTCATCACTCACTTGACTTTGTTATTTAATTTTAATATCGCGAAAGAAGAAAAATAATTTATTTTGGAAATTGTACTTTTACTTACAAAAGAAAGCAGAGAGAGAAAAAATACATATGTGAAGTGAAATGATAAAACTATAAATACTTACATACATACTTAAGTGTATTGCTCAACACGCCCTGAATACCAATCGAAAATATATTTCCACGCAATAGCCACAACTTTAATTCTTTAGAATAAACACAATAAATAAATTAATTTCAATACTATATATATGGACTTAAGTGCATGCATACAAACCAAATACATACATATATCATTTCAAGCATACATTGAACTATTTTCATTTACCGGCAAACTATCATGTATTTATTTCAATAATTTTAGTTGAGAGTTGCTGAGCCCGATTACAATATAGTTATTGTAAACTTGCCAAACACTATACAGTCGTGGGATTCTCACTAATCTCACTTTTCTATAGTAAGTTTTTAAGATTTGAAGTGTGTTGGCGGATAAATTCATCCACATTAATTTATTAAGGTCTGCCGAAAAGTTAAGGGGGATTTGAGTATACCAAAACAGATAAATTGTAATTTTATGTTGAATATAAAATTTATTTTAGTTGCTTTCAGGCACGATTACACTTTAAGCTTTCTATCATTGTACCGGTTTTTGTTCCTTTATTATGGACCGAAAATTTATCTATCATGTTATTTATCCTTATAAGTTATTATGCCTTTTTCTATAAGGTCAGGGATTTCAACTGCTAACCATGGTGCTAACTGAAATATGAGAGATTTTAAGATTCAGGATCACTTAATATCGTGGAATAAGAGTTAAATGAACTTGAATTGATTCTATTTACTTACACCTAAAGCCATTGCATGTGCAATTCCGAATTTTGGTACATTGCGAGCCCACAAAGGTTTAAAGTGATCTGTCAAGCAAATTTTACCACCTCGATACATTTTTGCAGTTTTTCCATCGAGTTGTGGTAGAGCTATTTCTGGAGCGGTTATTGGATATGTCACCGGTATCTAAAATGTCAAGCGTTTGGAAATGTATAAACATTTTTTATTGGAATTTTACCCACTTACATCGAACTCGATATCGAACTCGTATTTGAGTAGATTGTGCATATACCAACATTTCCCAAACCAACGTATGCCTTCCTTATTGGATTCCAATCGGAACCAGTCACTTCCAGATTCCTTGTTGTTTTGAACGTACTTAATAAGTGCTTGGTATTCCTCTTTAAGTCTTTGCACCCACAATTCTTTGTCCCGTGGTCCTGCTCGGGTTTGCAGCAGTGGAATGTTACTAAGTGTTTTTCTTGTACATTCGTCAACCATTGTGGAAATTACTCAACCCAAATTACTTTTTCTTTTAATCAAATATTGTTTGACTCAAAAAAGGACAAAACTGCTCAGAACAACTCACATACAAATTAATAACAAAATTAATTCACTTAATAAAAAACGACACGTCAAATAGTACTAAAAACAAGTGTTGCTGGACAGATATTTATCAAGGTTTTTAAATGAGGGTATTTCATTATACCTCCGAACAATCAAATCAAAAGAGTATTTCTGATAACATTAGGTTTAGGACTAACTTTATTGAAAAGTTTACGGTTGATTTTGAATTACATTCATAAGGCCCTCTAGTCCATTTAAAAATGTGTATTTAGTTAGTTTAATTTTATTATGGCATCAACATTGTTCTGATCAGTTGTAAGCAAACAGGTGGCAGCAACACCGTCACCTGTTATAATGATTGCCGAGTCAAGTTTTTCATAATTATTAAACAATTGTATTTTGGGCAAGATATAAATATATGCAACTTACAGATCAAGAGTTGAAAATATATAATTCTTGCGAGGATCAAGGAGATGCATTCTCAATATATAACGTTACATGGCGGCACCAGGGATATGCATAATCGTTGTTTCGGAGGACGTGCTTGGTGTGTAAAGGTGATTAAATCTTTTTTTTTGATATCTACATTTTATTTAAATATGTTACACTATTGTTAATAAAGGATATTTGTGGAATTGTCTGTGCGGTGTTTACATGGCTGCTAATTATCTTCGCGGAATTCGTCGTAATGCGTGTCATACTACTGCCTAGCCCATATCCGGTGTACAGTACTATAAACATTATAATATTCCAACTACTTGCCTTTCTCGCATTCGCCTCTCATATTCGTACAATGCTGTCAGATCCCGGTGCAGTTCCACGGGGAAACGCAACAAAAGAAATGATCGAACAGATGGGTTATCGCGAAGGTGAAATGTTTTTCAAATGCCCGAAATGTTGTAGCATTAAACCGGAACGCGCTCACCACTGCTCAGTATGTCAACGTTGTATTCGTAAAATGGATCATCACTGTCCATGGGTTAATAATTGCGTTGGTGAAAATAATCAGAAATACTTTGTACTATTTACGGTGCGTATTTATTTTCAAATATAAATACATAAAGTTTATAAATAATGTTGATTCGATTTTACAGTTTTACATTGCTGCTATATCCATACATGCCATGTTTTTAGTTGTAACTGAATTCGCGCAATGTGTGCATACGGAATGGCGACAATGTTCCCCATATTCTCCTCCAACAACGATATTTTTGCTACTCTTTCTATCATTCGAAGCGTTATTGTTTGCAATTTTTACTCTCATTATGTTGGCTACACAATTGACTGCCATATTTAACGACCAAACAGTAAGTATATACATATAGTAAGTATGTGAGTATAATGATAAAATATTTATAGAAGCATAACCACGTCTTAGTACAGTGAATGCTGTTGTGAATAGTTTTTAATCCACTTATTGTCCACATCTTTCGACACCCGTTTTGTTAAAGCACATATTTTGGTATAATTTAAATTTAAAAGTAACTAGTATAAAGAAAATAATTTTTCTTGTACATTTTTAAATTATCGTACTAATATATTTCATTATAATTTTACTTACAGGGTATAGAACAATTAAAAAAAGAAGAAGCACGTTGGGCAAAAAAATCTCGCCTAAAAAGCATACACTCAGTATTTGGACGTTTTTCATTGGCCTGGTTCTCACCATTTACGAAGCCATCATGGCAAAGGAAATTCAATTCGCATTTCTATTCGGTTTAGAATGGTATCTGATCGAGTTTCGCCTTTTATATCCCAGTTAGATGTATATCCTTCTTAATGATATATTTTCTGAACAAAAAACCTACACGAGTAAATGACATAAGGACATTTGTCAATAATTATTACAATCAACTTCGACTAGCTGAGCTTGCTCTATTTTATATATACATAGTAACTTTTATATCCAAAGAGTTAAATTGCGGGTGAATTTCATTCATGTCTCTGTTAACCGATGTTAGTACTGCAATATCTAAATATTGCTTTCTATTGCAAGAAATACATCCGGGTTCGTGGTTACAACATATGTATAAAGCGAAAAAAAGTCCGTAAATACTTAATTTACACATAAATTGTGAAAAGTAGATGCTTCTCTTTTACATACAACTAATCAATTGCAATATGCTTCAAAACAATCAAAACAATTACATGGATATAATATATTAATTTGACGAAAATTCTCAAATTTAATGAGTATAGAATAATACATAAAACAGTTAAATTGTTATAAGGTATATGTGAATACATTCGTCATTCTGGTCGTAATGTTGGTTATAAGCAAATGATTTAAAAGAAAGTGTGAGAAATGTATGTCATTGTGTCAATAAATATATTAAATATGTAAGTAAAAAGGACTTACAGGGTTACAGTTCACTCTCATACTCGAAATTTATTTTTCGAAAATAATATTGCATTGTATTGTTTTCTAGAAAAACAAAATATTTTAACTGAATGATATATTAAACGTAAATGTGTAACATGCAATGAAGTAGTTGGCGAATGCAATTCTTGAGAAAATAAATAAGTATAATCAGTAGTTTAAATGGAACAGTGCATCCAGTTCATCTATTGTTTATAAGTTCTAAATTTTCTATTCAAACTCAGCACTTAATACCTTGTTCTTTATGTAAGTTTCAAATACAAGACTAAAACTAAGTATCTACTTATGTACATGAATATACCTTTTTTTATATTATTAATAGTATTGTATTAATTGATTTTTATTAATTTTTAATAGTATCAATTTTTATGAAAATGCTTGCGAACATATAGCTCTAAAGGAAAATGTGTGGTGAAATTATAGATATATATATGTATGTACATAATTAAAATATATAAAGAAAACTTGAGAAGTTGCTGAAGAAACGAACAAAGAACACATATATAATTATTTATATACTATATTTTATACCAAAAAGTTCGTAATCGTTTGAGATCCATTTGAAGAATAAGAAATTTGCAATCAAAATATATTTGATTAAAAATATTAAGTTTGTTATGAATTTTATTTTTCTGATTTTTGGTTAATTTGTAACAATAAAATGACTTTTCGCCGGGTTACTGACATGCATATGTAAGGTAACTATGTCATTCTTGCCACCGAATTTAATCTTTTTGGGGTTATTCCTTACGGAGTTATTATACTTCAAATGTTTTAAAAATGCACTGTTATATTGGTCGTGGTCCTGATTATTAGGCACTATAATGTTGGTTGAGATTGTTTATTTTCTGCTAATGTGAGTTTTGTTGTTTAAGTTAGTACTAAATCATAAAAGTTTAAGTGAATTTCAAGAGCATCAAAATGGGTATAGAAGAAACTAGGAACGAATGTAAAATGCTCATGCGCATAAATTTAAAATTAAATTTGGTTTATAGTTTTCACTCTCTATAATCAAAAAACAAAGTAATATTGATATGCTAAGATTTTTATATATATGTTAATATATGTAATTTCTTTTAACTACTGTTGGAGCGTATAGACATGTTAATAAGCTTCATAATATTATGCATGGTATAACATTTTTAAAACCTCTATATTTAATAATTTATTTTCAGACCTTTTTATTCTATTTTGAATAAAGTTTGTTATAAAAACATTTTCATATTAATTAATTTCTTTGAAATTTGAAGAAATAATGTTACATCGTTATTATTTGAATCAAATTGATATGTCAGAAGATTTTTAATAAGTCCCATTTTTAACATTTTCCTAATTTCTGAAAATATATTGTCCGCCTAATAGAAATAAATATACATGTGGGGTATCCGCGATCTTTCACAGAAATTTCCTTTTTTGGTAGAACATTTTGTTAAAACAAAATACCAAAAAGTATGCGTTTCCAGAGCGTTCGTTTATGGGTGCTTTCACTGTACTTATGTCCACATCTATTTTTACATACTCTTATAAAATATATAGTCATACAGTATTATTACATTTTATTACACAGCAATATTATGGGTGCAACTTTTATGTATGAAATATACCTCTTTGGTGCCTTCTTGTAAGAGTTTTGTTGCAACTACTTGATTATGTATGTTTATAGAGAGTTAAAATTAGAAGATTAGAACGTTTTCTGCCCTTTCACCATTTCAATTTCTCTGCCTTTTTCGTTCTCTTATAATTTTAGCATCTGCATTGGAATTTCTATAATTACAGGAATAATGAGCCAACAGCTGCTTGATAAAACCAATGCAACCAATAATACCAATTTGACTTTTAGCTCGCCGCACTGTTGAAAGGGAAACAAATTCTTATGTGTTTTGAAAATTATTAATTAATGCTCTTTGATTCAAATTAAAGTGTAAAAATATATATAATGAATAATGAAAATAAGAAGACTAAGAAGACTCTTGAGAAGACGTTTTTACGAATGTGTGTTCGGGTCGTAAATGCACTAAAAATTTCATATTCTTCATGAATATTCTTCGTTCCGTCTTGTACTGTATTGCTTACACCACTTAGAACTTCCACTTGTATTCCAGAATAATTTAAACACAGAGCTACTACTATGCTTCTCCTTAATTATTGAGTTTTAACTAATACGTATTTTATACTGAAATTATATATTTCACACAATTAATTCTTTAATACTTTAAACGAAAGAACTGCATGAAGGGAGCTTATCAAGTACAGAGGTGAAATAATGTTTAATTACTTTTCAAATATTGTGTGTTTTGAGAACAATTTATGCAGTCTATAAATTTAATAAGCTTCTCAATAATAAATGAGTTCTGGATTCACTTTAACGACTGCTTGAAATATCTCATTAATATTAATTGTAAAAAACCTTTCCTTCCTTTCGTTCATGACGTTACCAACCAATTTAGTTAAGTTAGTTAGTTATTTTAAAACATGAACAAAAGTCTGCATTAGAAAAATAAAGGAGGATGGATATTTCTTAAATTTCACATCTTCTTCTGATTATAAACGAAAATGCACAAAAAAAAAATAAATTTCTATGTTTACAATTGCATGGTTTCTAATTCTATTTGACTGAAATTTCTCCAAAAAAATTATTCTGTTTATTTTTCGGGTTACTGATTATGTTTTTCGGATTTGCTAGCAGAAAAAGAATTCTTCGAAGAGAAATCATAGAATTTTTACCGCATAAGATTATTTCTAATTTGAATGAAGAAATGATGTAAAATCAAAAATGCAAGAAGTAAGGATTTTACAAAGTTGAAACTTACATTGGAAAACAATTAGAAATGAAATAATATTATCGAGACCATCAGATGTTTATCTGCTGGATTTCTGGTCAGTAAAATTCATCTGTATATAGTTTTATCTTTTCTGCTGGGTATCTTAAAGTGAAGAGACCTTGTATTACTTATTTTCTATCCCGAGTATGTAACTCTCGATGCCCTTTTTCCTCCATTGGCTCAGTGGACCGGTTTTAAGAAACCTTTCACGAAAATAATATAAGTCAAATCATTTAGACTCGAAAATTATTATAAAGGCGAGTGCCCAATATGAGCAAATTGCTTGATGAGGTGAAGCGATAGTTCTTAAGCTTTAGGAAGGCGACAGGGGTACCAGTCACCCCACCACTTCATTAAAGTTTTACTAATGTAAAAAAGTTTTTCTTTTGTGGTCTCATTCCATCTATTTAGTAATTATAGTGAGAGTAATTAGTTGCAAACACCAATTGGTCGGGGTAAGTTGTGATTTTTGTTATATTGGTACCTCTGGGGTCACTAGCTACCCCAGTTGCAATTCACGTAGTAATTATTATGTTGTGATACATAATTAAACCAAATTTTTTTAGTCGAAAGAGAACTGGCAATAAGGATATTCAGCAATACCCAATTGGAACAAATAGACTCAGAGGTAAGGATAGACATATGTGGTCACCAGTCCAACCTGTTTCGAGGAGAAGATCTCAAAGTAATAATGTGACTATCCGATGATTGGCGAAAGCTGATACTCAGAATTTGAGACTGGACCGGATGAATTTTCTGCTTTGTTTAACAAGTCTATAATTAATTCGATTGTATCATATGTATACTAATCAGGAGGTTTATCGTCGCGCTCCAAAATATAAATAGTAAAGATATACCTCATAGAGAATTAGGAAGCACTATATGGAATATTTTAGACCTGAAATAAGAGTTCTCTGGAAGTGAATCCCCGGTAAAAGTACAGAAGAAGGGAAGATACAGGATGATGTATCACCTCTGGTGCCATTTACCTAGACAAAATAAGTGTTGCTTTACTAAGGTTATATATAATCGGACCAGCTTTTCTACATTCTGCATCACTGTAGATCTCCTGCACTTTCTGTCTGCTGTCCTGCACGCTAGCGATCAGCCAAGCCACCGCGTAGCTGCACATAAACAAACAACCGCACTGGCACATGGATGCAGATGAGTTCCGCATACGCGGTGCACGACCTGCACATAAAAAGCGGCCGCCGTCTCAGCTTCACAATGACGAACGCGATGCTCGCACCCCAACCGAAAATAGCAGAACAGACTGAAAAGCCATATGTACATACGTATGTGTGTGTAAGTGTTCATATGTGTGTCAGCGATGGCAACGAGCCATTATACATTGCTCCGGCGGCCGGCCGATCCGGCTACTCAGTCTGAGGAAAACTATCGGAGATCCAGGAGGTGTTGTCGCTGGATGCGGAGTAGTGAGTGAACTGTGCGATTTAGCTCTTGCCTATACACATACACACACGTAAATATAAGGAAACAGAATGTGTGCGGGATATATGAGTCGATCGCTTGAGAAGATATATAGTCAGTTAGCGACGTGTCGTCCATAAGTACTTATATAGGTAAAAATATGGTGTACAAATTGGTGATCGTCGACGGAAAATGTTTAAAATAACAGTAACGAATTGGGAATTCATAACCGTTTGCAGCGCCTGACACATATGTATCCACATATACATTTTGATATATGTACGTGTGCTTACGATATAAGTTGAAATTTCGTGTTTTGTGGACGACTTTTAGTGTATAACTGTTAAAAAAGTGTCATTGAAAGTGGGTTATCGGAGGAAATCCAATTGCGAATTCGTCTTAATCAAATTTTAATGTGAATTCTTAAAAGCTCAAAGGTGCTTTCTAAGTGAAATGGCAAACTCTGAAATATTTGTCTGAATAAAGCTATGTATGTACATCCATATGTATGTTATTGAAAAGCAAAATTTTTAAAAATACCATACCAGCGAAAGAAAAAAGATTAGACGCTGTCGTGTATAAATCCGCTGATGCGACGGCCGGGAGCCATTAGCACAGCAATGTGGTTAGCTTGTACATACACGCGTGTGTTTGTGTATTCGTGTGTATACGCAAATGTGTTGGTGCGCTGGCTAGTATATTAATTCCGTTATTCAGCGGCATGTTAAATATAAATAACGTGTGCACATTTTTGTTGTAGCTCCTGTATTTAATAATTTTGGCTGGTCGAGTTTGTGTTGTGGTCTTTACGGGGGAAAGATAGTAAGGAAATAAATAATTGCACCAAAAGATATACATATGCATGTACATACCTGCATATGTATCCACAAATATAAAACAGTAAAATAATCTTGAATTGAAATAATCAACTACACATACATACATAATATATACTATACATGCAATTACATACATATAAGTATTCTATAGAGAATAAATTTGTAGAATCAAAGTGTTAAAATTCGAATAAAGTCCTTCGGCTCAACGCTGGCGTCCTTGCATAGGATACACGAATACAAATCGACCTTACTGTGTTTCCAATGGAGGCCGCGGACAATATGTCAGCCGATTTGCCACCCGGCCAAAGCGGAAGTACAACAGCAACCCACAATGCGATAAACACAACAGGTAAGCAAAAGAACCGTAAAAAAGCGAATCATATGATTAATTGTTATGCAACGAAATTTTTCTTTTCAAATACGAGAATTCCAAATTCTGTGGTGCGTAGGGTGGAAAATGTGGTCTAAATTAAACTCCCAAAAATACTTGTGTTTGATACCGAAACTCATTATATTGCATTTTACAATCAAAAAATCTTACTGCAGTCTCATAGAGACTAGAATTATTGATTTTGTGTTTGACTGTTGCCAGAAAGAATTCAAAGAAGTAAATATTAATCGCATTGAGAAATCAAAGCAACTCATTTTTAATTTAGAAGCAAAATCAACGAGCATTTCATGAACGCACTGTGTAACAATTTATAATTATACTCTCGCAACATGTTGCAACAGAGTATATTAGTTTGTTCGGATGGGCGGTGCAAGCGATTATTTGAGTAAATTAAAAATTAAGATATCTTAATGCAACTTGGTATACGTGTTCCTTGGCACCATAAGAAGGTTGGTATTGCAGATGGGGGTAACCGGACAATAAAATCATTCGCCATAGACAGATACAGGTAATAATTATTTAGTGCCAGGTCCGGATTATAAGGTGGATGCATAAAAACCACCCAACTAAGCTCCCGGAGCTTCTGGTGAGTCAATATCGACGTGTGTGGCCTGGCATTGTCTTGATGGAACAGAATCCTTCTCCTATTGGCCAAAGCTGGCGGCTTATGGACGAAATTTTATCTTTCCAACGCCATATACCATAACTCGATCGCGTTTATGCAAAGACTTAATTTGTTAAATATACAAATGAGAATTTAGGAAATACAAACTAACAAATACTTGTGTAGCTAATTTTGACGAAGCCTTACATATTTTAGCTATCATTATTTCTTTCATAAACTTCAAAAATATTAGGCCGATATTTTCTTATCATTTACAATAATAAATAATTTGGAATCTATAATGTCTGTTTGTTTATCCGTCACATATAATAATATTTCATTGAAGTCAGGCATTCAAATAAGAGGCATATACGATCCGATAACATACTCTCGTATTTGTCCATAACTCCAAAAAATTATCTGATAATTCAATCAATTAGAGAGCAATGTGACAGTTCGTTGCATCAGAATTAAAGATTTTATGCTGAGGAAATTTCAGGTAGCCAAAATTTGAAAATATTCCCAGTTATAAACATAAAAATGCCAGATTAGGGTTAACCTTCCAATATTACATGTAATGACTCTCTAAGAAGGATATTAATTATCACAGTTTTAGATGTTTTCTAAAATTCTGCGGCGAAAGCTTTGCCTTTAAATTTTTTTTTGTTTTTTCTTAGTAACACGTTTCTCCTACAGATGCCTAAAGATTTCATTATTTGTTCTTTTTTCTTAGATGATACGAAATCAGATTAAGTTTTATTAAGTTTTCCAGCCACTAGCTTATGGAAATTTTCTTTCCACAGATTTACTGTTCCTTTATTTCTTATTTGTACATAAAATAAACTGTCAATAGTGAATTACGGTGAAATAGGAGTGAATACTCCTTTTGGTCACAGCTTATATGCGATCGGGACCCTATGCGTTGATGCGTTTTGTACGAAAGGAGTTGATATGTAGGTCATTCGTATACTTTACTGTTATTTGTTAATTTATTTACGGGAACCGACAAGAAATCTCATCGATGCTGGGACAGCGTGTTTTAGAGACACGTTTTTGGATTCAGAACATTTTTTTTGTTTGGGTCCTCCGAATTACTTTCGAAATTGTACAGTGCAATAATTTAGAAACTGCACGAAAACGTAGTGAATTGAGAAAATATTTTTAAATACATCACTAATTAATAATAATTACACCGCGAATACCTTTTTCCTTATCTCGTGAGTTTCATAGAAGTGTAAACTCTAAATTACTTCTTTAAAAGAATGCATGGTTCCCAATTTTCCAAACTTTTCTGAATTATCTAAATGTGGCTTTGGTAACTTCTTGAAAATATGGATTAAACAAAAGGGAAATTTTATTGCAGGAACATTCACTTAGTATGGAAAGTAACTTTCTGAAGTGGAGTTTTACTTTGGGAAAGTTGCTTGCACGGCTTAATATAATAACATTATATATGAAGTCGAAAGTGTGAACGAAAAATAACTTTTCGTTATTCACACTTTGAAAGTTTTAAGCTTGTCCTTAACACCTTTCAAATTTAAAATCTGATGAGTCATTCTACATATTTCAAAGCAGTGTACAGAACGCATTATAAAATTCACATTTTTATTGTTGTTTTTGTTTTTTCCTGCATTTGAATAAAGGTTGACTATAGATTTGTTAATGTTTTCGTAAGGAACTGGGCGGTGAATACAGTATGGCGAATATTTTATCAAAAGCAACTAACCTAAAAATTTATTTGAATAATTTGATTATAAGAATATAATTGTAATATACAATAATTTGTAATTTTTAAATAAAACTGTACCAGATTTCTGCTTTATATAAATTTTTTAGGCAATTTACCAATTTTATTAACACTGTGCACTTTGTTTAGTTTTACTTTTCAGGTGTGCACACGGAAAAATAAAATATTTTATAGTGAAAATAATTAAAAAAGCACTTTCTCATGTCATGTCTGATGACACCTCAATTAGTATACTTTGTGACCTTTTTCACGGAATCCCTCAGACATAATCATATCAAATATCTGGTTATTATTGTAATTAAGCTATAAGAACTGTGATTGAATTTAAAATTATCATTCTATTAACTTCATCAAACAATTCTCTTTGACATCTATAAAAAAAAATTGTGGCGGTACCCTGTTTAATAAAGTGTACGTAAGAATTATGTGAAAACGAAATTTCCGAAAATACTCCTCAATTCTCTTTTGCTCATGCATACATACGCATAAATACATATGAATATTGAAATTCCCTCAGCCCTACCGTAGAGAGAACTTTTAATTGAGGTTGAAGGCTAAAGGAAGTTTTTCTCACTGTGTTTTTGCTTTTCTAAGTCCGAAACATTTGGTTAAATCTTAAGTTCACTTTTACATCAACATTTAATTTCCTTTCATTTAGTTATATAATCATGTCTTTCCTTGTAATATACTCGTTAATTGTATGAATATAACCACGTGGTTCTTATGTTAGACTTAATAAGTATTTTTTTCTGAAAATTAGGAATAGGATTATGCCTAAGAAAGTACCAACATGAAAATTTCGGGATCAATTGTTATTACTTAATTCTCTTTTGACGTTAATAAACGAGGTGAACATTTTAGTTTTCATTTTTTGACGAACTTAGGAAAACATCTACAGGTTTAATATTCCAATATCTTTCCAGAATGATTTACCGCCTTAGTGCCGATGGTAAGACTTCTACAACCCTTCCCTAAATACGTCGTTGCCTGTTTCTATTTTTGTTTATGTATCTTATTGGATGCAGTCAGCGAGGAAGTTGTTGCTCTATTTTTAGTTTTGAAAAATACATTTAACTATGGCGTCGAGCGAAATCACACATCAGCGGTTTGGGGAAGGGCGGGCGACCGTTACAAAGCACTATTTGCCAGTTGTACAGAAATATGTTCATTATCGTTCTTGTCATCTTCGAGAAGAGACGTAAAAGTTTCTTGTGCATGATGCCCTTTTCAAAACGTCAAATTGCTTAAATTCGATCATACATATGGATGTGTACGTCACATGGGTAGACATAGTTGCGTTCGAATAGTTACGATTTCTAAATTGTTCTGGAATGTAATACGGATTATTTCAAAAGGGGTGGATAACCTAAAATCTGGGTTATACCATGCATTAATATTTATATTATAAAAGCTAAAAATTTTGAACCTTACAATATTGTTTCGTTTAACTTATTCTGTTATTTGGTTATCTAAAAATTACCATTTAAAATGAAAAACTATTTGTTTAAAAAAAATTTTAACATAAGAAATTTCACAAGAAAAGCAGTAAAGCAGTTCAAATAGGAGCGACGGTTTGTTCAAAATGATTTTCTGCTATCTTCGGTCTATAGATCAATTATGAGTCCTAGAGGCTTTCGAATGCCATCAAACGAAGACAATACGTCTTTGTTGAAGGTCATTATTTCAAATCTTCAAGCCAACTACTCTGAAAACAGGGGAAGACTTCAAGTTCAGCACTTTGAATTATATTTTCGGTCTTACCATTAAATACTATTAAAAAGAGTTTACCACACAAAAAATTATTCTTTAACTCGCCTTAAGGAGCCAGTACTTTCACCACTTTCCCACTTCCCACTTCCCACTTTCCCTTTCCCAAAAAATCAAAAAATTTAAGAAATGAAAAAAAAAAAAACAAAATTTGCTAAGAGAACACGTTACTAGCAAGTCTTATGTATAATAAGATCTTGCTGCTTATTTTGTTTCGGATAGCACGAGCTCCCAGGTCCTCTTGAAGAATGTGATTCCGAAGAAAGGCTCAGTAGCCACCATTTTGTATCAAATCTCAATATAGAAAACATTTTATACACTTAAATATATGTTTAATAAAGCTTGAAAGAGAGAAATTATATTCTTTTTTATTTACTCCCAGAATAAATTGTCAAAGTTAGACCATTTTTGGCTTTTAGACTGGTCTAACTCCTTAATCATCATGTCTTTTGCGTATATGGTCATTAATGCCTGTTTTGCAACATAGTTTGTTAGTGTAATTAAAAAATTTGGCCGAATTGAACCATAAAACTCCAAATGCTTTGTGGTTCAATTTCGTCAAATTTGAAAATTAAAACAAAAATATCCACACTATCCCGAGTTATAAGAAAGGCTAAACACCTTAGAAATTACTTTTTACCACTTTATATTGCTATGCCTGACCAAATCTTTAAATTACTTAAAAGTGGATACATATATTGCTAAATATTGAAACCTCAAATAAACTCAAATTAATAATAAAAATAGTATGAGTCAATTTTTACAAATTACCAAATATAGAAAGTGTCTGGAGTTTACACTGGTCAAATACTTTTAATAAAATAACATGAATTTGTGTGTGAAGAAAATATGTCCACTGAAACTTTTTTATTTGAAGGCTCTGCGCACAGTCCCTTAAACATATTGTCATATCTTATATACTTTGTATACTTTCTTCACTTATTCACCGACGTAAGAGTAAAAGATAAACCGGAAATTTGCAATACCTATACATATGAACATTATGTACTATATTTTTATGTATTGTTACAACATGGCGTATGCATGATCATCATCTCTGAATTATTAACTACTGATTTACTTATCTGCCGAATGCTTATTTTAATTTGCCCCCAAGCGATAATTCGTTGCTCTAAATCTTTTTTGAGTTTTTGTTGTATATTGCAAATGTAAATGTGTTGTTTCTTTATATTCGCATTTCAGTTTTTCGTCAGACTGACTAGTTTGTAGTTTTGAATTTATGGCACCGGGACTTGGCACCGCTATTTGATGTTGCTTATACCACATGACGCACCAGTATAGTATGAATGTAGATTGCATGACATCATTGCCTAAAATGATGGACGATAAGAGCTAAATGAATTTCATTCTAAAGGTTTTATATCATCTAAAAATGGTACTAAGTCATTGTTTATATGATTAGAGCATTTTTGTTTCTGGTATACAATCCTAAATCTTGCATTATTTGGGTTTTTCTTATACAGTGTAGACGAAACAAAATTTCACTTTTCACAAGAAAGTGAAGAAAACAAGGTTAACGCCTTAAAATAGTTTATTTCTTAAGATCATAATCTATATACCGTTATCGATAATATATATATATATAGATATATTTAGTGAAAAAAATTACAGTAGAGAGGGGTAATTTTGGTTTAAAAACTTTTGAAAAGTGGGCAAAGGTTTTAAAGATATCTGATAGACTACTAAATCTATATCAACAAAAATTGGGAGAAACAGTTTCCTATAGCATTCCATAACACATTGCGAAAATGGATGAATTTGGATAATAACTACGCCCACTACCTATATGACGGTTATGTGGGAAACTACCAAAACATTAACTTTTCCAATAATTTTCCAATAAAGACAAGTATGGCAAGTATGGAAAAATTGCATGTGAATCGGTGTAAACATTGAACAATGGGTGTGACTGAAATCGAAACACCATCACGCCTTTATCCTGTGTAACACAATATTAAATGCTCTCAGATTCTTTCGCTTTACAATACATAAATTAACCACCAATAAAGATATCAGAATAAAATTTTGTACAAATAGTGCCTTCGAAGTGAAGCACCACTCATATACAAAATCCGAATATAACTTTTCAAGGCCTCTAGATATAAACTGGCCTACGAAATCCTGACTTTATACCGAAAATATTGTTGAAAACGGTTCACTTAATACCTTGTATATCGGCCAATATGTAAGGTATTTTAACAATATTAAGTTAACACATATTCTTAGATATACTGTAGTGCCAAAAATTAAGGAAATCCGCCCCATATAATGTGTATAATGGTTTTCGTTATTCTTAAGTTGACTATCCTGAGTATATCGGTTATTGTTTCAGTTATCTTAAAAAATGGGTCGGAAACATTTTTAAATCATATTTTTGTTTAATGCCAAAAATAAATGAAATCTCTGGTTAATTAAAAAAATTTTTATCAACCTACCGTATTTAGGCTAAATTTGTTATACTTTTCAATGAGTTCCCATAGATATGTATCTGCGATGTATCTTCGTCTTTTCCTTGATAAGACTACTACTTCAACAAACGGTAGACAGTCGAGCATTCGAATATGTGAATAGTAATCGAAATTAATTCTTTATTAAATAACTTCTGAACAAATGGAGGACGCAAAAACGTAAAACTCCAATTTTCAAGTCACCTAAATACCTCCACATACTTTTATTTTCTATTATATTAGTGAACACTTTGAACTAAGTGACTACATATTTATTTACATATTCACAAACTCGTAGAGGCGAATAAATTTACTATATAATGCAATTCATTTTCGGTTAATATTTGAAATAGTATTTCTGTATATGTATCTATATATGCACGTTTCTCTTATTTATTCTTCCAGATCCCCGGGGTTTTCCTTTCGAAGGCGTGCAACAACAAAAGCCGCCACCGAAACTTTCATTTAGCGAAAATTCGAGTTCGCTGATACGTTGCGTACCGAACGAAAGAGCGATATTCTTCGTGAAAATTGACTGTGACGAAGATTCCGACTTGTTGCCATTACACTTTGAATGGTGAGTATGAGTAAAAAAGCAATTAGAAAAGATGAATTTAACGTCATAAAACAGAGGTTTAATAATTTATTGAGAAAAACACAAAATGACATTTGGTGTGTTTAAATATTTGGAATAGAGTTAACATTCTGGTTTTCGATTCTCTAATCTCTAATCTTTTTCATTGGTTAGTACAATTTTTGGCGATTTTCCAGCGGTATGGCGTAGCGGTCGACGGCGGCGCCCATAAAATACAGATTCTCTACACATGCTCTCGCTGAGCGCAAACTATACGCTTTGGCAAGTATTTGACATTTTTTTTTGATTTGAGAACTGCATCAATTGGTGTTACGTGCACACTCTGCAGCGTGTTGAGAGCTCCCTTCCTCCTACTAATTGATGCAGTCTGCCTTTCTGTGTACAAAATGACCGGAAAGAGCGCTGCCTGATAGCGTCGAAATACATTAGCCATGCTGAATTGAACAACATCCTCTAGCTAAATGTCTGTATTAGTGCGAGTACCAGATTCGCAGAGAGTGATCTCAGTTGACAGATAGAATTTTGATGGCACAATGCAATGAATGAAATTTTTGAGTATTACAATGGCAAAAATGCTGAAATTTCGTAAAACTTTTTCTCTAGAATTTGAGTGTGTTGATGTGAAGGAGGAATTACGGAGAATTTTGTGCTTTGAAGGTGTGAAGAAAACCTTGCTCAATTATGTTCTCGTTAGTCCTACTTTGTCCATCGTCACGTTCAGAGATAAACGCTTGGAGAACCGCTGCCCTTAGTGAACACAGCTATTTAGAAAGTAAAAAAAAGCTTGAAGATATACCATACGATTACATATATATATATATATTAAAAAAAACTGTGCGTAAAAACTGAAAATATGATTCTGAAGGCTTGTGCAAATATAATATGTGCATTGCATGGATGCTAAAACCTTTACATATCTGTCAGACGAAAGAAAATATTGTAGAAAATATCCGAAAAATATAATTTTTGGAAAAATCAGAAAAACAAACATGATAATTGATTTATTTAAAATGCTTCTGTGTGTGAATTGCAATGCAAAATGCGCAAGTGGATGATAAAATGCTAAAAAAAGTGCAAATCACTAATATCATAGTGTAAAAATATGAAAAGTAACAAAAAATACATGCCAGAATGAAGATTTATTCCCATGAAAGGTTATATAAAATACTTGAAGTTGCTTGAACGTTAATTGCAGTTCAAATAAATTTAAAATCGTAGTGTTGCAAAAAAAAACAATAAAGCAAATATGCAATAAATTTGTTTTATTTTATGCTCAGCAAATAGAACGTCGAAAATGAAAACTTGAATTTAAAAGAATAATCTCGATTTCTTCCAAATATTTTACTACAAATATGAAAAGATGTGAAGAAAATAAAATAAATCAAATGCGCTGTTTAGACCAGTTGAACCATTTGCAAATAAACGAAGAAACGTCAAAAAGTCATAAAAATCGCTATAGATAATTGTGTA
The DNA here is from genome assembly GCA_021498325.1 of Bactrocera minax. Classification (NCBI taxonomy): domain Eukaryota; kingdom Metazoa; phylum Arthropoda; class Insecta; order Diptera; family Tephritidae; genus Bactrocera; species Bactrocera minax. The sequence continues at coordinate 1,351,132 of JAKEEE010000060.1, forward strand.
AAATTTCGTGTTTTGGGCTGCGAACGCCTCAAAATGCCTTATTGCCTATATCTAAGTTCGGGTGATCTCATCGATTTTGCCCTATTTATCTTTTTGCCGGTTCCTGCTTTAATTGTGGCACTTGCCCTATATATTTCTGTTCCTCATTTGCACTAAATTTAGACGCATGCAAGTCGGCGTACATATGTTCAAATGCATATGCAGTTTCCCAGCTACCGATCAGCCGCCGCCAGCCGCCACAGCGCTTTAGACTGCAGACCGATTAAGGGGCTGTACATTTTTCTTGGTATTCATTTTTAGAGTAGAAACGGATTGTGATATAAAAAATTATTATCGTAATGTTTCACTTTACGAATGTAACACTTTACGAATGTGTATTACATAATGAAATTTTCGCTTGTCGCTACAGCAGCGCTCTTCATCAAGCAAGAGTTTGTTCTGTTTTTATTTTTGGCTTCTGTGATTTTGGCTGCAGAAGCTTGTTGTCTTTAATGTTGGTATGGGAATATTTGCTTACTCGCGTCAGCGCCGAGAAGTCACTCGTTTAGCTACTGTGATGTATGGTCTTTGCGATGTAGCGCCGCAAAGCCTTTCTAAACTTTTGCAATGTATTTTCGTAAGCAGAAACAAAAAACAATCTCTAAAAATTCAAATCAAAAGAGAACTTTGAATAGATTAAGGAATTAGGAAAAAAATATCTCAATAACATACATACATACATATTTATGAACATGTGTAGGGGTTGAAGTAAATTCGATGAAAGCCAAGCAGATATGAAAATGAGAAAAATAAATTCAAAAAACATACCAAATAATTTATTCTCAACTAGAAAACAAATAAAATATTAGTGAGCCTTTAGCAGTCATGACCAAAGACTCAGCAATTGTATCGCAGCGCACATTAGATATTGTCTGCTCTATTTTTAAGACATATGGGAAATTATTACTCAAAATTCTGTTCCCATTTTTGATGTGTCAGTGTGTTTAATGAGCTGTCATTGGCGTTTTTCTTTCTGGGATATATATTTATGTTAAACAAATTTATTGATATTTAAATCGTAGTATTTTACTTAAATGTATATATTAATATTGAAAGGTGTGAAATCATTATCAGATATACATTGCAAGATTAAAGTAAGTTTCCATATTTAATTACTAAATAAAGTAATAAAATTTTCAGTTAAATCTTGAATAAAATCGATCAATACATATGGAATGTTGCATATGATACTTTCGAATTCGCATATCATGCCGAAAATTGCCTGTTTTATGGCATACTACGAGATCAACGTAAACAAACTTTGAAATATGAACAAATTGCAAGTGTAGAACTACGAGCGGAAGTGGTGACACATACGTCATAATTCGTAAATCTTAAATTCAACAGTGAGATATACAGTGGGCAACAAAAGTCTACATACGACTCATATTACTGAGATCTACCTGAGTGCAAAGAGTATTGGGGGAAATAATGCAACTTCGCTTTAATTACCAGGAAATTAGAGAAACGCAACGATTTCCAATGCAAACTTAAGACACTATTTACAAAAAACGAGAAGAAATACTTGACAAAACTCTTCGTACGATTAACATTTTAACATAAAAATTTCCAATAGGAAACTGAAAGTTAAAAAGTAGTAATTTGTTGGGTCACCATCGGCATATGTAATTCCTTATAACCGACTGGCCATTGAAGTAGTTGATTTTTCAAACTCATGTTATTTGTCGTGGCTCTTTCTGTAGTTTCTCTTTTAGTGTTTTCGCACTTGTAATGATATGTTTTCGTAACTCGCGTTTCAAAATTTGCCGAACGTGCTCATTAAAAATTAAATTAGGGCTTTCTGATGGTGTATATAATGGAAATGGAACACAACAAAGCAGCCATTCCTTTATAATGAGGACAGTGTGCTTTGGCTGATTATTCTGTTGGAAGATTTGCTTTCTACCAAAGTTCAGTTTATCAACGGACGCTATTTAATTTTGTCCTAATATATTCTTATATTGGTAACGATCCATGTTCCCCTCAGCAAACGCTAATTTTTCAAGTCCAGGCGCAGCCACAGCATTCCAAAATGACATTAGCACCGTAATGCTGGACAGTGGAGACTGGTTGCTTAGGTTCCATTCCTCAATTAGATTTTCTCCAAAGCCCAGCTCAAACTTGGCCCAACCAAGTATCTCCCATTAGTTGAAACATAAAATTAAGGACCGATTTATTTTCTAGATGTCAACAAGAATATAAAGCATGACTTTTGTTTTTTCAGTTTCAGCTTTTGCAAATAGTTTGTTAAGTTCGTTTTGAAGTGTGTTTCTGTTTTATAATTTCCCAATTTCCCAAATTTTATTAAGAATATAACTGCATAATTACTTTTCCTCTATTACTTTTGTACTCAGACAGATCTCAGAAATATATGTCGTATGTAGAATTTTGTCGTCCACTGTAGATATAAGTATTAGGAATATTTCCCAACTATACTGTACATACCTTCACAATAGGTTTTACATCTTATTTCAATTAGCCTAATTCGAACGAATGATTGGTATAAATTGATTTCTCAAAAACCTTTCATGTGTTACCACTCATTGTGGTGACAGCACTTCTCAAGAATATCCAAGAATATCCAATATTATAAAATTTTATTCATTTTACGTGGAAGCTTTTAAAACCTCTCCGAATCGATACCAATATTTTTTACTAAAAAATTACACCGAACAAATGTAATAATGCGCTATTTTACCTGCATTTTGGAATAAAAAATATAATGTAGCGATTCTTATTTTATCAAATTTTTTATAATTTTCAAACAGGTGGCAACTCTTCACCACCTTTTTTATTGTAAACCACTGTTCTCTAAATACTCGCGATGAAGACCTATTATTTCAACAACTTCCTGCTAAAAGTTCTCCCTTGCATAAAGAAGTTTTTAACTTGCAGACCATAAAAAGTACGGTGCATTTATCGATGATCGGTTTACGAGAGCTCATTTGTGGAAAAATAAAACCCGAACAAGGACTTTAAGTAGGTAAAGGCGGTCACTGATGGTCAATAGCCTGAACAAGAAATTCAACTAGGCCTCAAACGACACAGTTTTATTGAAACTCCATTTTCTTTAATATACTTTTGTTATATTGTGATCTCGGCTCTTCGAAATTTCTAGTCCTGCGAGGCGAAAATGAAAAAGGCATCAGTTTTTTGGGTTTTCGTCGGTTTATTTTTATAATGTCACTAAAGGCCTGGAACCCAATAGTAAAAGAAGCTTATATCTTAATGAGGTTTTGTTACAAATAGCCGGGTATTTAAACAATTTCACGCGATATTCGATATTGATTCCGTACAAATGACGAAATGCGTGATCTTCTGATAATCTGACGATCCATGAAATTTGAGAAAATATCTGGTCTATTCCAACTGTATATGCCAAGGATATAGAGTTCGGTAAACTCTCAGCATTACAGTTATTTGCAATAAAATAGATTATTGAGGATTATAGTTAATATATTTTCTACGACTTTTGTTCAAAATTGCGACTGTCTATGGAGCAATGGTTTGACAAATATTCAAGAAGTGTTCAGTGTTCTCTTGAAAACTACGAATGGGGTTAAAATTGTTAAATTTCGTTGAACCCTTGAAATGCTCACCCACTTCTACTTTGCGTTCTATGTGCTTGAACTACTTATAAATCACTGCTTTAGTCCACTCATTCATACACACTTGTATGTAGGTATTTTGTTTTTTATATAAAGAACTTAGAAAATGTTGTACATTTGGCCAAGAGACACATATGTCACAGCATGACGCTAGTATCTGTTTTGCGTTTAAAATAGTAAAAATAAAATAAAAAAGATATAAAAATAAAAATAAATAAATAAAGAGTGAAAACAATTGTCTGTCACTGGTGTCGATGGTGTATTTTTGCGACTGTTTATATATATTTTTATAGTTTGTCTTCAATTCTCGCTGAAGAGGTGTGTTTTCGAGATTCAAAAACCGAAATTGTTATATTTATTTAAAAACAATTTTTATCGTTTTAATATAAACTCTTTATACTTTCATATGCATATGTGTATATTTATTTTCTTATCTAGTGAATAAATGCTTTTATATAAATTACTAAGTCAAAGAAAAATTATCAACAAAAATTTTTAGAAACAAAATAAGGAAGAATACACATTGAAGTGTGTTTGTGATAAAATGTGATTTATGAGCTTTTCAGTGTGACATGCCGTCCAACGGTAGCAACATTTAAATATTGCTAACATCTGTTCGCCGGTAAAATTAGATTTTTATTCGTTTCGAATACGTTTACAAATAAAGAAATAAATTGTGAAAATTATCGAGTTAAGTGAATAAATATTTGCGGCAACAAAAAGTGTGATAACCATTTAATTTGGCTGAAATTGCGGTCTTAAAAAATGGGCAACGGTTGTTCGAAATGTTGTCAATGCAGCGAACACAAACAATATCACGGCACACTTTCATCCGCCTCGTCCGTTTATAGAAGAAGGTACATTGAACTACAATTACAACAATGTTACAACATTCATATTTATATATGTATCTATGATATTTTAAATATTACAAATATTATTTTCTGTATTAACCGAGTGAGGAAGGGTTAAGTTCAGGTGTAACCGAACAATTTATTCACTCGCAATTTACAAGGATCAAAAGCAGCTACCATATTTTAAGAAGTTGACAAAACTTTATATTAAACAAACAAGGAAGACCTAAGTTCAGGTGCAGCCGAACATTTCATACTCTCACAATTTATTATATCTTAATATGATAATTGACAATTAGACCAATTTATTCGATATGAAGTCCACTTCAATAAGGGAAATCATTACAGGAACCTGGGGTAATTCCTATATTGATTTCACTAATTTTTGCCACCAAACTATAGAGTATCCCACTTTATATGTTCATTCAATTTTGGTACGATATCTTATGTTTGAAAATCATTATATGGGTATATGGGGCTATGGGACATATTGATAAAATTTGATGCATATTTAGTACAAGGACATACTATTTTCAGAGAAAAACGCTCCTTGAATTTCATTAAGATATCTAGCATATTGACGGACACATAGGGTATAAAGTCAACTGGTAGTTAGTCTTATATATATATGAGGTCCACATATTCGGTGTCTGTCGCCTTGAAAAGATGAGATCATATTTCGACCATTTTTGGATAACAGATGATGTACCTTGCGAGCATCTATTGTGCAAAGTTTTATTATCTTAATTGGTGCTTGAGTTATATGCTGTAAAGAATCAAATTGAATTTAAAAGTGTGTTATATGGGAGGTGGGCATGGTTGTAGTCCAATTTCGTAACATAAAGATGTCAGGATAATATTATGAACCACTGTCGAAATTGTTTAAGTGATTCCTAAGATAAGGGATTTTACCTAAAAGGGGGCGGTGGCACATCCATTGCTAATTTTCTTTTCCGATTTTGCCCATCTGCAATATACACATTCTTAGAGTGGTAAGGAATACGTGTACCAAGTTTCTTCAGGATATTTCAATTTTATCACAAGTTATCGCTTGCACAGGCGCACGGACAAACAGACATCCGGAATTCAATTCGTCCGTCATCCCGATTATTTTAGTATATATAACACTATATAACAAAAGAGTGCAAAAGAAATTATCGTGCAAACAAATTTAGTTTTTTTATGTAAATAACGAAATAAATTAAGGAACGAAAAAATATTGTTTTAGTTATACTAAAATTTTTAGTTAAGACTAAATTTAAATAAATAGTAGATCATTTATATATTAATTTTTAATATCTCCCTAAATTTTACTAAGCTGATTGGAACATGGCTGAGAAAATGATTTCCTATATCAGTTAACTTTTCCAAAACTTGATGAATAAGACTTGCGGTAAGAGAGCCGGTCCTACTACTATCCTCTCTTCCTGCTTCGTTTTCATGGTCGTTATTGTTTCCATCTGAAACTTGAAAATTTCCATCATCATGCAAAAAAAAATGTCGAAAAAATTCGTTGACATCTTGAATGTTGAAATCGTCAAGCATTCTCCTCGTATCTCAAGTAATTTAGTACGCTTGTTGAAAAAAAGAGTGCGAAAAAGCTGTGTAAAAAGAAAAAACCGAGTAAAAGATTTAGTTGAGGGATGTTAAAGCACTATCGTGTAATAAATAACTGTGAAACAAGGAGAATACATGTAATTAATTGACATATCTGTACTTTGCCGTTAGTATAGGAGCATGTTCAGGAATTATGGAAATAAATATTACAACAGTTTCATCCCGTTACTCTTTTTACAATGTTTGACAGAAAATTACATATCCTCGTGACGTCTTGAACGAGAGGTAACGGATAGCTATGGAAAATTGATTGTTCGTTTCCTTCTTGACGTATTTTGCCATCAAATTACAATATGCTGAGCAGAAGGATTTCTCTAATTTTATTACGATATCTAGTTAATTGACCGACATTAAGTCTGTTCGAGATTCAGAATTTCACCTGAAATAGAGCGCTTCAACATCCATTGTCCAATTTTTAAACCGGAGAAATTGGTCCTCAGCAAGTTTGATTGATACAGTTTTAGTAACTTGAGAGATATGTACATTACATCTATTAGGGGGCCCACTTTTTAATAATTTTCAACCTACGGATGTCTCTTCCTACAGCGTTTCTTTGTACCAAATTTAAGATTTATATCTTAATTGGGAACTGTTATAGCATTTTATAGGTTTTCGCTTAACGGCATTTTTGGGGCGTGGCAGTAATCCGATTACGCCCATCTGCAATACCAGCCTCCTCTGAGTGTAAGGGAGCATGTGTACCCATTTTATCAAGCTATCTCAATATTAACCCAAGTTATCGCTTGCACCCACAGACGGACAGACAGTCACTCAGTATTCAACTCGCATCGTCATCCTGATCATTTATGTATACATATATGTATATATATATACTATATTGTATTATACATATATGTATATATATGTATGTATGTATGTATGTATGTGTATATATGTATGTTTATATATATATATATATGTATGTATATAATATGTATATATATAAAATATATATATATATATAGATATATTATCTTATACTCCGTTGCAACATGTTGCGAGGGTATAAAAAACAAAGAAAAGCGGTAAAGTAAAGAAGCAAAACCAAGAGGGATAACTTCAGTATATTAGGTAAATGAGAGGAAAGTTAAACGTTAACTAGAGGGGCGGAAATCATTATATTAGGAACAAGGGTTTTACTGATTTCATTCATATTATAACCTTAATCATATTGTGGTTAAGAGAAGATGTTCACTTATTTCTTTAAAATATCACATATATTTTAAGTATTTTAAGTTATTTATGGAAGATGTAGGTAATATGGATTACATTTATTGGTGTGAAAGAAAGAAATACATATTTTTTTACACTTGTTTATCTCTATTAACCCAAAAGTGTGAGATACCAGAAGTTTTTGGACGTGTCAACTTATGAATTAGTAGGAAATCGGAATGTTAATACTGATGTTGACTTGATGGTTTAATATCGGTTGCTAACATTTTAGTTCCGTTAAAAATATTCCATCAATTTGATAACATAACGTTCAGTAGCAATTCTTCTTAGTTTTTTACTCATTTTTCATCTGTTCTCTTTGCAGGAGCCGTGGAGAATTGCCAATTGTGAACTCCGACCGTTTGCGAATAACACAGACTAGCACTGCTGTGCAATTGGCAGTGGAGCACGTGCAGCGGGAGGATGCCGGTCATTATACATTGATAGCACGAACGAAAGGTAATCACGTTATTCGCAAAGATGTGGAACTCATTGTCGAGGACAGATCGACGGGTGAGGATCCACCCGTATTTCTGCGACGACTGGTTGATCTGTCAGTGAAAGTGGGAACACGCACTCGATTGTTGGTCGAGATCCGTAGTTCCACTGAAGTTAAGGTAAGATTTTTTGATATACTCCCGCAACATGCTGTAACAGAGTATATTAGTTTTTTTCACCTAACGGTTATTTGTAACACCTAAAACTATTCGAGATAGATATAGAATTGTCGTCTGTGCAAGCGATAATTAGAGTAAAAATTAAAATATCTTGATTAAATTTTGTACACGGGTTTTTTGGCACCATAAGAAGATTGGTATTGCGGATGGGCGTAATAGGACATCCACTTATATCTAATATAAGCATTTCAAACATCCGGTTTGCTTTACATCGTATATATCGATCAACATGTGAGATATATTAGAAAAATTAAGTACCTATAATATTGGATATATCATAATTTAATGTCGACAATTTGTGAAATCGATCTACGAATCGAGCTGGGATAAGGTCCCATATACTATATATAATGATTTTTGTTACTCTAGCAGACTCTATGCCGAATATGTTGGTCAGTTATCTAGTGTAGTTGAGTAAAGCCAAAATTTAATGCAATGAATCCAGACCTTCATCTAGCCCCAATATACCCGATATAGTGATTTCCGAATTTCCACCTCACTTTTAGCTATTTATGTTGGTTAATATGTGTGATATCTTAATGAAAATAAAGCGGATATATTTTCTTAAACATAATGTTGTTTAGCGCTAAATACGAATGAATCCGGTCCACACCGTGATCTGAGCCCCTTATTCCTAATATAATGATTTCCGTTTCTCTGGTTGGCTTCTTCCTCATAAATCTAATATATTTAATTAAGACATTTTGGTTGAGTTTATATCGCATATATCACTTTCGAGTTAATTTGATAGATTTTAATATAAATATCTCTGACACGAAGCAAAATATAGCAACGAAAATACATGAGTCTATGTCTGTTATATAAGTTAATAACATACCAAATATGATTGCAATCCATTGACAATTTCTTCGAATAATGAATGTCGATTTCTTCCGCAACATTTTTTATTATAAAGTTATGCCAGCACCTGAAAATATTTCCCCGAGAGAGTATAAAATTATATTATATTATATTTGCGAGAGTATAAAATGTGCGGTTACACCCGAACTTAGCCCTTTCGTAGTTGTTTAATATAAAGTTTTGCCAACACCTGAAAGTTTTCTACTCCTTTGATCCTTGCATATTGCGAGAGAATAAAATGTTCGGTTTTACCCCTCCTCACTTGTTCAATTTTAATTTTGCTTATTTAATATGAAAATCAAATGTAATATTTATATGTGCACACAATAGCTCACCTGGTACCGAAATGATCGCCGAATATGTGAAAACGATCGAATAACTGAAGTAAACGAGGGTAACTTCCACTATTTGGAAGTTAGTCCCGTTATATTAGAAGATGGCGGACAATGGATGGTGTTGGCTGAAAACTCGAGCGGACGGAATTCATGCATCGTACATTTGAATGTACTTGTGCCCAAAGCCTACAAGGCACCCGAGTTCATTGAGGAATTACGTGCTGTGCTCACCCAACAAGGCACAGTATCGCTGGAGTGTAAAGTTATAGGTGTACCCACCCCCCAATTGCGTTGGTTTAAAGATTCTAAAGAAATCAAGGCAGGTGATGTATTTGCATTGACCGCCAACCTGGATGATCCAACCTCACTGGGCACATATACCTGCGAAGCTGTCAACTGTATTGGCAAATCATATTCCAGCTCGAAGGTACATGTAGTGGGACGAGGTAGTAGGGAGGGATCGCTGAAACCAGCTGACAGGTGAGAGTAATTACTTCCCAACAGAGGGGGGTGTCTTTTTTCTCTCAGACAAATTTTCTCCACACTAATACTACAATAATTGTTTTAATTTCTCTTTTCCACATTCACCGTTTATCTGTTCGACATATCTTCTGAGTATAGCGTCCCCAACAATGCACCCCCACCGATATTTACGAATGAGTTGCGCGACATGAACGTGCGCATCGGAGAGCCAATAATTCTCGGATGCCAAGGTAGGTGTGATTTTAGTAGTAGTAGTAGTTCTGGTAGCTGTGATAGTGTGATGTGGTGTGCTGCTGATCAGCGGTGTTTGGGCAACTTGCCAATCATCCCAACACAATATACAAAAAGCAATAATGAGGTAGACAGAAGCAAAATTTTATTTTTTTTCTGTAAATTGCCTGACCATTTCACCATTCGCACACGTGACGTGCTGCTGAGCGGTCAAGCGCGATCCGCGCAGTCGTCGCTGACATCTATCTACACCAACAGATGGCTGACGTTTTCATATGAGAGAACATATATACATACATTTTTGTCTGCGCACAACAAGTAATGCCTCGCACTTTTCACGAAAACATTGAACATTTTAAACTTGAACTCAATAAAATGCTTGGATTCTTCGATGTGTTGTGGTAGGTCAGCCAATTTGCGTGCCGATCGTGCTGCATTTGTGTGTATGCATAAATTACTGTTTGCGGTTGAGAGTGTGGCATGTATTGCGAAACCGAATCCCGCGATCAAAACAAACTCATATCAAACGAACAAGGCGAAGAAATCAAAATAAGATAAATAAACACCTATGTATTTGCATATAAATATCCAAACGTATGTGTGTATGTCGCAAATCGCATAGGTGTTGTTCACACAGTCGATTTTGGTCCCAACTACGTTTTATATACAAACTTTTTTTAATTTCGCCCTAAATGCCCTAAATGCCCTAAATGCGGGTGTATATATATTTATACATTATTAAAGAAATAAGTCTTTAAGTAAAAACGATTCTTATTATTTTTCAAAATATTACGCGTTGACTTTCTCAGAGATTTCTGAATGGATTTGGAGTGAACAGTTCAACACCAATATTATCCTTTGTCAAAACTCTATCACTAGGTTTATACAGTTCCAACCCGTTTGTTTTTACGTATCGCAGGAATCGGTTTACATGACTTTTTTTAAAATAGGCCGAATGGCGACGGTTGTTTGTTAGCCGTGTCTTGTCATGTTACTTGTCATGGCCAACACCCGTCTAATCAGCGGACTTCAGTGAATATCTAGTGTATAGTGGTGTTTTCAGAGCATGTGATTTAATTGTGTATACATATGTACATTTGTAGATATAGAAACATATTGTACATGGGCTGAAAAATCTTTGGCCTTTGGGAGATCCCGCCACAAACAAAAAATCTTCATTCTTGCACTCCAGAGTACTAAACTTAACAAGAATACTATCAAAGTTTCATGAAATTTCATTCTAATGTTCTCAACGCTACCTCTGATATTTTGTTTACAATGAAAAAATGTGAATTTTGTATTTTGGTACAATATTGCTTCCTGATTCGGAAAACACCGTTGATGCGAAGCAATATCTGGATAAATGTAATGAGTGAAATTGAGTTAATTTCTTAACACCATTAGCATCTCAGAGGAACGCGGTAACATCATTCACGAATTTTTATAAATGATAAAGCTTTGTGCGCTAAGGGTGCAGCCTTTTTTGAATATTGATCAAAATGGCAAACGTGTTCGATTTTCAAAAGGTAAGCTAGCATTGGTCAAATGTAATACAAGTTTCTGCGTCGATTTGTGACAACGGATGAAACATAGTTACATCATTACACACCTGAGTCCATTCGGCAGTCCGCTGGAGATTGTTGCACGTCGTCGTCCAAAAGAGAAAATCGTTCAAAACGCACAAAAAAACAAAACAGTGGACCGGCAAGATTTTTGCCAGTACTTTATTTGGGATTCATATGGAATTATTTTCATCAATTATTTCGAATATGTTAAAACTAAACTGTAAACTGAAAAAACTAAAATGTTAAAAATAAACAATATAACTTAGCGCTATCGGCCAAATTATTAGGACAAAGACTATTCAGCCCATATAGAATTTATCTTAATATTAGCAAATATTTCCACGTAAAGTTCTCCAAACTTCATAATTCTATCAACGAGATCCAAGTTATTATCTTTACTTTACTTTATTTCAAAACTTACAACTATTTTTATCAAATTTAATCCATTCCATAATCTATCCATAATCATATACCCTTATAATCAGAAAATTCTTTAAATTTACCTTTGACAGAATTAAACGTATTCAAAAGATTTCCTTAAAATTTTCCTTACTATTCTTAAATTCATCTCTTCTGCACCTTATTGAAATTGCCGGCTCCTTTTGGTTAAGTTTTGTCAAAGCAGAAGGCCTTTTCTTTCCGTAACTTTGTTCATAAATTGGTTAGTAACAACATCGATTACTCCGCATTACTTCTTGATATTCATTTTATTATTTCAGGAGGGAGGTTAATTTTAACTTCCAGTGTTATGTAGAGGTCTCAGTTTGTTCCAATAATTTGTGAGATTTGACTTTTAAAGCGAAGCAGGTCTTATACCAATTATTGAGATAATCCGTAGGCTTCTATGACAAATTTTACGTTTATACCATTATTATTTACTCGGAACAAGATTGGTTATATTGTTTAAGAGCAAAGTTTTGGAGTTTTTACTACTACTTTTACAGTAAACATCATAAATAACGTTCACATATTTTACCATGATGTTAAACTTTACAGTTGTGGTGCCGCCTTGGCCCAAAACAGTAGTATGGTATAACAAGAATGGTCGCATCGAGTCTGGCGAAAGATACAAATTAATCGAAGATGGATTAGGAGTCTATATGATCGAAATAAAACCATGTGAGAGTTGTGACGAAGGCGAATGGAAATGTGTGGTCACAAGCTATGAAGGATGTGGGGGCATTTCAACATGTAACGTCACAATGGACAGTGAGTATAAATATGTTAATAAATGCATAACTTTAGTATTATTTATGCCTTTATTTTTCTGTAAATAGTTCCGAAAAATTATCGAAAGCCCCGTTTCATGGAAAGTTTGCGTGCCGTGCTAACCGAAGAGGGTCTTGTTTCATTCGAATGCAAAGTGGTGGGCTTCCCTACGCCCCTACTCAAGTGGTTCAAGGATGGTCAGGAATTGAAACCCGGCGACGTTTATCAACTAACCGGTACCAACTCGCTGGGTACTTACTGTTGTGTGGCCAAAAATTGTATGGGTGAGAGCAGCAGTGTTGCTGTACTCACCGTTGAGGATATACAACATCAACTTAACGATGAGGAACGCCTGTTGTTTGCAAATCAAAATCAGCCACCGAAATTCGTTGTTGGGCTTAAGAGCCAAGAAGCTAAGATCAATGAAAACTTCCGGTTTACAGTAAACGTCAAGGCTACGCCAGATCCAGTGCTTTCTTGGTTTCGTGATGAATTGCCGGTCGAGAATAGCGAACGGTATAGTCATTATCGTAGCGAGCACGAAAACTGGCACTTAGACATACGCTGCGTAGAATTTGTCGATCAAGCTGAATGGAAGTGTGTTGCTGTGAATGATTTTGGGACAAGTGTTACATCTAGTTACTTGAAACTACAGATTCCACGACATTACAAAAAACCACGTTTTCTGGAATGCCTTAGAGCGGTGCTCACGGAGGAGGGTGCTGTTAATTTGGAGTGTAAAGTAATTGGAGTGCCACAGCCGATACTAAAGTGGTATAAAGATGGTATCGAGCTGAAACCTGGAGATATACATAGAATTATATCTGGACAAGATGGAACTTGCTGTCTAGGAACGTACACCTGCGAGGCAAAAAACTGTATGGGCGTTGTGGCAAGTTCTGCTTCATTGCTTGGCTTCGAGGAGGCCTACAAAACTCCAAAGGAAGAGAAAGCTCAGGAAAACGAGTTACAGCGTAATTTCTCTTTATCGACTATACAAGAAGAACACACATCTCAACTGTATGAAACCCCTGTTGGAGATATAACGATTGATTCAAAGGGTGAGGTGTCTTTTTCATTTGATGGCAAAGAGGTTTCTGTGTCTCTGTATGAGACACCCGATTTAACTGAAGAGGAAGCATTAAAGATAGTTGAAATGTATGCCGATCAAATCTCAGAGCATGTTACCGAACACAATGTGGTAGAATTGCCACCGTTGCGTTTTGTTAAAGAGACATCGCAGTCGGGTAAACTTCTCATGGAGGCTGTGGTCATTGATATTTCACCAGAATACTTTGCACATGAGGAGGATATGCGTACCGAGGCAGGTTTGGACGATATTTCCATAACGGAGATAACCGTGCACGGATCTTCAGGACATGAAGATGAAGTCGATAACGAGGCTGAAAAATATGCCCAACGCAGCTTCGAGAAAATGGAGGAAGAACTGTCTTTAACTGCGCCAATACGCAAACGTAAGAAATCACGACCTACAGAAACTACAGAAGAATTCTACAGTTTGTCCAAAGCAGCTGATAGCAAAGCTGGCGATGATCAAGACACTTCAGATTTGCAAACATTTGCCAGTGCTACGCAGATGTTATCACGCGGCGATTCCGCTGTGAGTCCTGATGTTGCACAGACCGAAGAAAATATACAGCCACCAAAACGTAAAAAGGGTAAGAAGCAAACCGACAGTGATTCATCAAAGACAAACGATGATGCAAATATGCAAGACATTTCCGGAGCGGTTGGCGATGGTTTGATCACTGTAAAACCAGTGAAAGTGATTTCCAATGCAGAGGAGGTTGAAGAAAATTTACGCGCTCTTTTGCCACTGGCCAAACTACTGAAAACGATTGATCATCATTTGACTGTAGTTGAGAATGAAGTCGTTGAGCAGGCGGCCATGATGATGACACCAGCTTCGGCTGAGCAGAGTATCGCTATTATTCGCAACATTGTTGACCCGATAAAACAAGTGCAAAGCAAATTAAGAGCATATTCCGGAGAAACTCCACTTGATGCGCTCTTTCAAACAATGAGAGAGGATATACGAAAACTGCACAGAAGCCTTCAAGTAATTGAGAAGTGTGTTGAATTTGACGAAACTGGTGTCACACTAATACAACGCACCAGCGTCTGCATTCTAGACAGCGTAGGCGATCAGTTAATTAAGGCTTTAGGAGAGGTGCAGAATATAGCAAAGTGTTTCGAATCAACTAGTTTACGTGCAGATATTGATTTAACGGCAGATGACATTCGGCAAGGTCTCGAAATTACACAAGGCACTATTAAGTCACAGGCTCTACTACAAGAAGCGCAAGAACTCGAGGCAGCTAAGCATCTCTCAGAAACGGTGGCTAAGTTACAAGCTATGCCAGATATTGAACCAGTCTCTTTTGCGAACATTTCGGAAGCAAAATTGCCTGGCGAGGCTGATGCATTGAAGCTTATTTGTTTACCCGTTGTGAATTTACAAGCCGCTTTGGAAAAAGTGGAGAATGAGTTGAGTCTTGAAGAAAACGAAGAAAAAATTTATAGAAAGGTTCACAAAAAGGTACTTGACAATATCGTAGGACCAATCAAAGAATTACAGTCGGTATTGCAGACAATTGAACAAAAGGCTGAACTCTCTGGTACACAAACTACAGAACAAAAGGTTAATAATGCTATATTGGATGTTGTGACGCCGGCTCTATTCGAACTCAATAAGGGCTTGGAGGTCATACTAAGTCAGTCATCTGACAATGTGCAGGCTGGTGTGTTAACTGTTAGCACTGTGGAATCGATGGTACCGCCACTACAGGAAATACAAAATGGATTGGCACAACTAACTCAGGATGTGCAGCGTGGCCATTTCAATGAAGAAGCAGCGCTCGACTCAGCGGACACTCAAAAACTGCTTCAAACTATTGCACAGTCTGTTCTGCACTTTGAGACGAATATCGAGGGGCTTTCCACACGTTTATCGTCTAATATACAAAAGGGATTGTTTAGTTTGAAGGAAGAAATGTCTTCGTTAATTGGAAATGTACTAGACGATAACATTACTAAATACCATGTGACTCTCTTGGAAAACTTGAAGCGTCCAATCGACGAGCTCAACTACTGTATACGTCAAATTGAAAGCAAATCAATTTCGGGCTCATTAACTGACTTCATTGATCCTTTGCACAGCTTAAACGATTGCGTTAATTTAGGTAAAGAGATTATGTATATATCAGGGGCGAAGCAGAATGAGAAAAATTTTGATGCCCTGGCGAGAATGCAACAATTAATTAGAAATGTGGAAATCGATATTGAAGAGCACGAGTTTAGAATGCTACAACACGAAGTAGTGCTTGACGAAAATTTTGCAGCTGAGCAAGAAAAATCTTTCCTCTACATGCGTGAAGCCATGGAGATGAAAATAGCTCAAGACGAAGCAGGACAAAATATACAAGAGCTCTTACACGTAGTTACAGAAATTGAAGCGACACCGGGTTTGGACACTCAAACCCAGGAGGTGTTATCTCAATTAGATCAAACTCTCACCGGCTTGGTCGCAGATGTGGAAGTATTGAAGGAATCACAGAGCACACGGGAAGAAAACGAAGCTGCCACAAAAGTTCTAACTGACATTGCTAAGCCACTGCAAACGGTCGCTGAGGTATTACGCAGTACACTTACACCAGAAGAAGTTCCAGAAGGTAAATTTTCACCACGAAGTGAAAGTCTGAACTCAGTCTTGCAAGAAATAAAAGACGTTGTTGGAAAGATACCGGAGCTAAATGAGCACCACATTGAATTAAAAGGACTACCAATTGTGCAGTCTGTGCTAGAAATGGTACCTGTTCTGCAATCCATTACTAATTTGCCGCAAGCAATAACTGCAGTCACACAATCAGCATTCGGTGAGAAAAAAAAAGGAGTACCGGATGTTGATGGTAGTGTTGAAAAGGAACCTAAATTAGACACAACAAACGAAATATACCAAGATAAACTAGCAACAAAAGCACCAAACGCCGAAACAATTTTGCCAAAGGTTGAGCAGTTCGTGAAATTTGAATCAGTTGTGAAGGTAGAAGATGAAGGCTCGACGCTGGAAGACATATCCGCCATGAAATCCGTCGCTGAATCCTTGCCAGAAGACAGTCAGAACTCCGCGGCGGGAAATGAAACCGATCACCTCAAAGCTTTTGAGGCGAATAAGAGCAAAGTGTGCACATTACTGTCCCAACTCAAAAACAGCATTGTATCAGTATTAGCGCATTGCAACGAGGTAAACGTTGCCTCCTTGCAACTAGAAACTGCCCAAAAGGTTAAAGCTTGTCTGTCAAAGTTAGAAGACGTCAACGAATGTATTGCAGATGTACATCAACCCATCATTGTGGAAACACTGCACACACACTCTGACGACAGTGATAGTAAAACCTTCGCTGACGCTGTGTGCCATTTGGAAACATGTGTGGTGCAAGTCGACGAGTGTCTTGCTCAACATGATTTAGAGGAGTTAAGCGAAATTTCTAGCTCCGACTTGAAAATATTGGCTCTACCTTTACAAGACCTTAAAGAATGTATAAAAGTTTTCCATAATGAAGAATTGGAGCAAGTGATTAGTATGCCAATAGTGAGATTGTCGTTAACAAGTGCTCAGGTTTTACACGACATACATTCCTTCGTGCTTTCCATAAAAGAGAGCCATGTACTTGAGACTCTACAGTCTTTAGCGGAAGGTGATTCTTTAGTACAGTTGCAGCAGTTCATACAACCCATACGAAAATTGGAAAATGCAGTGCTTTCGACTATTGATCAAGTCCATTTGTCTCAAATTGAAGGTTTACCGTCTGAGGTGAGTACTGCAGTGTTTGAGTGCGCCAAGCCTATTTTGGATATCAGAGAAGCTTTACTGCATGTACAAGCTGAAACCCCACAATCAATCGAAGAATGCCCAACATTGCAAGTGATTAAAGAGAAAGCCGATGTCATATATAATCTTCTACAATACTGTGAACAAATTAATCTGAATGCATTGGAGAATATAGCTGATATGTCCACACAGACTGACGTCTCTGCATTGAAGTCTTGTGCGGAACTGAAATCGGTAGAGGCCGGGTTGGAATTTGCAGCAAAAGTTGAGGAAGAAAGCATGAAGTATCTGGAGATCAAGGAATGTATTGCGGGTGGCATAAAACAAATTCAAGTTTGCTTAAATTTGACTGATAAAAATAAAGAGCACGAATTGCAAGAAGTTGGCGAAGTAATGACGGAGCTTAAAAATGAATTAGAAAACATGCAAAATGAGTTGTCCAAATCGACAACGCAGCAAGATACGGTTGAAGTTAGTCAAAGAGTGGCTAAAACTATGCTCAAACTGAAGGAGTGCCTGGTGCATACCTATGAAACGGATGTGGGAAAGTCTTTGGACGAGATTGAGAAAACATTCGAAGACATCTTACAAGCACTGCCGACTTTAGAAATACATCTGGCTCAAGAGATGTTTATAAAAATCGACTCATCTCTGCGTGCAATTAAATCTACATGCTTATGTCCAGGTGGTCCAACCGATCTACAAAACTTGGTGGACCCTATTGATAATATTTTGATGAGTATAAAATCAATAAATGAGTGTAAAACTATTGATATTCGGAAATCCTCATTAATTGTGGGTAATCTTCAATCGCATTTAATGTCAGCATTTAGAGTGCTAAACGAAGTTAGTGACTCATTAGACGGGCAAGAGCGTCAAGCCGTTTTAAGAGCGCAAGGTGCTGTGCTTGCCATACACAAATTCATAGCGGAAGCTAGCGAACAACTTCGAACAATTGAGCTCCTTCAGGAGATCGATAGCTTGACGCCGAACCTTAGTTCTATTCACGATAGCATTGCATTAGCTAAAGAGCAGAAGAGCAAACAAGAACTACTTGAAGCGCTGACTCAACGCGTTTCATCAGGAAAAGCATTTCTGCAAATCATTGAGGACGGGTTAAATTCCAACAATCCCGTCTTTTATAAATTAGCAGAAGAAAATGAATTGGACATACGCAGTGTAGAAACTGCTCTTATACGTATAGAAAACGAAATTATACCAAAGCTGGAGTTACAAATTCCAACCGCTGATGACAGCATGCTAGTCGATGCGCTTGGAGTGCATTTGAAATCTCTGCAAGACAGTTTCGATAAACTCAACACTTTGCCAGCAGTTTCGCAAGGTATCCACTACGATCCGCAACAAAATATAGGATCCGAACCATCGCTTATATCCAAAACACTTTCTGATGAAGAAAAGCTATATGCTGAAGTACAGCAACGCGCAACATCATTTCTCGCTGAAGAGGATGTATCCACCTTGGAAGACGTTTCGGGGATCGAGTCACTACTTGGCTCTCCTCTGCGTTCTCAAGACGAACAAGTTCCATCATCATCAACTGATGTAGGTAAGGTCGATGTCTTGTTGTCACAACTCAAAGGTAGCATCGTCTCAGTGTTGGCATTTGGCTCCGAAGTTAAGGTTGACTTCAAACAACTAAAATCTGCACAACAGGTTAAGGCAAGTTTGTTGAAATTGGAAAAGATAAATGAATGTTTTGGTCATGTTGCTCACCCTACTGTTATTGAGCCACCTCTCCTATCCCTCTCCGAAATTAGTGATTGCAAAACGTTTGCGGATGCTGTGTGTAATTTGGAAGCATGTGTAGTGCAAGTGGAAGAATGTATTGCCCAAAGATATCTGCAAGATTTGAGTGAAACTGGAATATACGAACTAAAAACATTGGCGCAACTTCTGCACGATGTTCGTGAATGCATTAAAAATTTCCAGAATGAGGAATTAAAGCAAGTTTTAAGTTTGCTAACAACGAGCATGCCTTTAACCAGTGCTCAAGTCTTACAGGATATTCAACCGTTTGTCTTATCTATCAAAGAGAGACAAGCATTGGAGACGCTGCAGTCTTTAGCAGAGGACGAGTCACTCGCACAACTCAAACAGCTTATACAACCCATACAAGAGTTGGAAAATGTGGCATTGTCGAATCTGGAGCAGGTACACTTGTCTCAAGCGGAGAGCTTTTCCAAACAAGAAAACGTGGAAATGCTGGAAAGATTCGCAAAACCTATTTGGGATATAAGAGAAGCTTTGCTACACATTCAAGAAGAAACACCGCTATCAACGCTGGAAGAATGCCTTCCATTAAAAGTAGTGAAGGAAAAGATCGATGTCGTGTACCATCTCCTTCAATATTGTAAGCAGGTCGACATGAGTGCATTGAAGAACGTTGTCGATACGTCCACACAAGCCGACATTTCCACACTAAAGTCTTGCATTGAGCAAAAATCTGCAAAAGAGAAACTTGAGCTACCAGCTGTGGTTGCGCAAGAAAGCGTTAAATTCCTGAACGTTAAAGAAAACATTTCAAACAGCATTAAGCAACTTCAAGCTTGCGCAATTGATATGAAAGGGGTAAACGTTCCGGAAGTCCGCGAAGTATTCGCTATCGTGATGGAACTCCAAAACGAACTAGAAAGCATGCAAAACGAATTCTCTAAACCATCCGAGCAACAACATATTGCGGAGAGTCAAGTAAAGGTCGGCAAAGTTATGTTCAAATTAAAAGAATGTCTAGTCCATACCTATGAAGAGGGAGTGGATCAATCTCTAGAACCTATTGAAACAACTTTTGCCGATTTGCTACAAATTATGCCAACCTTGGAAATTCAACTGGCGCAAGAGATGTGTACCAAAATGGAGACTGCCATTTTGGAGTTCAGCTCAACATACAATAAATCAGAAAGTTTAGCAGAACTTCGTAAGCTGATCGAACCTCTCGAGCTGGTTTTAAATAGCACAAAGGCTATTAATAAACTCCAATTGATAGAGGTGGGAAAGTCTACAATGGTTGTGGCTAATTTACAATCGCATTTGATGGCAGTCTTTAGAGCGCTTGATGAGATTAATGAAACACTAGAGATAGGCGAACGTAAAAATATTTTTAAACTGCAAAACGCTGTTGGTTCTATCTCGGAATTTATTGATACCAGCGAAAACACATTGAGAGTAATTGAACTGATTCAGGAACTCGACTCTCTTATACCGCAAATAAACTCCGTCGTCACTGAAATTAATTCAGAAAAGAGCAATAAAGGAAAGCAAGCGTTTTTGGAAGCACTTGTTTTGAGTTTAACGTCGGGAAAAGCATTTCTGGTTAGCATTGAGGAAGGGTTGAAATTTAACAATCCTGTATTCGTAAGACTGGTAGCAGAAAATAGTTTGGACATTCAAAACCTACGTGATGCATTAGTTCGCATGGAAACTGAAATTCTTGAAAAAATGCGTTCGGAAAATCCATCAGCAGAGGAACATGCATTAGTCGATACGCTTCGACTGCATTTGAAAAACTTACAGGTTAAACTGGTTGCTATAAATAACGGCACTGTGCCGAAAACAAGCAAAATAAAGGACACTGTAGAGACTATTGACGAGAAAGAAGAGCCCGTTATTGACGTTTTGGAAAGCGAACTTAAGCAGAGTGAAGCAGAAATCTTAGAACAGACTCCAACTGAATTAATAGAAGTCAAAGAGAAAAGTGTACCGGTTGAAGAAGAGAAAAAAGCGATATCCCATGAAATAAAAAAATTAATTGGAAATGAAGCAGAATTTGTCCGAGCTGTTACATTAGACACTATTAGTACAAATCAAGCACCACAAGGAACTGGAGCTGCTATAGCAATTATCTCTGAGAAGAGCGAACAGTTAGATTTGGTGAAACGTTCTCTACCAATCGAATCATACCTACAAAAGGCTGAAAATCTAATTGATGTCACAACTGAACTCACACAGGGTTTGAGTAAGCAACAGTTGAGTAAAGCTACAACAGAAATCTTCAAGTCGGTCGAAATAACTTTAAGCGAGATAAAGAGTTTGATACAAACACATCAGTCAAGTGCAATCGAAGATCACATTTTCCTACCACTATTCAAGTTGAAAGATTTGATTACATTTATTAAGCGAACACCTATGGATAACATTTCGAAGAGCGTAGAGACGCGTCAAGTCATACAGAATTGTAATAAGGTGTTGCTTGAAATATTAAACGGGCATCAAGGGCTCCGAAGTGCAATGCTCTTTGACATCACCGCGGCTACTTTACCATATATTGGAAGTATCATTTCTTTCATAGCACAAGTATTCCCTAATGACAAAGATTTGAGTGCGACATCTTATGCACTCCAAAGAATTTCTTCAGAAATTGCTGTTATTAAGAAGCAAAATGCACCAAATATGGACATCAGTTCACTTTCTTATCAAAGTCTTAAATCGGCCATATTCGATTTGCGAAACTCCTTTGAATCTATATGTGCCAAAAGCCAAAATTCACCACTTTTACAACAAAAAGAAATCTTAGATCGTCTGTGCAAAGCTATAGATGAAGGCCTCATTACTGATGCTATAGAGATTCTGCAGGAGTTTGAGTTTGAGAAAGAGCGGTTTGTTCTCTTACTGGAAGAGTTAAAATATATATCTCAACAACCAGCCCCTAGTATTCATGCAGACGTTAGCAAAGACGATGAGCCACATCATGACGACGACGCTGTTGTACTAGAAATTAAAAATGTCCTAGCGGTTATTGGAGAAAGTGAAAGTTGGAAAGACAACGGTGATGAAATTAAAGAGGCAATACAAAACCCAACTGATGAACGTTTTTCAAAACTGTTATTCAAGATGAGGGAGCATATCGTTCACACTTATGAGGGCGGTCCATTTTTGTCCAACCAAATCAATAATAAGTTGGAGAAGATCATTGATCAATTATTTGCTGGTAATCCTAAAGCCACAAGAAAATTGGCCGAAAAATATTATGCAACCATAAAAACTAATAAAAAACATATATCTGAGAATATTACTAAAATTAGGAATATCGAGTTACGAAAGAAAGTCAGCATACTGAATCCTTGCTTAGAAAGTATAACTTCCACTATTGAAGAAATAATGACAGTGAAAGCTGAAAGTAAACCAGCAATGAAACTTGAAGCACTTAAAAAATCTCTAATGGACACAATTGTTTTCTTAGATGAACTCCATAAAGTACAAATTGTAGATGAGAGGGTTGGTATTGAGAAAGCCAAGAGTATTGCATTAAGTGAATTTGATTATATAAATAATAAGGAAGAAGCGGCACAATTGCCTAAAATTCTCTTAGACACATATTTATTAACCAATATTCTACTTGACGTATGCATTAAGCTACAAACAGAGCAGTACCATACGTCGAAAAAAAAGGAAACAGAGAGCATTTTTACAGAAATAGAAGATGATCGAGGGCAAGAGACTTTTAAGAAAACAGATGAGAACGAGAAAATATTGCAAGAACCTTGTAAAAATGATGCAGTTACACCACAAGTCGCATCAATAGTTACTGACTCAGCTGAAGTCACTGGAATTGTGAGATCCACTGTTGTAGAAGCTGAAACACCTCAAATAGAGGTAACTTCTAAGGATTCTGAGGCGACTGAACTGACTGGAATTGTAGAATCTGTTAAATTAGATCTAGCATTGAAACCTGATACTTTTGTACCATTAATTTCTAAAAAACCTTCATCTATAGTTGTAGAAGCGGAAGTACCTCAAGAAGAGGAAGCTTCTAAGGAGCCTGAGGCTACCAAACTGACCGAAACTGCAGAATCTATTAAACTAGAAATAACGGTGGAAGTTGATGCCCCTGCACCAATCATTTCTGAAGAACCTACACCTACAGTTCCTCCTAAACTAGAAGCCGTAGTGAAAGCTAAGGTTCCTGTACCATCAATTTCTGAAGAACCTACACCTAAAGTTGCGGAAGCTGAAGTACTTCCACAAGAGGAAGCTTCTAAGGAGGGTGAGACCAAACTGACTGAAACTACACAATCCGCTAAACCAGAAGCAGCAGTGGAAGCCAAGGTTCCTGTTCCAGAAGTTCCTGAAGAACCCTCAGGTGCGGTTGTGGAAGCTGAACTACCTCCACAAGAGGAAGCTTCTAAGGAGGCTGAGGTGACCCTATTGACTAAAACTGTGGAATCTGTTAAAAAAGAAGCAGCATTGCAATCTGATAGTCTTGTACCAGCATTTTCAGAAAAACCTGTGCCTAAAGTTATGGAAGCTGAACTACCTCCACAAGAGGATGCTCCTAAGGAGTCTGACGTGACCAAACTGACTGAAACTACAGAAGCTCTCAAACTAGAAGAGGCGGTGGAAGCTTATATTTCGGTACCAGAAATTTCTGAAGAACATACACCTAAAGCTGCGGATGCTGAAATACCTCTACATGAGCAACCTTCCAAGGAGCCTGAGGTGACCGAACTGACTGAAACTCCACTATTTGTTAAACTAGAAGCACCAGTGGAAGCTAAGGCTCCTGTGTTAGATATTTCTGAAGGACCTACACCCGAAGTTGTGGAAGCTAAAGTACCTCTACAAGAGGAAGCTTCTAAGAAGCCTGAGGAGACCAAACTGACAGAAAGTGTAGAATCTGTTAAACTAGAAGCAGCATTGGAAACTGATACTCTTATATCAGATATTTCAGAAAAACTTGTAACTAAAGTTGTGGAAGCTGAACTATCTCTACATGTGGAGGGTTGTAAAGAGCCTGAGATGACCGAACTGACTGAAACTGCAGAATCTGTTAACCTAGAAGCAGCAGTAAAAGCTGATCCTCCTTTATCAATCATTTCTGAAGAGCCTACAGGTGCAGTTGTGGAACTTGAAGGACCTCAACAAGAGGAAGCTTCTGAGAAGCCTGAGGTGACCGAACTAACTGAAACTGCACAATCTGTTCAACTAGAAGCAGCAGTGGTAGCTAAGGCTCTTGTACCAGAAATTTCAAAAATGCCTTTACTTATAGTTGCGGAGGCTGAACTATCTCTAGATGTGGAAGCTTCTAAGGAGTCTGAGGTAACCGAACTGACTGAAACTGCAGAAGCTCTTAAACTAGAAGCAGCAGTGGAAACTGATACTCTTATACCAGATATTTCAGAAAAACTTGTACCTAAAGTTGTGGAAGCTGAAGTACCTCTACAAGAGGAAGCTTCTAAGGAGCCTGAGGTGACCGAACTGACTGAAACTGCAGAAGTTCTTAAACTAGAAGCAGCAGTGGAAGCTAAGCCTCTTACACCAGAAATTTCTGAAGAAGCCTCAGTTGTGTTTGTGGAAGCTGAAGTATCTCCGCAAGAAGAAGACTCTTCGGAGCCTGAGGTGACCAAACCGACTGAAATTTCACAATCTGTTAAACTAGAAGCAGCAGTGGAAGATAAGGCTCCTGTACCAGAAACTTCTGAAGAACCCTCAGGTTCGGTTGTGGAAGCTAAAGTACCTCTACAAAAGGAAGCTTCTAAGAAGCCTGAGGTGACCGAACGAACTGAAACTGCAGAAGCTCTCAAACTAGAAGCAGCAGTGGAAGCTAAGGCTCCTGTACCAGAAATTTCTGAAGAATCCTCAGCTGCGGTTGTGAAAGCTGAAGTAGCTCCACAAGAGGAAGCTTCTAAGGAGCCTGAGGAGACCAAACTGACTGAAAGTGTAGAATCTGTTACACTAGAAGCAGCATTGGAAACTGATACTCTTATACCAGCAATTTCAGAAAAACCTTTGCCTAAAGTTATGGAAGCTGAACTATCTCTAGATGTGGAAGCTTCTAAGGAGTCTGAGGTGTCCGAACTGACTGAAACTGCAGAAGCTCTTAAACTAGAAGCAGCAGTGGAAACTGATACTCTTATACCAGATATTTCAGAAAAACTTGTACCTAAAGTTGTGGAAGCTGAACTATCTCTACATGTGGAGGGTTCTAAAGAGCCGGAGGTGACCGAACGGACTGAAATTGCAGAAGATCTCAAACTAGAAGCAGCAGTGGAAGCTAAGGCCCCTGTACCAGAAATTTCTGAAGAACCTACACCTAAAGTTGCGGAAGCTGAAGCACCTCCACAAGAAAAAGCCTCTACGGAGCCTGAGGTGACCAAACTGACTGAAACTTCGCAATCTGTTAAACTAGAAGCAGCAGTGGAAGTTAAGGCTGCTGTACCAGAAACTTTTAAAGAACCCTCAGGTTCGGTTGTGGAAGCTAAAGTACCTCTACAAGAGGAAGCTTCTATGAAGCCTGAGGAGACCAAATTGACTGAAAGTGTAGAATCTGTTACACTAGAAGCAGCATTGGAAACTGATACTCCTATACCAGCAATTTCCGAAAAACCTTTGCCTAAAGTTATGGAAGCTGAACTCTCTCTAGATGTGGAAGCTTCTAAGGAGTCTGAGGTGACCGAACTGACTGAAACTGCAGAAGCTCTTAAACTAGAAGCAGCAGTGGAAACTGATACTCTTATACCAGATATTTCAGAAAAACTTGTACCTAAAGTTGTGGAAGCTGAAGTACCTCTACAAGAGGAAGCTTCTAAGGAGCCTGAGGTGACCGAACTGACTGAAACTGCAGAAGCTCTTAAACTAGAAGCAGCATTGGAAGCTGATTCTTTTGTACAAGTAATTTCTGAAGGGCTTCAAGAAGAGGAGGTTACGAAGGAGCTTAAGACAATAGAGTGGGCTGCAAGTAGACAACCCGTTGAAAAAGAAGTAGCAGTAGAATCTGAGACTGCTATGTTAATTTTTCCTAAAGAGCGTACTTCTTCAGTTGTGGAAGCTGAATCACCTCACCAAGAGGTAGCTTCACAGGAGCCCCAAGAGCTGGTTCATTCCGTGAAGCACCCTGAAACAGTTGAACCTGTTAAAATAGAAATAGCAGTAAAAGTTGATTCAGAAAACCTTTCAGAGATTGCATCTATATCCGTTGATGGAGATTTAAGAGTAACTGTTGAAGAAAAGACGATTGAGGAGAAATCTGAAGTAATAGTAAAACCTGTTATAACAGTTAAAGCCAGTGAAACTGATTTAGGTCTGCAGTCAGTTGTTTCTCAGGAACGTGAAATGGCGCGGAAACGATCTGAACCCATAGAAATAACTAGACCGGTATCTGAGGATATAATTCAAAAAGAAATAACTGCAGAGGAGGTTTCAGCAAATCAAGAGCCTCTTAATTCTAATTTGACAAGTTATTATAAAAATATTGCTGAAAATGTTGACTTAATTCGACAGCTGTTTCAAGAAGAGATAGAT
The DNA here is from genome assembly GCA_021498325.1 of Bactrocera minax. NCBI lineage: Eukaryota > Metazoa > Arthropoda > Insecta > Diptera > Tephritidae > Bactrocera > Bactrocera minax. The sequence continues at coordinate 1,377,930 of JAKEEE010000060.1, forward strand.
GCCATTCTATCGGAGAAATTAACACATATCGATAAAGAGTTGGAAACTATTGTCTCCATATCCGAAACAGTGAAGATGGTAAATAATATGGAGAAGTCGTCCGAGAAAATGGTTATACTTCAGAAAGTTCTAATGAAGCTCTTCATCACATTTGATGATTTACAACAACAAGTAATTGGTGAGTTAAAAAATAAAACGGAAAAAGTTAAAAGTATGGCTTTAGATGAGTATGAAACAATCGAGAAGAGTACGGGTGCACTGGACTCTGAAGATGTATTAATTTGTACTTCTAATTTAATAAAATTACTTTTAAATTTTTGCCAAGAGTTGGTAAAAGTAAAGGCTGCAAAGTATAAAATTGGAGAGGTAATCGAAACTGAGATCACTGAACATGTTCCTCAAGAAAAAATATTAAATGAAAAACAAGAGGAAGCAAAAATTCAAAAGCAAATTGCAGTACAAGATATACCAGAAGAACTACCCGATTGTAAGAAAGTATTTTCAGAAGAAGTCACAACACCTAAACCTCAATTTAAAAGTAAAGAACAGATTACACAAGAAAACAAAGAAGAGATGCAGAAATATAACATTGAGGAACAAGTTACTCTTGAAATAAAACCAGCAGAAGATATTGGAGACATCGAAACCATGTGTATTATAGAACACCCTGAGAAAAGCAAAGTTGAAATGACTAATCAACAAGAAGAAGAACAAAAGGAAATTAATGCCGAAAGTGTGATTACATCAACATCTTCTACTGAGCGAAAAGAATCTAAAGAACCTGTGCTTTCGGAGGAGCTGAGTAAAAACTTACAGAAGTATTTCGAAAATATTGTCAGCTCTGTTGATAGCGTGTCATTTATAATTGAAAGACTACAACTTCAGGAACCTCTCAGCAAAATATGCACCATTACACCCACATTGCGCACATTTATTTTGGTTGCGGAATATCTGAAAAACGTACAATCCCTTGAAAAATCTGCAGAGAGAATTGTTACCTTTCAAAAGTCATTAATGGAGTCCTTCATTACATTTGACGATCTTCACGAAATAGGAGCAAATGAATTAAGGCCGAAATTGGAGACAGTGAAAATGATCGCTTTGCAATTGTACGATAAAATTGAAAACGCGGCAAAGTATGTGGAGTCCGAAATGGTGTTACTAGACTTAAATAAGTTATCCATTCGTATCCTAGAAGTAGCCAATGTTCTAGAGATAGAGCTTCAAGGAAATAAAGAAAAGTTAATGGAAAATATTATTTCCGAAGCAGAGTGTAACATTACTGACGAAAAGGTTTCTGATGAAAGTGAGAATAGAATTGAAGAGGTTGAAGAGAATATAAAGGCAAAAGTTACGGATACTAAAGAAAACACCAAAGGATTAAAGATAGTACGCCCTACTGAAATGCAGATCGATCGTAAAGAATCCACAGAGGCAAGGTTATATGACAAAAAACATTATGAAGAGATTGTAGCAGATAAGGTACCACATACGAAGTTGTTAGTGCAAGAAACAATAATCGAGAAGAAAGCTGAAGAACAAAGAGAAAAAGAAGCCTGTGCCATTTTGGAGATTGAACAAACAAATAATGAGAAGATATCTGAAACACTACCAAAGCAGGTGGCAGAGTCCGAAATAGAGATGTCGTTAGATCAGATAGCAGCCGCAGCAATTGTTCCCCAACAAGAAGCAGTCGAAGAGCAAACTCTTAATATTGTTCTTGAACAGAAGTCACAGGAACAGCCTGCAGATGGGGAACCCTCTAAAAATACTAGTTTGGAAACGAAACTAATTGAGTTTGAAAAGGTAGCGTCTGAAGAAAAGTCAGTGGAACAAACAAGAATAGAAAATAAAGCTCACAAGGCGCAAGGCTCAGAAGAGCAAAAATCTGACCAAACTAAAGTGGCGATCGGAAATGAGAATGACAAAAATGCTGAGAAGGATAAGAAATTAGAAGAAAAATTGGAAGAACAGTCTGTAATAGAGATTTCCAAGAATAAACCTCAAGATATAAAGTTGGAAGAAAAAATTCCAGTCATAGAAGTTGACAGAAAACCTGTTGTCGATGAGGCGCAGAACATTGTATATTCCAAACTGGAAGAACTTTATACAAATATTACCCGAAATATTAAAATTTTAGAAGAACATACAGAAGCGGCAACTCATCCGTTACTTAGCAGGAAGCTGACATCTCTCAAGCCAAAAATTGGAAACTTTGTTAACGTTTTACAAACGATTAAAAATATGGAACAGGTTGAAAAAGACTCAAAAGATATGGTAACTCTTCAAAATGTTTTAATGGATATCTTTGTAACATTTGATGATTTAAATGACTTAAAAGTCAAGGACACGAAATGTAAAATCGAGGAGGTTAAAGTGACTGCATTAGCAGCATATGACTTCATAGAGAAGAATCAAAATCATATAAATTCTGAAGACATTTTAATAAAAACGTCGGATTTGGCCGCGGAAATTTTGGAAACATGCTCAGAACTTCGCAAGGAAACAGAAGCTTCTGCTACAGATAATTTGATGATTGAAACAGAGCCGGAACCAGTAGTAGAGGTAGTAACCGATATATTAGCTGAAGACACAATCAAAAAAGAGTCTGCAAAGACTTCAAAGACTGAAACCGAAGTGCTAGTAAACCAGGATTCACTGCAGTACTTTAATCAGATTGTCAAATATGTCAAGAGTATATCTATCAAAGTCAATAGTATAGACGACTATGATTTCCATTCGAAGTTGTCATCATCAAACTTAACTCTTGCTAGCATTGTTTCATGTGTGGAATATATAAAGAATACGAACACTGTTCAAAAATCGACGGAGAAAGTTGCCACACTCCAAAAGAATCTAATGGATATTTTCGTTCTTTATGATGATCTACAAGGCGTTAAAGATAATTCACTGAATAAAGATTTTGAAAACATTAAGAATTTAGCGCTGAATGAGCATGGCGCAATTGATATGTGTGTGGAAGTGGTTGATTCCCAAACAATCTTGAAAGATACTGTTGAAGTTTGTCAAGAGATTCACAGTGCTTGTGAAAAAATTGCTCAATATGTTATTGCATCGAAAGTTATGAAAGAAGTATCCGAAAGTGATGAAAACAAAAAATCGTTACATGTAATTATAAAAAAGGGGGAAGAAACTGTAATAGATACAAGTAAAGATACTAACTCGGTCCAAGAAATTATTGAGAAGAATAAAGAAAAATTAAAAGAAGGGAAAATAAACAATATTGTGGACGATACAAAGAAAAATGTAGTGCATAAGGTTGCAGATAAGCAATCTGAGTTTATTGAAATTATAACTGAAAAGCTCTCTGAAGTGGTAATGAAGAAAGAACAGGAACAAAATATTGAAAAGAAAACGAAGAGTGAAAGAAATGAAAAAACATCAGAGGAATTCATGGAGAATGAGCAGTCTTCTAAAGAAATTAGGGGAACAGAAGTTAAACCAAAGAAGAAAATTGGAGGAGAGATCACAGATGAAAACCTGAGGGAATACAAGAAATCATTCGAAGGATCCATGATCGTTGATAAAATCCCCGATTCCGATGAAAAACCTTCTGAGGAAATTAAGCGGATCAAAGATACATCAATTGCTGGAGTTAAGAAGAAAGATACAGATGAAGACAAGGACGGCGACAGAAATAGCGAAAAATGTAATTTCGTTGATAAAAAATCAGACTCTGTAAAAAACTCTACCGAAATTGAAGAAAAACCAAAGAGAGGAAAGAGGAAGCAGAGTGTAGATCAAAAGAAGAAGATAGACGAACAAAATTCAGAGAAACCCAATGTTGTTGACACAAAGGCAGAACCAGCAGAAAAACTTCAAGAAAAGCCCAGTGAAGGAATTGAAGAAGTGGAAGGAAAACCTATGGTAAGAGACAAGAAGAACAGCGGGGATGAAAAGTTAAAGGATGCCGAGAAACAATCTGTAGATCTCAAGGTAGGTGAGTTGATACCTGTAGAAACACCTAATGGGAAAGTTTATGAGAAAATTGAACTTATAGAAGAAAAACCAAGTGAAAGAAATAATAAAAGAAAAAAAATTAAAGAAGTGTTAGAGTCTACGGAAACACCTACTGAGAAATCTCTTGAGCAAATTAAACAGGCAGAAGAAAAAACAAAAGGCAAACAGAAGGAGGAAGATGTGGATGAAGAGAAAAAAGACGAGACGAGAGCATCCGAAGGACTTAAAGATGTTCACGAAAAATTAGATACTCTTGAAGAATGTATTAAAAAGCCCATTGAAGGAATTAAAGATGCACAAGAAAAACTTAAGAAAGAAAATAAAAAGATGAATTTAGACAAACTGGAAAAGGAAGGCGAAAAAGATTCCGAGGAACTTAAACCTATTGACGCAAAAATGGAGCCTATGGAAAAACTTGAGAATATTACTAAGGAAATTAAAGAAACTGAAGAAAAATCAAAGAAAGAAAAGAGGGTGAAGGGTGGGCGCGAACAACATATGAATGGCAAGAAAAACCCAGCAGATCTCAAGATTGCTCAAAAAGAACTGGAGATTGGGGATAAACTGGCTGAAAATACTTTTGAGGAAATCAAACAGATAGAGCAAAATGCAAGGGCGGAAAACAACAAGAATGAGGAAGAAATTTTTGGAGAGCTCAAGGTTGTAGACAAAAATTCAGAGTCTACTGAAACAGTTATTAAGAAGCCGATGAAAGAAATTAAACGCACAGAAAATGAACCCAAGGGCATAAACAAGAAAAAAGATCTTGATGAAGGTAAGAAAGATAACATGAAAAAACTCGACGAACTCCCACATATGAATGCACAAAAAGAAATTACAGAAAAACCGTCTTCAAATCTTACTGAAGAACGTAATGAGATAGAAGGAAAACCAAAGCATTATAGTAGGAAAAAGAGTGCAGATGAAGAGAAGAAGGTTGAAAAAAAACCGAATGACAAAAGTATAAAGAGAGATGAAACTAAAATTGTCGACACAAGACAAGAGTCTGAAGAAATTAATAACGTAGAAGAAAAACAAAAGAAAGAAAAGAGGAACAAGAATGCTGACGAAGAAAAGAAAGTTGACAATAAAAAGTGTAATGAGCTCAAAGTTAATAATGAAAAGCCAGTACCTCTTGAACAAACTATTGAGATGTCTAGTGAGGAGCGCAAACAAATGGAAAGAAAAACAAAAGAAGTAGAGATAGAAGATGGAGATGAAGTGATGGTGCAGGAACAGCAAAAATCCGGCGAACTCAAGGATATTGACAACAAATCAGTGACTGGAGAAAAGACCGCTGAGAAAGATAATAAACAGATAGATGAAAAATCAAAAAAAGAAAGGAGAAAGATATGTTTAGACGATGAGAAGAAAGATGAGGACAAAAAGTCTAAGGAACTCAAGGTTCTTGAGAAAAAAGTTGACTATAGAATGTCGGAAGAAATTAAAGATGATAACGAAAAACGAGTACCTCTTGAACACACTCTCGAAGAAAAAATAAAAGACGACAAGAAACAAGACGGAATTGAAGTGACGGCGGAGCAAAAGTCAAAGAAACCCAAGATTGTTGATAACAAATCAGTGATTGTAGAAAAAACATCGGAGAAAGATGAAAAACTTATGGATGAAAAACCAAAGAAACAAAAGAGAAAGAAGAGTTCTGACGACGAAAAGAATGATGATGACGATAAAAAGTTTAAGGAACTCCAAATTCTTGCCATAGGATCGGAGACTTCCGAAGCTCCAACTGAAAAGCTTTCTAAGGAAATTGAAAATATAGAAGACCAATTAGATAAAGAAAAAACGAAGGAGAGTGCAAACGAATATAAGAAAGACGACAGTAAAAAGCCTGAAGACCTCAAGGTGGTTGATGAAAAAATAGACCACTTTAAGACATCACATACGAAGTCTTGTGGGCAAATGAAACAGAAAATTGAAAAACCGAAAATAGAAAGTGGAAAGAATGATGAAAATAAAAATTCTGAAGAAAATGTTGTTATGAAAACACACCAGGAGTCTGTTGAAAAGACTTTAGATGTTACAGACATGGTAGCTTCTCGAGCAGCAGATAGACGTCTCAGAAAAGAAGTGGCTAATGCCGGTATGATGCAGCCTGATCAGTCAAAAACGCAAGCAAATAACTCCAGCAATGTGGAATATAAGGATAAGCGGGAATCACGTAGCGCTAGGCGGGCCCCAAACGTTGACCTAAAACTGACCAATAGAAACTCACCAGTGGGAAGCGATATAAAGCTTACATGTAGTATCTCCGGTGCCAAACCAAAAATCGACTGGTTCAGAGATAAAACGTTCATAGATAACGACAACAAATATCGCAAAACCTTCAATGACGGGCTGTCTTGCTTGGAAATCAAAGCGGTCGACGCCGGCGATGCCGGCGTTTACCGTTGCGTGGCCACCAATCGCAATGGACAAGTAGAAACGAGCTGTCTTGTGACTGCTTACGATGTACCAACAACTAAATTTGGCACCACGCCAATATTTACGCGTAACATAAGAGGTATGCAAATTGTTTTTTATTCCTGAAATTCTTCTTGGCTCTTTTATTATTTACTTTGATTTCTTCTCTAAATTTAAACTGAAATTCATTGATTTGTCTAGGAGCTTTGCTTTATTCATGTTTCGTTTCTTGATTAGTTAAGTATTCAGTTATTTTCTTAGTGATGTTGTTCGTTCTAAGTAGCAACAGCTTTATTGCTTCGTGAGTTAATCCGAATGGGTTTACCGTTATTTAGTCGCATTAAACGTTTTGTGTTTAAATGCCTTATGTATTTACATATGTTTCCGTAAATAATATTCCATCTGCACGATTATTTATGAATTATTAATTATGCTTATCCTTGTGATAACATTTTTAATACATTTTACTTAATATATATAATTTATTATTTAGTTTAAGAAGTATTTTTTAAACAAAAATTCTTCATTAATTACTCTACAACTACCTTTTTGACCAATCGAAACACCAATTTTGCCTTTAAATGTACTTTCTGAAATAATGAAGGCCTCTTTTATTACTATCAGTATTTTGATTCGCTGACTCTTCCAGTTTATGGTTCCATTATCGCCATTGCCAACTCTTAAATGTTGATTAATCTTTCTACTTAATCTAAAGCACCACCTGTTAAGTTCCTGGGATTTCAAGGTTGAATTTTTTTCGATGTTTATGCTGATTAAAAGATAATCGAGATTATATCAACTTAGAGACTAAAAAGTCAGCCATAGGCAGTGAGTTCCATTTTTAGATATGAGATGGCAGCCTCTGAGCAATATTTTGGTGCAAGTGCAAAGTTTTACTCCGATATCTTCATTGGTGTTTGATTTATATACTGCAAATTGAAAAATTAGATGGAATTTAAAATTGTGTTATATGGGAAATAGGCGTGGTTGTAGGCTGCCTTTTCCCTTGCCACCCCGTAACATAAGGATGTCAGGGTAATGATATGCACTAAATTTGGTTGAAATTGGTCTGGTAGTTCTTGAGATATGGAATTTCGCCTTAAAGTGGGCGGCGCCTTACCCATAGTCCAAATTTTACACCGATTCCTATGGAGTATTTCTGTGCCATCTTTACTGTTATTAGTGTAAATTTAGTGCTTCCTACGTCTTTCTTTAGTGAGTTATCTCACTTTCAGTGGTTTTCGACATAACCGTTTCATGGGGTGGGCGTGGCTATTATCCAATTCCACCCATTTTGATACTGTAATAAGAGGTGCTAAGAGGACTTATTCTTAGCAAGTTTGGTCGATATAGCTTTAGCGGTTTGTGAGATATCTACATTAAACACATTAGACGGCGAGACCACTCCCACTTGAAAAAAATTAAAACACAAATTAAAATGTTACCGTTTTAGTTTTACCAGTTGCCGGTATACGGGAGATTCACGCTCCCAACTTTCAATGACATGTGAGTTGTACTTCACTTTATCTCTGGTTTTAGTTCTGCTTTGACGGAAACTACATTCAGTATCAAACAGGTCGGACTGATTTCCCTCTAATTCTGTTTGAGCTGCTGGTGTTGTCATCGCAATTTTACTTGGATGTATTATTTTTTATGGAAAACTAAGTTCATACAAATCGGCTGTAATATTGAATATTAGATGTGAGGTTTTAGATGGTCCAGTTTTCTTATGACTTATGAGTGCCGACATTTTAATGCTGACTTTTACTAAATCATATGTTTCAAATGGGTGGCAAGCTTTCTAAAGCTTTCTCAACTTCTTCAATTCCTATTTTAATCTTACATTATTTAAAAAATTCTTTTAACTTGTAATTTTCAAAAAGATGGCAACCTTCTATTTTTATTTTTTTCTTTGTTTAAAAACAAGAATGATAAAAATAGAGATTACTACAATTTGGTCTCGTTGCTTCTTCTGGAGTGCATTTGACAGAAAAATAGTTTAATAATAATAAACACAACCAGTACCCTTCTCCCGCCCTACCGACCCGAGGGGCGCAATCCGCATACGTCCGGAATTAGCTCTGAAAGGCAAGAGAGTTTTTTAAGCGTCGGGATCTAAAACTGCTCAGCTACAAGCTAAATGTGTTCTTAGTGTTGTTAAATCATGTTCTGAAGAATTTAAAAATCTATATTCTATGAAATGTATGCTGCTAAAACTTTTTACCACTTTGGTTAGGTCTATACTGAAATTGGCTCGGTGGTATTGAGCCCTAGTTACCAAACCCATTCTGACAAATTAGAGTCCGTTCAAAAAAAAATGTTTACTTTTTGCCTTAGGGCATTCCGATGGGATTCCAGATTAAAACCTACTCCATGCACCAGTCGTTTAAAACTTATAAATCTTCATACACCCAATAATTCCTCACTCAATATTCTTATTGAAACTCATGAATGGATCAGTTTGTAGTTCTTTTCTCTTGACGAGAAGTTAAATTTAATATCCCCTACTGCAGAAATCATGTAGATAAAATTTTGAACTAAACGAACCATTCAGTATAAAATTTATTATAACTTAATCTTAAATCTTAACTGTTGAAATTTTTGTTTCTTTCAAAACCATTGCATTATCATGAAGACTAAAATTAAATTTGGTGTCCATAGTAACTCCCATATCAACAAAGTTAAATACTTGCTCTAGATCATAGCTTCTTATTACATAGGGAGAGGTAAATACAGATCTCCGGGAAAAACACATCGTATTGCATTTTTTAAGATTAAGTGGCATGTCATTGTTATCACACCAAGCAACCAAGTTGTTTAAGTCTGTTGGCAACAGACTCCTTTCACCAGTTGAAGTATATGATTTAAAAAGCTTTACATCCTCGGCATATAATAAAAATTTTGAGTACTATATTACAGAAGAAATATCATTAAGAAATAACAAGAAGAGAATCTCTTGGTCCGATTCTTGACTACCTTGTGGAAACCTACTGAAAACACCTTTTGATAACCCAATTAATATAATAATAAATTTACAATTGCTATGAGTGTTTGACAGCCCGTTTCGTCTAAAACGTTACAAGTCACTATCTTATCAAATCATTTTTGTCTCTATCTTTCATGGTTTAGAAACCATCTAAATATTTCACCGAACAATAATATTTATTTTATTATATTTATATTTATTATATAATTATTAAAATCAATGAGTTGATGGTACCCTGTATACTGCGAGTGTGACGAGATTTGTGTGCGCTACACAATTTCGGTGCAATCGACCAATTTCAATACAGTGCACCAGGAATTTTCACTTCAAAAAAATATACGACTCGCTCTTTGAGTTGGACATTGCCTGATGTATATTCTTTAAGGCTAATGAATTTAGTTTGCTGCTTCTTTATCTCACATTCAATTTGAGGCTTTCGAAAAGTTAACTAATCGGGAATGTTTAGATTGCTGCTTTGCACTATTTTCTGCATGGACTATTTTATTGCATTGCATAGTTTCAAGTGAATGGCTTTGTCTTCAAAACTTTCTATGATCTGTTAAGCTAAAAATAATATGTTTATTGGTTGAATTATTTAATTCAGCTTTAATGGGGAACCATTGGAACTTACAGGTAAATAAACTGATTTTAAGCATTTATTTGTTGTCTCGTGATTATTTGTGTGAATTTAATAAAATTACATACATATATTTAAAGAGTGGTAGAATAATTTTAAAAATAATCGGAAAGTAACGGCTTCACGTGGCATGATTCAATGCCGCAGCAGTTACGTTCGTCGCCGGCGCTGCCCTGACGTTGTCATTTGTTTGTTTCGTTTCGTTTTTAGCGGCATAATCAAATCAATTTATTTGAGTTTCGATTTTAATGCCAGTCTACTTGCCGAGAAGATTCATATAGTGTCTTGAGAATTGTCGCAACAACAAACAACAAGTTTTGTTTTCTTGTCTTGTCTGTTTTTACAAGCTAACTGAAGGCAGAAAATAACTCACTTAAAATAGCGCGCGTAGTTAAAACACTTCCCTCGCAGCAACTTTTTCCACCGCTCTCCACCCACACAACCCTTTTTGCATCTTCAGTGGCTGTTTACATAATTACAACTGAATAAAACTAAAACGAAAAATAAAAATAAATAACGCGTGAATCTATGACAATTGGGTAAATTTAGATTATTGGCAATTGTTGCAGTTCATTCCTAAATTCTTCGCGGACGGGTCGATCGATTTTTCGTGACCAATATTTGAGTGCTGCAGTTGATTGGTGCTTTCCTTTGAAATCGACCTATTCGGTGTCGTTGCTGCGAAAACAGTTCCCGTCTTTAATCGTTGTTCATCGTCTTTGATTTTCAACAAACACGAAAATCTTTTCAAATTTCTTCGGCGGTTTTAATTTAGTTATAGTTAAAATATCTATTCGAACGGATTCGAACGCTCTCTTCGAATTGATCCGCTACGTTGCAATTTTACCGAAAATAATATATGTATTTAATTTTGGAGCTTTAAGAAACGTTAACTAGTTCGAAAAGTTTATTTTTTTTTTTAAATATCGAAATATTTTGTTTGTTTTTTCGACAAACGTCGATACGTTAATTTATTTATAATCATTTGTTTGATCCTTGATCGATAAAAAAAAGTTCTCAAAACGATGGGAGAAACGGAAGGTGAAGTCGGTGCAGCCGATACGCGAGCCTCTGAAGAGCCCGAGTCGACTCCGGTGCAGGATACGTTAGCTGTTCCGGTACAGAAGCGTAGGAAAGTGAAATCGCCTACTCCCGGTACGTTGCGCGGTCGCAGTGCTACTCCGATACGCGGCAGGAGTCAGACCCCATTCTCTTTGTACTTAAACCGTCGTAGCGCTACACCTTCGACATGGCGCAGCATTACTCCTTTCCTAAAGCGCGAGGAAAGAGAAAAAACTCCTTTCGAGCTTGGCAGAGACATTAAGACTCAAATAACTTGCAATAAAGCAGTGTTCGATCGAGCACTGATTATGGATATTACAGAAAGCGAGGAAATTCAAAAACCTGTGCGTTACATAACGACCGATATGTCTGTCATTGATCGTGCTGCCGTAATGGATGTATCGAATGTTGAGGTTATATACTTGATCGAGGAATATGAAGAGGTAGAAGAAGAGGAGGAAATTATTGAAGAGGTGAAGCCCAAGAAGAAAGGCAAAGGTAAAAAGGCTCGCACACCGCGCAAGAGTGTCGAAAAGGATGCAGCAGGATCTGGTGTTACATCAGATACTGAACCTGAGCCTGGTGATAGAGCTAGTACCGATCGTGAAGAGAGCATTGAACCAGATGATTTGGATGAGCCTGTCAAAAAGACGAAAAAGAAGGTTGTGACCAAGAAGAAGGAAAAGAAGGAAAAATCACCTAGCCCAAAGTTGACTTTGAAATTGGAAATGGGCGGTGGTCAAAAGGCAAGCAAAAAGATGTTCGAGGAGCAACAAAAACAGCAGGAACAGGCAAAAGGTCCTGCACCAAAACCACCACCGAAAAAGAGCAAACTTGTTTTGCAAATGGAAGAGCAGGCCAGGCAGGCAGCTAAAGCAGCAGAAGAAGAAGCAGCTAAAGCAGCTGCCAAGCCTAAGGGGGAGACCTTTGCGGAGCGTCAAGCACGCTTGAAGAAAGAGAGAGAAGAACAGGAGCGCATAGAAGCAGAGTTACGAGCTGCATTACGAGCACAGAAAGAGGCTGAACAGGGTGATGAGGATGAAACAGAGGAGCAAGACGAAGAGGGTGATGAAGAAGAAGAGGATGCTGGTGACGAATCCTATGGGGGTACAGAGTCATACGGAGGCGACTACGCTGATGAAGGTGGTAGCGAATATCGTGATGAAGATGAGGAAGCTGAAGATGCGGACGTGGTACCCGAACTGCAGAAATCCAAAAAGCGACGTGGCAGTAATTCATCTGAAGAGTTTACACGACCCAATCCTTATGACGAGGAACGCTGGAAACTCATCGCCGAAGAGGAGGGTGAAGAGTTTATGCAGCAAATGCGGAAATATAGTATGCGTATTCATAAAAGCGAGAAGGAACGTGATGCTGAATGGCAACGTATAAGGGAACAAGCTCGCTTGCCTCACTTCATTGTCTTCCTCACGGATCGCACTGTTGAAGCAGGTCATAATGTACGTATTTCTTGTGCTGTTGGAGGACCCGAATTGTCAGTGAAATGGTTCAAGGATGGCCGACAATTGGAGCGTGATGCAACACATCGCATAATTAATAACAACAACATATTGGCATTAGAAGTAGTCAATACGACGATATTAGATTCCGGCGAGTACTCCTGCATGGTGGCAAATGCCAATGACACCGTGACTTCGTCATGCTACGTGACTATTTATGAGGTATTCAAAGACGAGCCAGCACCACCATCGTGCAAGCTAATCAAAGGTAAGGAAAGGAAACATCCCTTCCAATAAGGATAAGAGTGCAGTTTTTTGTTAACAATTTCGTTTACAGAATACTATCACTTGCGTGACGATGAACTAACTATCGAATGCCACTTACATGGTATACCACGTCCAGCTGTCGTTTGGATGAAAGGTGGTCTTGATGTTAAGCCAAGTTTCAAATTTACCATGCTTGAAGAAGCACATGGCATCTACAAATTGCTTATTTACAAACCAAACGACAAGGACAGTGGTACTTATATTTGCAAGGCAGCCAATTCCAGTGGTGAAGTCCAAATTAGTCATCATGTGGAAGTTGCCAAGAATAGACACTTCCATGCACGCGGTATCTTCCATGCACGTAATCGTTTACAAAAAGATAAAGAGTTGACAGCGAAGAAGGCTATGGAGGAAGCGCTTCAGTCAAAGGCTGCATCCGATCGCAAGCGTACATCTACAGCAGCAGATGCCAAGGAACGCGTTCACCGCGCTTCTCCCGAGCCAATGGTATCTCCAAAACAAAAACTCAAGTTTGCTACGCAATTACGCGATCGTATGGCCCTGGAAGGCAGCACTGTACGGTTTGTTTGCACTGTGATTGGACCCAGTCCCACCTGTCGCTGGATGAAAGATGACAAGTGGGTGGTGGCTGGTCCAACAGTAAAAAATCTGTCGGAGGAAGGAAAAGCAATTCTTGAGGTGAGCAAAGTTACGTCCGAAGCATCGGGTGTTTACAAGTGTGTGGCCAAAAACGAATACAGCGAAATCGACACGCAATGCTACTTCAAAGTGTATAGTGCACAAGCCGATGGCGACGAGCAAGAGCCGATCTTCGCTCTACCATTAAGAGGTATGAGAAGAGCAATTACTAACTCGAGTGTATTTACAGAGATTAGTGTTGGATTTGTGTTATCCCCATCACTCACCATATTCGGGAATTACATTCTCTCGAAAGATATTCGAGTGCCGTTTTTCATGTTTTGTTTGTAGGTGAAGAATCGAAATGTCTTATCAAACTACATTTGTATAGTCGTTTATTCAAATCATTGAAACAACCGATTGAGGTCGAGGTGTTCATTCTTAAAATACATGCAATAATACTTTTTACATTCTCACGGCAAGTGTTGCATTGTTGTGTATTCTTTGTGTGCCAGCATCTATTTGTCTCTTTTAAATGCTGTGCAGTGCTTTGATGTATTTCGGTTCGCCTCCACAGATGTATATCATTCGTCCCAGAACGATTTAATTATTGATACGAAGGTGCGCGGAAACCCCCGCCCCAAGATTACATGGGTAAAAGACAATCTACCAGTAGTACTCGATGATCGTCGGGTACAGATTGAACACTTGGATGGCGTTTGTGAGCTGATCATTAACAAGCCAACGTCGAGTGACAGCGGTGTGTATACTTGCATTGCTGAAAATAAATTAGGTAGCCAGAAGACTACACACACAGTTGTAGTCGAAGTTGTGCAATCATCACGACGTTCGAGTTTATTGTCCGCCGTAATGACCGAATCCGATAGTGAAGCTGGTGCTGGAGAGGCGAGTGGAAAGAAGGCCGAGAAAGGTAGTCGCGCTCCAAAAGGCAAGAAGAAGGACGATGATGCTGAGGCAGGCACATATGAGCGTCGCAGTCGTATGCCGGACCCTTCACCAAAAACGCAATTGTATTTTATTGCGAATCTTTCGAATCGCTATGTAGCCGAAGGTTCCAAAGTCAAATTCCAGGCGGTTGTGGGTGGTCCCGATGCCACATTCAAATGGCAGAAGGATGAACAAAATGTACCTTATGGTCCACGTATCCGTAATATGAGTCGTGAGGGAATGGCTTGTTTAGAGTTCCTGAATACCGCAGCTGAAGACTCGGGTGTTTATACGTTGATGGCACAGAATGAATTCTGCAAAATTACGACCTCGGCCTTGTTGCATGTATACTCACCGAAGGTTAGCTCTGATGTGCAACCAATGTTTACACGTTCGCTGAAAGGTAAGTACCTAAGCAGTACATACCTTATGCAATTATGTACGTATATCTGCGATTAGTGGGGCATAAGTAAGCGCGTATTATTTCTTTGCCAATGATTTCATAATCTGTAGAAAAAAGTAAATTACGTAATAATTAATTGTTTCGTTCTAAAATAGAAATTTATCATCTGAATACAAATGAACTCGTTTTGGAGACAGGAATACGTGGTCAACCAATACCACAGGTGCAATGGTCGAAGGATAACTTTGAAATAAAAAATGGCGGACGTTACCAAATATTGCAACATCAAGATGGCACTTGTGAGTTGATTATTGATAGACCAGATGCAAAAGATTCCGGCAAGTATTTAGTACGGGCAGAGAATAGTGCTGGTAAATCAGAGATTACACACACTGTATTGTTTGAGGGTAAAGCTTATCATATCGCTGAGAATATTCATGGTGTATTCCATGCTGATAAGAGTTTATTGCGTGCCAAGGCCGCAGAGGACGAGAAGGCAGCCCCCTCAAAAGGAGCAGCGGCCGAAAGTGATGCAGAAGATAAAGAAGGCAAAGGAAAGACGAAGGCTAGAGCAAGAAAAGCTAAAAAAGAGGAGGAGGAAGCAACTTCATCCACAACCGAAATTGCTTCAGATACTGGAAGCCTTAAGAAGCGGGAAAAAGTTATCGGCATACATTTCGCAACATCAGTTAGAGATCGTGTTGTGGCTGAAGGTTCTAAAGTGAAACTATCATGTTTCCTAGAGTCGAAGGAACCACAAGTCAAGTGGTTTAAGAATGATGAACCTATCGCTAATAGTCCCAAGGTTAGAGGTCGTCACAGTGAAGGCTTGTGCCTACTGGAAATTGCTAGTGCTACGGCTGAGGATAGCGGTGTGTACAAGTGTTGGGCGCGCGATGAAACCGGTGAAGCTTCAACA
Organism: Bactrocera minax; assembly: GCA_021498325.1. NCBI lineage: Eukaryota > Metazoa > Arthropoda > Insecta > Diptera > Tephritidae > Bactrocera > Bactrocera minax. The sequence continues at coordinate 1,393,653 of JAKEEE010000060.1, forward strand.
TTTTGTAAATTGGAGGTTTATGCAAATCCAGGTACTGGTGATGTTCCACCCACATTTACACGAAATATTAAAGACACTTATCATGGTAAGATAAATGAACTTCAGCTAGATGTGCATGTTCGTGGTCTACCCACGCCGTCTGTTACCTGGGTTAAGGATGGTGTTAAAGTTGAGTCGAGCGAAAAGTGTCAACAAATCGATCATGATGATGGGCTTTGTGAGCTCTTTATTATAGACCCAGTGCCAGCCGATAGCGGAAAATATGTTTGCCAAGCGGAAAACCGTGAAGGAAAAGCTGAAATTAGTCATATTGTGACGGTGGAGCCTAGACACAGGCGACCAGTTTCGCCACCCAGGGAGACCAGACCACCAGTAAAACCAACAACAGAGGAAGAGGAGAAAGAGGGTGAGGAGAAGGAGGAGAAGAAAAAAAAGAAGAAAGCCAAGGATAACGAGGAGGGTAGTGGAAGGCGTGAGGCACCACCACCACCGGATCTAAAGAAATATCTGTATCTTAGAAACTTCCTATCTAATCGCACGGTTAAAACGGGCAGCAACGTCAAGTGGATGGTCAACATCGATGGACCTGAGCCGACTGCCCGTTGGTTCCATGGCGAGCAACCAATTGCTTTCGGACCCAAGAGCAAAATGTCTTGCCAGGATGGAATCGCATGGCTAAATTTAATAGGCGTATCCGAAGAGGAGGCTGGTGAATACACACTGCGTGTAAAAGGTTCGGAAAATGAGGTTGTTAGCACTTGCCAACTTTTTGTCTACGCTACTGGTAAAGAGGAGATAGTAGCTCCTGTTTTCACAGTGGGCATTAAAGGTAAAGCGAATACATCACTTTCACAATTTATGTCTTTTGTTTATGAACTTTGTGTCCAATGGTTTATTCGAAGAATGACAGGTACGCTATCATTTAAATGTATTTTTATAACTATTAAAACTAACATTGATGCAACTAACGCATTGATCGTAAATAGGGTATAGAAAATTAACTGGTGCTTCATCATCATATCTTCGTTACATCTTTTTATTATTTGTGTTCACCTTGTTAAATAATTTCATAGATTCATACTACAAAGATCAGAATGAGATTACACTCGAATGTAAGGTATCCGGGAATCCCAAACCACAAATCGTTTGGCAAAGGGACAATGCTTTACTGTCAATGGACAGTAAAAAGTACAAACATGTGGAGTTAGGCGACGGTGTCGTACAATTAGTCATCACAGAGCCAATTAAGGCAGATACCGGGCTCTATACATGCTATGCAGAGAATGATAGTGGACAGATGAAGATAAGCAAATTTTTGGATATATGTGATTATGTGCAAAAATTAACCCAGAAGCGAAATCTACAAAAGGTCATGCAAGAACAGGAGCCAACGGCCGCAACCAGCTTAAATGAGCGTGAAGCCAGTGCGCAGCTGAAGTTCAAAGTCAAGGATGAGCAGCTCAAATTATCCGCTGAAACAACCATGAAGCCCATGTCGATAGCTGAAGGCAATAAGGCGCAACTGATATTTTATGTGAGTGGTTATATTCACGACGTCTATTGGTTGCGTGGTGATGAACGCGTGACGAAGGACCCGCGGCACAAAATGTATAATATTAACGGCGCCATCAGTTTAGAGATACACAATGCAAGAGTCGACGATACAGGCACGTATAAGTGTGTGGTGCGCAATAACAAAAATAACATTGAAAGCTGCTGTGAATTGACTGTCTATGAGCAGACAGCCGGCAAGCTGCCTAGTAGTTTTGCGAACGAAATCAAAGGTAAAGTTTTGAAATTAGTAAATTTGAAAATAAAAATATCAATTTCACCCACCATACCTATCAATTATAAGGTATCTAAAAAATGTAAATGCGAATTCCACTTTAGAATCCTATGACGCGCATCGCAACGAAATCACACTCACCTGCCAAGTACACGGTCGTCCGAATGTTACATGGCTACGCGATGACCACAGCATTTGCAACAATCGCTACAAGTCCGCTGAAGAAGTGGGCGGTATACGTAAACTGATAATACGCAATCCGATCCCTTCGGACTGTGGCATATTTTCTTGCTTCGCCGAAACTAATGAGCACATCCACGCTATTAGTAAACCCATACGCACAGGTGATCTTAAACAGTTGATGACTGCGAGTGTAGAAAGTGCAACTAACGGTGAATATGTATCAAATGTGAGGCCCTCGTCACAGACGCCTAACGAAACGGTGACAAGTAAAGATGAATCACTATCGCACTTCACTACCGAAGAAGTTATCAAACGTAGCCGAGAGCGCCGTCCGTTGGGCATGGTTTTACAGAGTAAACCATTATTCAGCACCTTACTGCGTGATCGGACGGTCGCTGAGGGCTCTAACATACGACTGAGCTGTAATGTAGTCTGTGATGGTGACACACGCATTGAGTGGTTGAAGAATCATCGTCCACTCCCCAATGACGGTCAATATCTAACTATGTTCCGTAATGGTATTGCCTCGTTGGATATTACTGCAACGAGCATAGAAGACAGCGGAAACTACACGTGTCGTGCTATCAACGACTATGGCGAAACATTCACCCACGCACAACTGAGGATCTATAAACATTACGAAGACGCTGTACAACCTTCTGCGTTTGTACAATCAATCAGAGGTGTGGTATTGTTGTAGAATGAGTTAAAAATTTATACGCTTATTAAAATTACCGACTTTAGGAGATTTAATGAAATTTCAGAATTCTGATAAGCTTTTATATTTTGAAATAATAGTTCCTGATATCAATTTATTGCTTGTCGTGATCGGTGATTAGTTATTTTTTGTGTTTGTTTCTGGTAAATTCAGGTAAGAGAAGACGGTAATCAAATTCAGAGCGAAGTGAAGTATATTATTTCTTCCATACGTACATATTGAGAATTCAACAAAATTTCGTGTTAGGTTGTTTTGTGTTTAACTTGATTGTATGATTTAACCTCATTTGCGGGTTTCTTCTCATGATATTGTAGTATTTGTAACAGCTGCAAGGCTCCATAAAAATAGGTATGTCTCAGTTTGATTGCCGTCTCTCTTCGCTTCTACCGCAACTTTCTGTTAACTCCGATATCGCTTTTAACTTTCAACAGACACCTACTCTATTAATGAGGATACATTGGTGTTGGATTGTCGTGTACGCGGTAAACCACGCCCAGATATCCAATGGATGAAAGGTTCGGATCTGATTAACGAAGACGAACATTATCACATTATTAACTCTGCTGATGGCTATACTAAATTGACAATTAATAATCCAACTGAAAAGGATTCCGGTCTTTATGCCTGCGTAGCTCGCAACGAGGCTGCGGAAAATAAAATTACTCATCAAGTCGACTTTGTGGGACGTGAACGATTCGCACTTGAAAAGACACATGGCTACTTCCACCGCGATCCCAATAAGCCACACTTTGTGGTACCGTTGAGCAACCAAACAGTGTGTCCCGGCGGAACGGTCGCTATTTCTGCGGAATTCATGAAATCGTCTACCCCATTGGAAGTACAATGGTTACGCAATCGTCAATCTGTCGCCGGTCAGCCAGGCATAAAAACCTTCCTGGAAGGTGGCGTTTACACATTGACCATACTGAATGTACAACCCGAAGTGGAGGGCACTTACACATGCCGCGCTTCCAATGCCTTCGGACGCATTGAATCACACGTAAGTGTCGATGTTGCCGCCGGTGTACCGAAAAATGAACGGCCACCGCTCTTCTTATCACGACCAGAGCCCGAGATGAAAATTTTAGTGGGCGATCCATTCTCCATTTCGTTCCGTATTGCAGGCGAACCGAAACCCAAATGTGAGTGTCTGAAGTCGCATAATTTGTAATTGCATTAATTTTGTTATTTAACTTGTCTTTTTCAGTGACCTTTTTGAAGGGTACCAAGGATATTACCAAATCCGATAGAGTCAGTAAGGAAGTGTCGGATGATTACACCAGATTCACAGTGCAAAGTTCACAGATCGCTGACTCGGGTACTTACTTCGTCGTTGCACGTAATAACTTCGGCACAGATCGTATATTTGTGACCGTTGCGGTAAGTCACAAAACGTTGAAAAGCCTTTTACTGGCAAATGCTTCCTTTTTGGTTACTGATGAACTAATAAATGAATTTAACTCCGTGAAAAACTACGAAGAGCAAGAGCAAACTAGTTACTATATTTATACACCTCCATATATTTATCAACTTGCACATGTAGCGGACGAAGCAGTGGACTTTTGGAAGTGATACAAGTGATTCATTGTTCAGCATTAGCTATGCCTTGCTCTTCTCACCAAATCATTTGTTTCAAGCGCTAACCGCTACTCGCTTTCTTAACTCTTTTATTGTAGGTTAAGGCTCCCAAACGGAAAGAAAATAGCACTTAAATAACGAGTCACGCCATCTATAAATAGCAATTAAGATCTGCTTGAATACTAAATCTTCTAAATATGAAGATGCAATATTTGTTTTATATTTTGTTCTTGTGTATTTCGTGCTGTTTATTTATTTCATGCAATTTTCCCAATTTTGTTTCTGTGAGTGACTGTTTTGGTTTCCCGATCTTTTTTTGTGTCTTTGTGTGTGTACACCATTTCAAAAAAAAATAGGCAATGCCACGCGCACGGTCCGAAATGCCAACATCGCCACGCTGGGGTCAACGACTCGAAAGCTTCCCTGACATTTCTTATTTCAGAGGTGAGTTTTCAAAGTGGATTTTATAAATTATGTAACAGTATTCCTCATGGTGGTGATAGTGACCTTGTAAACAGTTCTGTCTGATCGTAATCTGACGCCGTAAATGTCGATGTTTTAACTCAGTGTTTTTGTTTCGCCAACTGTGGTGCTACAATTATATGTTTTCGGGTTGTATACTTTCTCTTAACTTTTTCTCCAATTCTGACGTTTCTTGCAGGTTTTTCAAAAGCGCTATATGGATTTGAATTTGTTTGCAACTGTTCTAAAGATTTAAATTTTTTGAAAATTTATAATTTCACAACAATGTATTTAAATTTCTTTGGTATTCTAAGTTGATAAATTGATTTTCTATATTTTATAATTAATTTAAAACGGTTGTATTACAATATTTTTTATGGGTTTCCTGTTCAACGTGATCAATTTATTTTAAATCGTTTCCATCATATCCAGCTTATACATTTAGATACAAAAAGAATTATAAATAATAAATAAAAATGTTTCTCCGGGGAGTTTTATAGTGTTTTATTGAGTTCAAACAGATTATTATACTCTCGCAACATGTTGCTACAGAGTATATTAGTTTTGTTCACCTAACGGTTGCTTGTAATACCTAGAACTAATCGAATTAGATATGGACACATATATATATAAATTATTAGGATGAAAAGACGAATTGAAATCCAATGCAACCGATAACTTGAATAAAAATTAAGATATTTTGATGAAACTTGGTACACGTGTTCTTTGCCACCGTAAGACGGTTGGTATTGCAGATGGGCGTAATTGAACATCTGCAACGCCCACAAAATGTCATTAATCGAAAATAGATAATGTGTTATAACTAAGCAGGAAATTAAGATATGAACGTGTTATTTGGCACAGAGGATCCCAGTAGGGTGGGGCATCTGGGAGAAAAAATTTTTGTAAAAGTGGGAATGGCCCCGCCCCCCCAATACGTTTAATATATATAACTCGGAAACTGTTAAAGCTATATCAATCTAGCTTGCTCCGAGTAAGTTTTTCTAGCATCTCCTTATATACTGAGAAAATGAGTGAAATCGGATAATAACCACGCCCACCTTCCATACAAACGCTATGTTGAAAACTGCTAAGAGTGCGATAACTCGCTGAAGGAACACGTTAGAAACATTACATCTTGCAGCAAATATGACACGGAAGGGTTGCATAGGAATCCGTGTAAAGTTTTGATGATGGATGTGGCACTGCCCACTTTTAGGAGAAATCCCATATCTCAAGAAGCCCTTAACCGATTTCTACAAAATTTAGTATATGACATTATATTCGCATTCTTATGTCACGAAAAAAAAAATAGACGAAAGCGGGTAAAAACCACGCCTACTTCTCATATAACACGATTTAAGTTTCATCCGATCCTTTCCCTTTAAAACAGATAAATCGAGTAGCAATTAAGATATGATAATGAAACTTTGCACAAATAGTACCTTCAGGATATGCCATCTTATGCGAAAACTAGACGAAATCGGATTATAAGTTTTCAAGCCCCCAGATACCCAGTGTAAGGATCTCAGTGCCTCTATCTGACTTTTTACCGAAAATATCGGGAAATATGTAAGATATTCTAATGAAATTGGAGGATTAAATTTATATGATCGTAAAGCGCTGTTGTGTCAAAAATGGGGAAAATCGGGCAAATACTTCCCAATGCCCCTATATACCTAATATAAGGATTTTCAACCTTCCTGTAGACTTTATACCATATATTTCGGTAATGTAAGATATCTTAGCAAAATTAAGTGAACGTGTAATATCGGGTATACCATAGTTTACTGCCGAAAATGTGTGAAATCGGTTTAGGAATTATCCCAGCTCCCATATACTACATATAATGATTTTCGCTATTCTAGCAGACTTTATACCGAATATATCAGTCACTGCGTGAGTTACCTTCACAAAATTGCGTGAAAACATGTTGCCTAATATACTTGAATATTGAAAAGAGTTAATGTGATCAGTGCAGAACTTCCTCTATCCCAAAAATGGCCGATATAAGCCGAATATGGCTTATAATATATAATAATGGCCGAATTCCCGACTTTCCATCTGACTTTAAACTGCTTATGTTAGTCAATATGTGTGATATTTTAATGAAATTAAGTGGATGTGTTTTCTTAAACACAATGTGGTTTCGCGCTAAATATGAGTGGAACCGGTCTACACCGTGGTCTAAGCCCCATATTCCTAATATAGTGATGTCCTTTTCTCTGGTTTACTTTTTCTTCATGTCTCTAATATTTTCAATTAAGCCACTTTGGTTGAGTTTATATCGCATATATCACTTTTGAGTTAATTTGGTAGATTTTAATATAAATATCTCAGACACGAAGCAAAATTTAGCAAGGAAAGTACATGAGTCTATGGCCTGTAATGTAAGCTAATAAGATGTACCAAATATGATTGCAATCCATTGACAATTTCTTCGAATAATGAATGTTGAATTCTTCCGCGACATTTTTTTATATGAAGTTATGGCAGCACCTGAAAACATTTCTCCGCCTCTGATCCTTACACATTGCGAGAGTATAAAATGTTCGGTTACACCCGAACTTAGCTCTTTCTTACTTGTTTAGATTTCGGTTGATTTCAATTTTACGCCTCCTGGTCGGTATATCATCACCACCGTCTCATCTTTCAAGTAACATGACTTTTAAGCATTTATCAACTTTCTTTATTTCAACTTGGCGCAGATCCTCCAGGCCCCATCTCCACGGAACCTTTGGTAGTCGATTCTGGACCCACACACATCTCCCTCTCATGGGGTAAGCCAGTGCGAGACAACTCTGCACCCGTTATTGCCTATCGTATTGATGCTTGGATCCTTGGCCACGAAGGTGGCGCTATGTGGAAAGAGTTGGGTCTGACACCTATAAATTCGTTTGATGCTTTCAATTTGAAACCTATTGTTGAATATCACTTCCGTGTCACACCCAAAAATCGTTACGGCTGGGGTCCATCGGTGCAGACAAGTAGTCCACTGCAAGTGGGAGGCGCAGAATGCTTGCCTGAGTTCGTTAAAATATTACCTGGACAGTTGAAGGCTTTGCTGGGCACACAACTTGTATTAGAATGTACGGTACGTGGTGCTCCACGTCCACAAATTGATTGGTATAAGGACGGCATGCATATTAGTCCACTAGCCGAACGTATTAGAATTCGCCAGATTGGTTCAACCTGTACTCTGATCATTGCGCCAGTCTCTGAGTTGGATGTAGGTCGTTATACTTGCGAAGCAACTAATTCCAAGGGTAGGGTATCGACTTTTGCACGCTTACAAATCGTCACCGATCCTCGACTATATGAAGCCGATACGAAACTAAAGCAAATCGTTCATTCCGCCGATGTTGCCCATGCTGTTGACACCTTACCCATATTCACAATGCGCTTGCGAGATCGACGTGTGCAAATGACATACCCTGTGCGTTTGACTTGCCAGGTTATGGGTCATCCGGCACCAGAAATTGTGTGGTATAAAGATGATCAGCAAATCGTTGAGAATCGTCGTTGTCTTATTACGAACGATGGTCAGTTCCATACAATTGAATTGGCTAGCACCGTACTGGATGATAGTGGAATTTATAATTGCACTGCTAAAAATGAACTCGGATCGGTATCATGCCACTGTTCGCTTATCGTTGATAAAGGTATACGCGCTTACATTTCACCTGAGTTCTACATACCGCTAGACCCATTGTATATATACCAAGAGGGACAAGAGATACGGCTTACCGCTAAAGTAGAAGCCTATCCCGCCGTGGGAGTTTCGTGGCATCGCAATGGCGTACGCTTGCGTTCCAGCAGACGTATAGGTGCCACCCTAGGCTTTAATGGTTTTGTCGAACTAATAATTGCTGACGCCACCATACACGATGCCGGAATTTATGTTTGTGTCGCTTCAAATGCTGTTGGCAAGACAGAAAGTAGCTGTCGCGTGGTAATAGAAGAGCACGATGATGATCAACAGCAGCAAAAACAACGCGGTAGCAGCCCAATACCGGCTATTGTAAAAAGTGATTTACCGTAAGCTCTACAATATTGCATGGATGTGGAGGATCAAACTAATGGCATACATTATTTATTGTCTGAATTTTAGGTATTCCAAGGAACCCATGTTTGTTGTCAAACCACGTTCAAGTAAGGCCTATGAGGGTGACACAGTAATAATATTCTGTGAGGTTGTCGGCGATCCAAAGCCCGAAGTAATATGGCTGCGCGATTTCTTGAATGTAAGTTTAATTTAATTTAATTATAAAAAGGCTAATATCGAAATACTTAATTATTAAAATCGGTTTCTTCCTGAAAGAAATTTGGTTATAAAAAAGGTGGATCCAGTAAGTCTTTATAATTATTAAATGTCCCAATGTTTAGATACGCCTAACATTTATTACGCCTATTCTAAATTTCATTAGGTTTTGAAACTATAAATATGAATAAAAAGACGCTACTACGAATTATTTTGATTCGTTTTTTCCACATTTACTTGCGGCCACAATTTTGAAAATAGAAAGTAACGAATTTAAGTCCATTGAAATTGCATAATGTTTGTCGAAGCAGGAAATACAAATATTTGCATTTCGAAAATTTTAATTGGATTTGAATCCTTATGTATATCTAATCGGACAACAATAACAATAACAATAATAATATAAATCGTAGCAAAAGATATTTTTACTTCATTCCGAACACTGTCAAGGAATTGTCTTAACTTCCGTTTTGTATTCTTGTACTTCCTTCTAAACTTGCACTTCCTTAAACTTCCGTTTCTAAATTGTACGGACTGCTAAAAAATTCCATCAAAGTTTACTTAAATTCAGAAGTCTCTGCGGTGAAAAGAAATGGTGAAACTATGAAATTACAAACTTATATTTCAGTACTATAAAAAGGCACCCAACTTCAAGTTATGTCTTTATAAGAATTGAATTTGATCAGCTCAAATTACACACCCTTTAGAGTGTTTTGGTGCACCCTATAGAAAGAGTAAATACAGTACAAAACCACTTACGCAGTATAAAACAACAGCTGATTGATCTTCGCAGCCCCCTCACATATGCGTTGGCAACCGTTTTGCGACAAGAGCGTTGGAATCGTAATTGTGAAACCGTAATGAATCACTTCAGCAGTCATTAAAATGGCAAAATTTCGTTAGAGTCGCATTCGTGACGTTAATGGGTGCATTGTCAATACAATGTACGTCGCAAACCCGACTCAAACGAAGTGCGACAGGTGAGCGCAGGTTCCTATTAGCTTCCAAACTCGTTTTAGTTTAGCACTTAAGCGCTACGAAAGCAAATGTGGGTTGAACGCGCGCGCTCGTACTAGTTTTTAAATAAGCATACATATGTGCTTGTGTATATGTGTGTGTATGCACTAAACATATTTTCCTAAAAGTACTTAGTAAAAGTGACAAGTTGGAATTGTGATAAAATAAGCTCAATATAACTGTAAAACGCCCCTACACCAAGATTCAGTGAACTGCGTCCACTCAGCCTCCGTTTGTTAATTCCAATTACAGCAATAAATCAATTTTGAGTTCTGCTTGTGTGTGTGTATTTACATGCGTTCGTGTTGCCATTTGGGTGGTAGTGCGCTTCTACGTCACAAACTGCGGCCGCAAATGATTTAACTGCTGGCTGCACGTGCGTGGCTGCTGCCGGATCGCCCTCACCCTCCACGAATCAGTTTTTGTTTTGACGCCTAGAATAAGAAAGTTCTTGAAAACACTTGTTCAGATTCGAACTACTTCGTAGAAGGCGTTTGGACGACCTGTGATCGGTTTGACGCGAATATTGCGTGGTTCTGCACTGGCATTACTGTTGAAACTTTCACACCGTTAAGACGTGCGTAAAACTGCAACAGGCGGAGATAAGACACTTCAGGGTTATACAGTTTTACAGTTGCTTTGTATGTGTAAGAGATTTGATTGTGTTTTATTATTATCCTTTTATGAACCATTGATCTGTGCGCGTTAGCAAATGCAAAGTGTTTAAAACATTGTACAAATTTATGGACCTGTGAAGGCTTCGTGAAATACGAATTTGATTGAATTTATCAGCTTTCAGTGCAGGTAATTGCCATATATATACATAAATATATATATTCATACATATGTGCACCTGTAATGACGATATGATCGTAAGAAACTTATGGAAAGTAGATTTATGTAGTAGATATAGTTAGTAGATTTGGTTAATATCTAACAAATTTTAACATCTAATCCAAGTTTAGTTCCAATGGCCGTTCTAGCCCACTGATAAAGTCCGTCGTGACTAGAATTGTCGAGTAACATTTAATTCTCCTGATTTAAGATATCTAAAATTCCACCAATTGCATAAAGTGCCCCTGTGCAGCAAATTACTTTTCTATATTATTTCTTCCTTAGCTCTGTTAGTTGCATGACCCAATAATATTAAAGGTACCTCTATTCCAAAAGAACTTTTTTGACGTTTGTCGGAAACCATGATCTTGAGATGTCGGAGTTCGAGTTTATTGCTCAACATGTAGTCGTTACACCGACCTTTCTTTAGCAAACGGCCGTTTATAGCGATTTTTAAACTTTTCGATACCATTTTTGTAGTGCAATTAATCTTTTTGTTGATTGAGGTCTAGAGACAGGAAATTATCGTTGAGGCACAGATCAAGAGAATACTGGAACATTATTTCGATTGTGAGCTCCCATGGCACCGCAATACGCAGAGCTTTCCCATATAAAAAACTTTATGAACTTTATGTCTAACACGGATGCCTTCAGAGCATCAGACCTTATTTTACAGTCATCCAAAGTAATTTTGTGGATTTTTCGTGTTTTCGCCCGTATCTCTTTTGGACATCCACAGCGTTCATGGTCTTTGGTGTTCATATGACTTGTACAGAATTCAGCAAATCACTTAATAATGTTTGTTTCGCCTGTCTTAGAGCCCAGATAATTTTTTAGTACCATCAGCATTTTTCCCACCAAAAAATGTCGTCCCATTAACCCACGAAAATCTCTTTAATTTAGTTTTTCAAAATACCAAAACTTGCGCCTCTCAAAATTTCACACAGAAATTGTCCGACAGCTGTAAAATTCATTCACCCATTATTTGAAAGTTAGGAAAGGTGTAGTTAACCTTTTAGTCTTCCTCGTTTATTCAGTTTAACGTTTTAAGAAGAACAAGTTCGGTGCAATGGGGCATGTACAATTCTGGAGGTTATGATTATCAGATGAATAGTTGAGAAGAAGGTCACGGTTAGTTTCAAAGTTATTATTGTTAAAGTCAAGGGTTTTTTATTCAACACACAGCGCTTAGCTTTGATTGTTGTTTTGACAGGATATTCTTATTTGCTAATTATGGGGTTTTTCAACTAAAGCATCTCGTATCGTAAACTAAAATAACTAATTTGCAAAGCATTACATTATCTACAACAGCAAATTTTTTTTCATAGAAGTTATAATTTCAGTCTTTTTTCAATAATAAAACTCATAACTTTTATTACAAAAAATCTCACTATAACTGATATAAATACAAACGTAAATATTTGCGTATACCGAAGTAAATATGTTTACACATATATATGCATAATTATGTATATATGTGTATAGGTGTACGGATAAAAATAATTTTATTAAATATTATAAAGGATTAACATTATAAAAAAAAAGAATAATTTCATTATTTCAATCTGCTATAAAGCGACATTTTGTGTAATTTTTATTATTGTCGCCATTAGAACAAAAATATACATATTCACACTTACTATTGTGTATATTTCTAAAATTAACTATACATAAACCGTTCACCATAAAAGTATAGTTCAATAAAAACGAGTATTATTGTCTGTCTACAAAAACATTTTGTTCCTGTGGCAAAGTTTTTATTAATCGCTTGCAACTATGCCTCACAGCAATCTTTAAGCCACATGAATATGCTACTTGCTACATACATATGTATAGAAATTGTTAAAATCTATAGCTAATATCTATGTGTATATACCATACATATACATATACTTATATGTATATATGTAAATATATATATGTATATATATATATATATATATATATAAATAAAAAAATAGCGAGAAGTGAAATAATATATAAATACTGAGCTGACTTCAGTGTCAGTCCAGCCGCAATATTTACCGATTTGGTGTGGCGCGCATGCTCCCTGCACATGTTTTACTCACGTACTATGTACATAGAAACAGAAGCAACCATATCTACATATATGTGCATATGTATGCATTTGTCTGAAATGATTGCTGTTATTCGCAGTGCGCGTGCGCCACTGTTCTCATTTATCACATTTAATTTGTTTTGCTTTTTTTAAACCCTAACATCTCACATCTCCTCGATGACATATTAAATTACCGCATTTGTTGTCACTATTCAGTTCCGCGCTCCAGTCGTCACTATTGTCACCGCCTTCGTTTCATATGGAGCAAATAAATGGCGCGACACTCTCACTTTGCTTTGCAAATAATGTGTATGTATGGAAGTCGTTACGTATTTACATATGTTACGTGCAGTTTGCGTTGGATGCACACCGGAGATATGTTCGCCAGTTGGTGTTGCAAAGTTTAACTTGAAGTTTTTTAAAATTCCAAAAGAACTTCTAATACAAACATACAGCTACGGTCATATAAATAGCACATTCGAAAAAAAAAAACAGCTCTAAAGAAATTTCATGCACTTTTATGCACCATTATAGCACGTGGTTATTTGAGCGTTTACCATTCATGATTTTTGTAATGTATAGAAACTGTAACACCAAATTCTATCGCTATATCTTTGCGTTACGGTTTAAATTCAACATTTTGCAGTTTACCTTTCCTTTTCATATAAAATATTGCACATACAGATTTCAAAATATACATTAGATTAGTTTAACCAAATATTTTCTCACTTTCAAAGTCATTCTTTCAAAATTAAATGTTGAAAAATTTAGGGTATATTTTGCTTTAGAAATGTAAAAACAATTTTAAAAATCCAAAGCCGTTCCTTAAGCCATATAGCTATAATCATATCAAATACAGATTGTGAACTTGGGGCCATTATAATGCTTAGATGTCGAGTGTATGTACGTCCGTTCTCACGGAAGTAGGGTCTAGGTAACCGCAGTGACCCTGAACCAAATACGGAAAGCTCGAAAACATTCTAAAAATTTATTTTAAAAATCTCAGGGAGGGTGGGGTATGTTTTCCATACTCTTATAGTGCTATATACAGTATAATACTTACAAATTTTTTGCTAATTCATACTATTTATATGGCTATAGCTGTAAATACATGCTATTATCTTACATTTTATGTACTATGGCACATTTTATACTCATGTTACATGGGTGTCATTGTATATTTTGTTGACCTTGAAGTGAATCTTATTGTTTTAAAACAATGGAGCATATGTAACGGGAAAATTTCTTCTTAGTATATTTTGTAATTAAGTAAGCAAATTATTCGTTAGTGGTTTAGTTGATAAAATGTATGAGCTCCATAGAAGTTGGGTTATACGGTTCATGATTACATTTATTGTACAAACGTGTATTTTTCCTTACAGCCAGAATACTACAAGGACGCACCGCACTTTCGACCTATAGGCGACGGTCCTGAATACCGTCTAGAAATACCTAGTGCCAAGCTGGACTTTACCGGCACTTACTCAGTCATAGCGAGTAATTGTCATGGTGAGGCAAAGGCTGTCATATCATTGCAAATTTTCGCTAAAGGTGAGTCCTGAAACATTTTTATTTTGCTTTCATTCAAATCGAACTCTCGATAACACATATGAATGGGATTATTGAACATGTATAAGAGCACATGTAATGTTGATTTAATAATATATATTGTTTAGGACATTAAAGCAATCGATTTAAAAAGTGAGATTTAATTCGTAGACTTTCAGATTTTAACATAAAAAAATGTTTTATTATATTTAAGTTCTAAACGAATGCGAAGCATTGCGCTTCCATTAATCTAAATTAGCTTGAACACTTTACACTTTATGGAACACCAAGATATATTTTACTGAGTCGAGGAAATACCACATCTTTCCAGAAATCCTCAGCAGCTCCAAGTAAACTCGCAACAAATTCCATATCGGCTTGCACCCAGACATAATGTAAGGCACCGTTAGTGTCAAAGGTTGGGCTTAGTACACAGTATAAAGCTTTAGTCACGTTTGCCATATACATTTGAATCTGTATCTGCGCCATGTACTTTGGCGCAATAGTTTCACGTCCCTCCAAGTATTTTTCAAATTCATCATCTGTTTTTGGTGCTTTTATTTCGACGATATGATCGTCAGTAATCCCATCAGGTGATGCACAAATGTATGGATAGCTTTCATTGAGTAGCAAACCACATTCAGTGTATGTTTTGTTTTCTAGTTTTTCAGTTTGTTTTAATATAAAACGTTTATGTTGCTTTAATTGTTGTCGCTCCTCGGCATTGAACTCCCGTTCCTTACAGAAAAGCAGTTCCAATATATTTTCATCTTCTAAGGAATCCTTTCGTGATGCGATGCGATGTATGAGAGAACAACGTAAACGCATATATTGAGTTTCTAGCCAAAGCCGTGTTTTATAGCTAGTTTTTGAGACCTCTGAAAGCCGTTCAAAAAGTCCATTCTTAGCTTGTTCCTCCATGTGTTGGCCGAAGGTACGACAACTTTTTACACCATTGTTCGATGCATCCAACATTGTGTGATGAATAAAAACTGCCTCAAAATCTTCCAATACCGATCTACAATGACGGTACAGAGCTGAATCTTTCAATCCTAAATTTTCCATTTCATCAAGTACAGCCTCGAAAAAAATTTGTCCTTCGCTTTCACTTACAGCAGCTGCTTCTAAATCGGCTTCGAGACGTAATTCGTCACACGCGAATATATCACGAATGCGCATTGTCTCTCCGCGCTCCTCCTCGATTAATGCTTCTGTTTCTTTACCCCAAAAATCAAGTATTGCCGTAGCTTCAGTATCTGTACTCTTACGATGCAACCAGAAAATAAAAGCTAGTATATGTGGGCAATATTCTGCAAAACACATTATGATTTAACATTAAATCTCGTTGTTTTATGTAATCTTGGAAAAAACATACCCTTCTTCGTGCAAATATCGCATTTTGTCTCTGATATTTCGTCCTTTTTCTCGTCTACTTTTAAAGCAACTCGTACGTGAGCCTCATGGCTCCCACCACTTGCTGCCGGAAAGACAACGGCACGCACATCAAATATGTCCCCAGCTTTTCTCACTTGAACATAGTCTATGAGTAAATCCACGTCTGTGCTGTTACTAAATACAATATATAAATTATTATTACATATTACCATTTTAATTTGTTAATAAACATACCCACCGGTGCCGGTAGATTGGTTCTTCACGCTATTCCCACTGGTGGCAATTCTTGTGACGAAGCCGAATATTGTTTCACTACGCACCGTTGGTATATTGTTAAGGTCTGCTTTGCGAAAACCTGGTTCCAATTCCATTTGCATCATTATCATTTTGTGCTAAATAATTATCGACAGCGATGTTATCTCTAAAAATTGTGAAAAATTTCCACAATAAATTGAAATTGAAATGAAGCTAAATTTAGATAAATGCTTATGAGTGTAGCAAATGTTGAAGAAGTAAACCCCTGCGAACACCTCTTTGAATTGGTGCTGCCACACTGGCACACTCTTCTTTAATGCATATTACCATCAGTGTTCCCACTCGATAAAACTTTTAAGTATCAAAATGACTAAGTCTTGCAAAACTACCAAATTTATTCAACATCACTTCACATTTGGAAAAATATGTACATAAAATAAATCTTAGAGATATATTAAATTTAGTTGTATGTATGTATGAAAATTTTATGTTTGAAAATAACCAATAATACATAACATTGAGATGAAAGCAATGCATATCAAACATTTTATGTGGGTTGAAAAGTAACAATTTAACAATTAATTAAAATAAAACTAAAGCGTTTATTTGCCCATGTAGCCTATTTTTCTTTCCTTTGTTAAATGAAGTTGTTTTTATTTCACAGTTTCAATTATCACTACTTCTCTCGTTTTCCCAAATTGAACACAGGGTGCCATCCATTGCTGTTTTAGTTATCATAAAAAGCTAACAAAGAAGTGTGTAATTTTAAGTGAACCAATCTTAAGATTAACTTTCATTGTACATGCCTGTGATAAAAATGATCGCCTACCAAAACCTATCAAAGACAAATGAAACTAACATTTTGGTCCGATTGAACCAAAACGGCAACTCTGATTACCATTTGAAACTAATATTTATAGGAAAATTTTGGCACAAAGGTATATATATATTTTCGGTTTATATCTATGTTCGCAGAAATACATATATCGGTATGCATGTACGTAATTAGGTGAATACGTTTAGTTTCGCTAGCAAAAGCATTTATTTTTGATATTAATTTATAGGTGAATACGTTCCATGCTATGTGAGGAAATGACCGTTAGGTGTCGCAGTTAGAAAATTTGGTGCGCCTGTATGTATGCTACTTATACAGCAATATCCGGTATAATTTAACTATTTGGCTTTCTTCTGTGCGGACGAAATTGAAGTTGCTTTTACTTCAATTTCGTTAAATCGTTCAATAATTTCAAAAAAAAATTTCCTTTGTGCATATATGTACGTTCATACGTTGTGGACAAGATGTGTTAAATACATTTTAGTTACGATTGATTTATAAAAGGAAGATTTTGATTAATTTAAAAAATTTAAACGTGTTTCCTTACAGATATTCTCAACCATTCGTTAATGGAAAAAGGGTCTATTCGGCACGGGTGAGTACGCGGCATTAAATAAAAGCTACTAATAAAACTTGATTGTGTATTGTTTGTAGCAACGTGGAAACCTTCCCGCGCTTCATCCGTCATCTGCGTGACTTACGCTGCTGCGACGGTGATGCCATCACTTTGGAATGCCATGTTGAGGCATTACCGGAGCCGGTAATCATATGGGAAAAAGATGGACGCGTGCTACCGAGTGGCAAATGTTTCACAATGTCCTACGACGGCATCAAGGCCACACTGAGCGTACCACGCATTTATCCAGAGGATGAAGGCGAATACACCTGCATCGCTAAGAATAATCTTGGACGCACACTCTCATCGGCTTGTATTATTGTCGATGTACCTGAGGAGAAGGAGAATATGTTAAATCGTCAGCTGTCGCGGCCCAGCGGTTTACTCTCCGCCAACTCTACACCACGTTCAACGCCGCGCTCCACACCAAACCGTAGTTTCTCGCCTCGCCGCCTCTCTTATCGTTCGTCCCAAATCGATCTGAGTGATGGTCGCATTGGCAGCTATCGTCGCGCAATGTTAGGCTCCCGCAGTTTGGCTGTGCCGAAATTCCTAGTCATTCCCCATAGCCGTGTCGTTGAGGAGGGTGACAATGTGCACTTCCAATGCGCGATTGCCGGTCATCCAACGCCTTGGTCAACATGGGACAAGGAAGGTATGATTGTTACACCTACTGCCCGGATCGCTGTGAAGGAGGTAGATGATTTGCGTTTTTTGGAGATTGACGAAGTCACTTTCGATGATGCCGGTCTGTATCGTATTACCTTGGAGAATGACTATGGGCGCATTGAAGCTACCGCGCGTTTGGATGTAATCAGTCGCTCGCGCTACTCACGGTCCCCTTCCGTACGTAGTGTACGTGCAACTTCTTCAAAACGTAATGCGCACCTACGTAGACGTATTATGGGACCATCGACGGCAATAGGCGGCCGCATGGCCTTGGCCACTGGTTATCGTGGTTCTTCGGTACCATCATGTAAATTCTATCATAATGGCACCGAGCTGGACGAAGATGATGAACGGGTGCAGATTGTGGTGAACGAACATGAGGCACTGCTTTGTATTGATAATGTGACGGTAGAAGACGAAGGAGTCTACACTTGTATCACTGAATGTGATAATGAACCGTTGCTAACAAGTACTTGGGTGAAATTCGAAGCAACAGAGAGTGATGCATTAATAGCACGTCTAAGAGAACCGCGTATTTCTCAAAACCTCCCCGCTAAAGTAGAAGCGTATGAACGCGAGACTGTAGACTTGCGCTTTGAGTTGGATTGCCATGAACCATACACCTATACATGGACGCGTAATGGTGAAGTTTTAGTCGATGACGATGACTTCAAGTAAGTACATAAAATTTGACTTCATTGAAATTTAGTGAAGTTCGCGGTATAAATTACATTTTCGTAATATTTGTAGTCAAATCGACCATGGCAACGGCATACTCTGTCTGCGCATAAACGACGCTTTCGACTTAGACTGTGGGGAGTACGTGTGTGAGGTGCGCACTGTAAGTGGCCTGACCTGCAGCACTGCTTGTCAGCTAAGCATCAACGAAACCGATTATGAATGCGAGCCTTCGTTGGCGCCACATAACGGTCAGCCAATACTGTTGAAATCACCGCTGCCGGTGCTAACGAATGGCGGTGCAGACGATGTGGTGTTTTGTGCGCGTGTTCATCCACCTGAAGCCAGCGTCCAATGGTTCGTCGCCGGTCGTGAAATCGTCGCTAACAATACAGATGAGCACAACGTCAATGATTCACTCGTTGCGGAAATAACAAAGGTGAGTGATGAAAAAGTGGATATTATTTTTAGCAACTAAGTTTCGGAAGACTTCAACATTCGGTGATGACTAACGCGGTTCGTCGATGCGCTAATAAAACAGTTATGATTATATGAAAGGTCAGACTAGCAAAAAAAGTTTAATGTTTAGTGTATTTCGGGAATAAGCTATTAAAAGAAATTAATTACAAACGCATAGTTGTTTTTTTTCCGATAGCCCTTCCAGAACCTATGCTATTATGATCCAAAAGACATTACCACCACTTAGGAGTAAAAATATTGGAAAAGTTTCTAACTCTTGTACATGCAGAACATTTAAATTCGCATTTATGTGTATTTGAAAAGAAAACATTTTAAATGAGTGATGAATATCACACTTATTTCTGAAACTTTCATTCTCTGCTCGCCTATATAGTTCAAGGTTGTAATACATGTGACAACCTTATGTTGCTTCGCCAGCTTGCTGCTCTGTTCGCAGCCTGGCTTTGGTGCTCTTAAATTTTTATTGTGTGAAACCCATGGAACTATTCCTATTTTGCGGTATGTTAGGGGATCGTGAATGCCAATTTCTCCACGACAACATAAATTTCTTCAGCCATAGTAATCAAGATTGGCTGATGACCCACTCAGTTATATATAATATATATAACATTGACCGCAGTACAGTTGGGCAATATTGAACATTTTATAAATTATTATTATGAAGCAACAACATATAGAGATGATAGGAATTCAGCCACATCGCACACCAAGCCGAGACTGTGGCTTTTGGTGGAAATTTTAAAAATATTTTAAATCCAGTATTTTGCTTTGATTAAAAGGGTCTTACCACATTATATATAATAATTGGTGTCGAGTATTAACTATTTAAATTTAAGCGTGCACTGACGAATTATGTTTGGGCTTAAGCTGGCCATATTGGTCAAAGAAAAAAAAGTGAATTTCCACTACGAATATAAATATCTTAATTGAATATAAAACAATAATAAAGATTGTGAAATACAAGCAGTAAAATAACTGACAGCTATTGTGTAAGACTCGGCTAAGAAGTACTCGCACACACAACACCAGCAAAGGAAAGAGCGTATTAAATACAATAAAAGTGGAGTAGCATATGCGAAAATCAAACAAAAGTCTGCACTTGAAACCGTAAGCTTGAAATGCGTGCTTTTGTTTTTAGTATTTTGTTTTGCTTTGTTTCTTTTTCTTACTTTCCTCCTCGAAACGTGACAAAATCGCTTTGTTGACACCGTTCCGCAACTCACCCACTACCGAAAAAGGTTCAAATATATGAAATATGTCCACTTATGTACTCAGGCGCTGAATGATTAACGCCAGCGTCTGTGTAGCGGCTCTTGATGAGCGCGCTTAAAGCTCGGCTACTCGCCGCGCCGCTTAAACGCGTGTGAATGCTGTGGATAATCGCGACCTGTAATATACTGTACACTTAGTAAATGTAAGTATGCGCAAGGCTTTGGGAACTCCGTACGAGCCAAGCGTTGTTTCGCCAAATTAAGCAGCCGATCAGTCAGTTGTCGGAGAACTTCGAGCCGCTGCACTTCCAAAGCGCTATCGAAAATATCTGTTTGTGCAATAAAAGTAATGCTTTAAGAAATATCCATACATAACTGAAAAGCGATCAAACAACAACAACAAAAGCGCCATGCTACTCAAAAAGGTATGAGCAGAGCACAGAAATGCTACCGCTCACAAAATAAAAGATCGCGCGATGACTTTCATATCTACTTGTGTTAAATTTAATCGTGTTTAATATTTTCCGAAATTTCCAATGGAAAATGATAACAAATGTCAATTGGCGCCATGCAGTTGATAAATTTGTTGCCACCAAATGTGTGTGTTGGGTCGCGGAAGTTATTTTTATTTATATCTGCTTTGGTTGTTATTTTCGCTTTCTTGTTGACAAAAGTGACAATTACCAAAACGGTTGTGGATGAAGATAAACACATACCTGCATACATATCTTGGGAGCTTATCTTGTGCTAATTATCTCTAAATATAAACTTAATTAATAGCAGCTTAACTAAATTCATTCATTATAAAATTATTTACATACACATTATACGTACATAAATATATGGTATGTATATAAATATGCATATGTGTGTATACTCAGTGATTAGGTGACAGAAATATAAATCAAAATTTAAAAGTATACATACATAGCCTATAACTGTATATATTCTTTGTATAATTTTTCCACTTCCCGTCTCGAAGTGAGAAATATTTGTACTTACTAATTATTAGAATTTGTACTTTTAATTTAGCTACAGCGCTTGATATGTCATCTGACAAAAGTTTAGTGGCCTTAAAATATAATACATACATATAATTAACTACAAATGTACGGGGATTCCGATAAGTATTTGTATTTAGCCTACAAAAGAAAAAGGAAAATTTTACGAAAATGGCGATTTATTTCTCAACATAGTATCCTTTTACCTCGATACGCTTGACCCAGTGATGCTCCAATTTTATTTACCTATGTGAAAATTATGTTTCATGGAGGTGCGTAAAGTAGGTCTCCGTGGCGGCGAGTGACTTTTTCAAGTTTAGAAACAGAAAGAAATCGACCGATTGGCAATGGCGGTGGCAATGTGCGATCCGGAGTGTTGTTATGGTGAAAAAGCACTTTTTTCTTTGGGTTTTTTTTTTGTTTTTTTGCAATTCAGCGTCGAATTGGCTCTTTAACCGGTTTTTTTTTCTTCTCCGTGAAGTGAATCTACTCCTTGTGAATCCCAAAGAACGGTAACTATTACCTTTTCGGCCGATATGATAATTCACCGTTTTCGGAGCACGTTCGCCGGGTGAAGTCGGCTGTTACTTGTTCCTCCTACTGCCTCCAAGTCCAGATTTGTCGAAGAACCATTTGTATATTTTTAATAGATATTAGCGATATTAGACTAGAGCTGGATTTGCTTGTTTGACGACATTCCAATCTGTTCCTTATTATTTATTCAGTTTCTCGATTATGGAGGGCGTCCAGGTATTAAAGCTGTAAAACAATGAAAATCGATAAGTCGTATTTAGTAACGAAACGAAAGATTGCCCCTCGTAGAACGCCACCAACCCGTATGAGTTCCCTCCCCACGACAGACGGGTCTGCTTAACCGGAACGTATCCGAATTTTTAACCTGCTAAGGAGGGTCAATGCAATACAATTATTTGGAGCATGTTTTTCAAACGGTTTCATGGTTTTCATGGTTCTGGTCATGGTTTCTTTCATTTGCGCCGATTAAGATCCTCTTAGGTTGTCGAGTATTAATGAACATATTTGTGGGTTTCGCATCACTTTCGTTGCTAAGTATAAATTAGGATGGAAAATATAAAATATGTGTTTCGAAAATGATTGTATAGAACAAAATTATTCCGCCGTCGATTAGATATTAGTCAAGAGGACCTAGAGAAATTAATCCATGCTCTGCTTTTATTTTAAGATTTAAGACTCAGCTTGTGTACTTTTTGTTAGATGTTTAGTTAAGTTTCTCCTAGGTTTCTCCTATTTGTACGGAATCACCTCCAAACGGTTCTAACATGGCCGCATATTAGGAATTAAATAATGATGTTAGACCAATGAAAAGTGTATTAAGACACTCGTTCATTTAGAGATGAAAATGAGGTAGGTGTTTTCAAATTAATAAAGGTAATACCTTTGAATATAAGTGCTGAATTGTAATCTCATCCCAAATTCGACGCGATTATGTTTAACGATAATAAGTTTGCTTTTCATTCGTCATTTATTACGTAATTGCGTAGAGAGTCTATTTACTTATATATTAGTATATAATAATTATATAACTATACATATAACTATATTACATATACTCTTATTATGACGGTGCGTTTCCTTCACGATAACACGATCTTATAATTCTTCTCCACAATACTCAATAATAAACAGAGATCTGAGCGGAACTAAAAAGGTGACAAAATATGGATGTCTGATTATTATTTCTAGCATTTCAGAATTTCCTTAACTTCGGAGAAACTTACTTTTTTCACCTCTGAAAACTGTAACTCATTATACTTAAGCAGTAGCTCAGATAAATGTTGATAACGAAGCGCATTTACAATACCGTTGTTGAATGAGTTGTCGAAGAAGTTGAGAACATGACGTTAGAGCGTAATTCAGTGATCATTCTCAATTTAGTCGGGGCTCACTCTATGGTGTGTGGCGTACTGAGACTGATTGACATTTTCTGATGACTTTAACAGTTCACTTCGGCTCTAAACGTCCCAATTGCCAATTCGTCGACTTGCCTTTTGGAATTCTGTTATTGTTGCAATGTATTTTCACTGCTCTCAGCTGGGATTATTGCCAAACTGAGATCGGCGCCAAGTGGGCCAACAACGAGTTACAAGCAGAAAAAAGCTGAGCGGGCGCAATTAATTAGCACAACAGCGACGCCTCACATTGTCAGTTCGATACTAGTTATTGTCGTGTTGTGTCGAGTGCCGCGCGATTTTTCATTTGCGTGCTTTCTTCCGCTTTACTTTTCACTGTATTTCTGTTTTGCTATACTACAATCTAGAAAAATAATACTATTTTGTTGCTCTATATCTGACTAATTGGCAGTTTCGGCAAATAAAAATAAATAATTCCGACTAGCATATCTAAGTGATTTTGCATAGACATACATACATATATATATATATATTTAGGTATATTTCGCTCCAGTGTAAGTGTTGTACTACTATCGCGAGTGCCTAAGTGCGGGTAAGGTATACAAAGCAGTTGTTCATTTCACCTCTTACTTCGCATGGCGCGTGTGTGCTCGACATTACTTTCGTAGATAATTCCAAATATAACAGCCCATTGTTCGTTCTTCCGTGTACAATAAATAGTGAAAAAGCTAATATTACAAGTATTTTGAATTGTTTTCTTATTCGCTGCATTTCATGCGATCTGCTTTCTCTTTTTCGGTGCTGCCATTTTCGACTGCTGCTCTTTTGTTTGGTGTGCAGCAGTTTGGCGTGACGCGTGTAACCAATGAATCGGACGGTGTCCGCATATTACGCATACACAACGTCCAGCCGCACCACTGTGGCGAGGTGCAATTGAGTGTGACACATTGCGGTAAGTCAAGTTCGACGCTGCGCGCTTACACCAGCTTGGTTGTGCTGCCAGGACGCGCGGCTCTGCAAGGCGACTCCACACAATCCACAAGTGACGTTCATAAGAAAATTGAAGCACTGAACGTGTCCGAGCAGTTGGAAGTACCCGCTTGCATTTTGGAAGGTCCACAGGATTGCACCGCTCTCATTGGAGGTAGCGTTAAGTTAAGCGTCTGCTACGAGGCTGTACCGCGTGCACAAGTCTGCTGGTACAAAGGGGTAAGTGTCATACGCATTTTAAAGTCGGTTTTAAAATGTATTTATTTATTATTAGCATTCCTACCAACAAACTACTGCAGGCGCTTAATTTTTTCTTTCTCTTCTCACATGTTGCCCAATGGCGCTGGTTTTGCCATAAAAGTATTTAGAAGCGCCCGGTTGGTTGTTGGGCATACAACTGACGTTGACGCACCTTTAAAGGTTACTTGACTTTAAACCAGAACGTAAATTGCAAATTGCGTCATTGTAGACAACAGTAATAAATCTGACTTTAGTTACTAACGCCTTTTCTCCTGCCATACTCACCGAAAGTGTGAACAAACAAAGCAACAGGGCTTAGTCAGTAAAGAAAATTACTTCTTTGACAAGGGTTGACAAGGGTTTTGTGACAAAATTAAAGTGCAGAGTTTATTTCATTTTAACTCTTCAGGAATTCCTGTAATATTTTTAAATTCTTTAACGTGAGGGAATGAGAGCATGTTTTTATAAATGGAAGATGGCAATTGTCAGTCATTATAGAACCTAACGATTGAATATATCATTGCTTCATCAATAATATAATTATACAAATGATCATGTTTTTGGAAAATTTCCGTGGAATTGCCAATTCTAATATTATATATTTTCTGTGAATTTAGTCCCAATTTAGTGCCAATGGGAGGTTTCACTTTAATGATTGTAAGAGGATTGGGATGTTTATATTTAAAGCAATGAATGCATTAAAGTAATGAATATATTCATGTGCGACCATCAGTTCACAGTAGTACATGTGTAATGGTATATCACTGCTTTTATATAAGAAAAAGTTTTAGAAATTCTTTTTTGTTTCTCTATGAAAATATGTGCATTGTAAAATATATAGCTTTATTTATATATATATATATAAATTTGTGAAGGGTTCCTTCGAAATTAACATACATTATGTACTCAATGCATTCAAATGTGCACATTAAAATTAATGCCGATATTGAGGATTTTCCCTCTATACTTTATACATGCAATATAGGGTTTTGGTGAGATCGCGCCACAAGCAAAAAATCTTTATCATTTTCTTTGAGAACTAACCTTAACTAGAATAATATCAAAGCTTCATGACGTCTCATTCAATCAAAGTGAATTTCATGTTTTAATAAAACATTGTTTACTGATGGGAAATAACAACGTTGATGCAAAACACGGATGGAACGTGGGGAATTCTTATATCGGGCATTTTTGGGTTAGAGGAAGATCTGCACTGATCACATTAACTCTTTTCACTATTCAAGTATATTAGGGAACACGTTTTCACGCAATTTTGTGAGGGTAACTCACACAGTGGCCGACATATTCGGCATAAAGTCTGCTAGAATAGCGAAAATCATTGTATGTAGTATATGTGAGCTGGCATAATTCGTAGACCGATTTCACACATTTTCGGCAGTACTCTATGGCATACCGATATTACATGTTCACTTAATTTTGCTAAGATATCTTACACATTGATCGAAATATATGGTATAATGTCTACTCAAATCCGCATATTAGGTACATGGGGGCTTGGGGAAGTGCTTACCCTATTTTATCCACTTTAAGTACATGGACACACTGTTATCAGATATAGACGTTCTCTAAATTTCAAAGTGATAAAACATATATTGACCGCTATATACGGTATAAAGTCTACAGAAAGGTTGAAAATCCTTATATTAGGTATATGGGGGCTAGGGGAAGTATTTACATGATTTTCACCATTTTTGACACCAGACCACATTATTATCATAAAAAGATATTCTTCCAATTTCGTTACGATATCTTACATATTTACCATTACATATGATATAACGAGCACGCTATTATCATATAAAGATAATCCTCCAATTTCATGACAATATCTTACAGATTTGTCGATATTTTCGATAAAAAGTCAGATAGAATCACTGAGGTCCTAATATTGGGTATCTGTGGGCGTGAAAAGTTATATTCCGATTTCGCGTATTTTTACGCATAAGATGACATACCCTATAGTTACTATTTGCACAAAGTTTAATTTTCATACCTTAATTGCTGCTCGATTTATCTACCTTAAAGTGAAAGTATCAGGTGATACTTAAAATTGTGTTATATGAGATGTAGGCGCGGTTTTTATCCGCTTTCGTCCATTTTCACAGCGTGACATAAGAATGCAAATATAATGTCATATACCAAATTTTGTAGAAATCGGTTAAGGGGTTCCTGAGATATGGGATTTCTCCTAAAAGTGGGCAGTGCCACATCCATCATCAAAACTTTACACGGATTCCTATGCAACCCTTCCGTGTCATATTTACTGCAAGATTTAATGTTTCTAACGTGTTCCTTCAGCGAGTTATCGCACTCTTAGCAGTTTTCAACATAACGTTTGTATGGGAGGTGGGTGTGGTTATTATCCGATTTCACTCGTTTTCTCAGTATATAAAGAGATGATAGAAGAACTTACTCGGAGAGAGTTTGATTGGTATAGCTTTAACGGTTTCCGAGATATATATATTAAACATATATGGGGTGCGGGACCATTCCCACTTTTACAAACATTTTTGCCCACAGATGCCCCACCCTACTGCGATCCTCTGTGCCAAATAACACGTTTATATCTTAATTTTCTGCTTAATCATAGGCCATTATTTGTTTTCGATTAATGGCATTTTGTGGGCGTGACAGATGTCCAATTAGGCCCATTTGCAATACCAACCGTCTTACGGTGACAAAGAACACGTGTATAAAGTTTCATCAAAATATCTTAATTTTTACTCAAGTTACGCTTGCACGGACGGACGGACGGACAATCACTCGGATTTCAACTCGTCTTTTCATCCTGATCATTTATATGTATATATGTCTATATCTAACTCGATTAGTACTAAGCGTTAAAAACAACCGTTAGGTGAAACGAGAGTATAAAAATTAACAAAAGATTTCACTACGGTTTCACTACGGGATATATATAAAACAGCCAGGCTGAAAAGTTCGTATCTTTTGAAAGAAAACCACACTTTTGTAGCAAAATTAAATTTTTTTTCAAAATATTTGGAATCGAAGGTCATAAACCGATTAAAGCGATTTTCCAACTTTTCAATATCACTTTTGTAGTTATTTGTGACACATGGTGAATCTATCGAATGTGATTTCGTGCCGCACCCACTTTACATAGAGTTTTTTGACATATATATTCCTTGTTTCCAACACGTTCCTTTGATATTTTTACGGTCATCCAAAACCATTTTCTGTTTTTTATATTTTCGTCCGTAAAAGCTTCTTCTGAATGCCCATTGGGTTCATCGGCTTCGATGCTCATATGAACAATACAGGAATTTAGTAAATCAGTTACGAATGGTTACTTCGCCTAGTGCAGTGTTTCATAAACACATGAAATTCCTCTTTATCCATTTTTTTTTTTCAAACACCAAAACTTATGAAGTTGTCTAAAAGCTGTGAATTTTATATAATTGTCTTTTTAATGTTAGGTCTAACTACAAAATGTATCTATTCAATTATAAGGATCCCTCTCACAGAAATGTATTATTGGTTGTGTATGCGTTCCTTTTATCTGATAAATAGAAGGTCCTAATATTTTTAATTCCGAAAGCTGGGGAGTCTTATGCGAAAATAGCAAACTTTTAGAGCCTTTAGGGCTGTTAGAGAGTCGTCGGGAATTTTGCTCTACCTTTAAATGTTCGAACTAGAAAACTATTCGGTTTAATAATTTTCTCCAAAGACTTTCTTATCTGCTGTGTCTCTTCAGTACATTGAAAAAGGTGGATGGAGAACTTTCGTCGTGTGTTTTGATTTCATACTTTATAAACATATTGAAGAGAATTTGTTGTGTTGCACAACATTTGTTAGTTTTTGAATATTTCTTCTGCTTTCTGAAAAGTGTTGTTTATTTAAAAGCGTGTATTAACTCGATCTAAGAATTTTTCCTAAGCTATAACACAAAGCGTGTTGTCTTCTACTTCCATTTATAGACTAAATTATTCTGATAAAAATGCACATATTTACATATCTACCTACATATTACATTTGTTTTGATCGTAAGTTTCTATAGCAAAGTATTCGCTTTACATTACAAATAAAAATAAATTTTCAAATAAAAGCAAAATGCCAAGACATATGGAGAAACATTAATAATTTTATGTAAAAAAGAAGAAAATTGTCACGATCGGTTTGCGGTGAGGCTATGTACCTGTTCCGTCGTGGTCGCCTTTGCTTTCCCATCATCGTATCAGCACACGCCTTTATACATATACATATGAGAGCATGCATAATTACATATACATAAACATGAATATCCCACCGTAAGTAATGGCTTCGAAAACCGCAAGAACCATGTTTTTTTGTGGCTGAACGCTCAACGAAGGCTTGTTCACATTTCCAAGTTCTTATTTCAGTGAAACATGGCTAACAGCAAACTGGGTGGGTGGATAAGTGGAGCTGAGCGTGTAAGTGATTGACTGGCTAACGAGCTAATTGTCTGACTGATTTGTTGTCTTGTTAAATGTGCCCAGAGTGCCGATGTTCGACTGAGCGATTGATCGATCGCTTGTCGCTCAGCTGTGCTCCAGGCTGTGCCCCTGAATTCCATTCCACTGCTGTCAAATACCGATGCCGAGATATATATGCCCAGCTGTTATTTATCTATATACATGCATATTATATATTCTGTGTTAGTTTAACACCTTACACCGCATCATATAAAGATACTTATGTAGAAATGTACATATGTATTTATTGTTACATTTCAGCACTGAATACTAATGCTAATTAATGAATGCCCATTTTTTGTTGTCTCTGGAATAATCTCTTTGTAGTGCCGTCCGATTGTCGAGCAACGCAACATTTCCATACACAGCAGTGCTAAGTGTTCGACGTTGCTCATAACTGACATTGCGGCAGATGATAGTGGCAAGTATACGGCGGAGATCATGAATGCGTTGGGCAGCGATGCAGCGGCCGCTTCAGTGGCGGTGGAGGGACCACCAGATGCGCCCAGTGGCAAGCCGAGTATTTCACAAGGTCCCGACCGCATTGCGGTTGCTTGGTGTGGTCCACCCTACGATGGCGGCTGTATGATAACCGGATTTATGTGCGTACAAACCACAAACTACAATGGAACATTGATCACTTTATGCACACACACATGCATGTTTGTATTGGCTAATATTGTTAATCGTTTTCGTTCTTCAAAATTTCAGCATTGAAATGCAACAGGTGATTACCGAACCGAATGATGAGACAGATGAATTGGCTGGTGGCGAAAGCGGTTGGCACGAAATCGCTACCGTTGTGGACTCATTAGCGTACACTGTTAAGAATTTGACACCGAGCGCCACATATCGATTTCGTGTGCGCGCCAAAAATGTACATGGCTGCAGCACACCCAGTTTGCCCAGCGATCCGGTTGAATTACAAGCCCAAGAAATTTCAACAGAAGGTGAGTGAAGCGTGTATACTTAATGTACAAATATTCGTGATATTACATGGTGGAACAAAAATCTTTTATTTATTTTTTTTTTTCCAATGTTGCAAAAAAAAATAGAGAAATAAGTTTCATCCTTTTCTTTAAAATGTATGTATGTACTTGAATAGAGATTTAATTTCTGGAGCTGAAGTTTTAAAATTCTTGGAACGTGAATTAATGTGTTATTCCCTCCCACATAAATACATTCCCATAGTTCCACTAAAGACAGAGACATATAACACATTTTACAAACGGCTACCGTCTTCAAACACACGATCTTCTTCATACACACGATACTCATAAAATCATTATAAACGAGAGTTTTAAATGTAATAGGGCACTAATATCGACTATTATTCGGTAAGACAAATTCTCGACCAAAAAATTTATCGTTTCATACAAATGGAGAGTATTAAACAGCTTCTGAAAGCGTCTGAGATCACTGGGATCCAACTTGGATAGTTGAAGCACTGGCTTTTTGTGATGCAAATACTCCTTGGTATGAATCAAGATATCCTCATGTATGGACGAAGCGCGTAGGGCAATATTGATTACTGGCAATTCTTCCGGTTCACTGAAGGCATGACATTCAAGATGTTGCAACCTCAGTATAGCTGGATGGTTGAGAATTGACAACTATTAGATAATTAGCATCCGTAAGAAATTTTGGCCTCATCGGAAGTATGCATGTTACAGCAAGACAAAATAAGATAAACATTGCTAAGAGCAAGTAGTTCAAGACCTCTTATGTTCTACTCTGAACCAATAGACCCCCTGCGGGTCGGGGGATAAGAATAACCCGCGGTAGGCATGCCTGTCGTAAGAGGCGACTAAAATCCAAAAAAAGGCACTGCATTTGAAATAGACTTTGCTCAATCTATAGGCTTAGCCATGTCAGAAATAGTGCTATATTACTTAGCTTGAACTGAATTTATATCACTTTAAGTGTATTATGCAAACACTTAAAGCGGCATTGTAGTTCAAGATACAAATGCCACCAGTCGAGATGAATGGGTAACTCAACTGGTTTTAGCCTTCAGGCTACAAGGTCTGACCGGAGACTATAATCTGGTGCCACGGGGAGCAGGGGCCCGGTGGAGTTCCTTTCGCTCCATCCTGCTCATTGCGATAGGCCCTTCGGGGAGTATCGTGGTGGCTGTGGTTTAGTACCTGAATGCGGGTAGAACTGTCTGGGGCGGTACAGTTCAATGTGGAGTTGCATCGCAACCGGGTGCCCGACCCAAAGAAAGGCAGAGGTTTTAGGTAGGCCTCGAACCCCACCAAGGTGGTTATTGTGCCATTCCACAATGCCGATCGGTACCGTTGGTTTTAGCGAAAGCTATTTATTAACGGGGCGCTGATCGACGCATTGTATTGATCCGTCGTGTTTTTGAACACCGTGGAGTCGAACTGACAACGGCAGGCACCCACGTAAATCACATCGGCTTCTGAACCAATAGAATCTCTCAGCCGCGCAAGTGTAGGTTGTTGACCAGAGGTCACTGAGGTCATGCGTATTACAGCCAGCCAGTATTATAGTGTGAAAAAATAGGCAGCGTTGTAGTTGTTCCTCTAAACAAATTTAAAGTAAAAAGTATTTCAAGTTCAAAGGAATTTCAAGTTCCGCTAAACAAATAAACTACTTGCTAAATATAAATTAAGAAAGTCCAATGAAATTTGGTTATGAAAGTTAGCTCATTTTGGTAGCTATTGAAATGGCATATAATTCACGTGGAAAGAAACTTTTATATAGGTAAAGATTCAACAATAATTACATTGAAATATATCTCTGTCACTTCAGAGATGCCCATATCAGCATTAGCATACTTAAATTTCCATTATTTTATATTTTTAGATTTCCACCGACCGATCTGTGTTAAGTCAGGTGGCGATTTCAAAAGTCGCTTCGAAATACTAGAGGAATTGGGCAAGGGTCGCTTCGGAGTCGTTTATCGGGTGCAGGAGCGTGAAGAATCAAAACGAATTCTTGCGGCAAAGGTGATTAAATGCATTAAAGCGCAAGATCGACAAAAAGTAATGGAAGAGATTTCCATTATGAAATCATTACAACACCCGAAATTGCTGCAACTCGCCGCTTCATTTGAGAGTGCCCGCGAAATAGTTATGGTGATGGAGTAGTAAGTGAATTTATGGCTAAATATGCATACATACATTTCCGTCAACAAACGCTTGTTTTTCTCTTTGAAGCATCACTGGCGGTGAACTCTTCGAACGCGTCGTGGCGGATGATTTTACGCTGACCGAACGTGATTGTATTCTCTTCTTGCGGCAAGTGTGCGAAGGTGTCGCCTATATGCACACTCAATCGATTGTGCACTTGGACCTTAAACCGGAGAATATTATGTGTCATACTCGCACTAGCCATCAAATCAAGATTATCGATTTCGGGTTGGCGCAGCGTCTAAACAAGAACACACCGGTGCGCGTGCTCTTCGGCACACCCGAATTCATACCACCCGAAATAATTAGTTACGAGCCAATCGGTTTTCAGTCAGATATGTGGAGTGTGGGCGTCATTTGTTATGTGCTGTAAGCAATTTGCTGCTTACTGTAAATATAATTGTGTCTTACGTAAAATGTATTTCTTGTATTCAGCTTATCTGGCTTATCGCCATTCATGGGTGATACAGATGTCGATACTTTCTCCAATATTACACGCGCTGACTACGATTTCGATGATGAAGCGTTCGATTGTGTTTCACCGGAGGCAAAGGACTTCATATCGAATTTGCTGGTGCATCGCAAAGAAAATCGCTGGACAGCCAAACAATGTTTGGAATCGATATGGCTGACCCAGGAACATGATGAGAACCTTAGCAATAAAATCTGCACCGATAAACTAAAAAAATTCATTATACGACGCAAGTGGCAGGTAAGGAAAAATATATATTTTTCAATTTTTGCATTTTAGCTTAAGTTAGTTTTCTCACGAGCTCAATAGAAATTATTAATTTTATTCAAAGAAGTCTTCTCGAACTTATTTATCTAAATGTCTACTTACGTCTCTTAATTTACACCTACACTCGTCCGTAAGATTAAAAATAACGCCTTTACTTGGCTAAGAAGAGACTCACGTTTATTTTGATTTAATAATTTTTTTTTTGTTTTTTGTTTTATGCTTTTTCTCTTTTTCCTTTAAAAACTTTTGTTTGTTGCCTGCTTTTTGCTATTACCGCTATTATCAAAACGCTCAAACACTTCGCTTGCTTTATTATTGAACGAAAGAAAACTGGCAATGCTATCCGTGCCTTGGGCCGCATGGCCACTCTTTCCGCTTCCAGACGCAACTCTGCAATTTCCGGCGCTGGCAGTTTGCTTAACAGTCCACGACCTTCAATATCCGGCATTCATCATATATTCAATCCGCATACAACAGTGCAGATGGGTTCGTTGCACGAAGAAGATGACGATTTCAGCGTCGAGCTGCCGAATCAGACAACGCTGGAGCAACAGCGACGCATTCAAAATACTCTGAAAGTGCGCGACAAATCGCAATGCAGTGAGCGCAGCGATTCCGGTTACAGTGAGTGCTCGAACTGCAGTGTAGGTGGAAATATGCCATGTCATTGCGTTGGCGCGTCCGCTGTGCAGGTCATAGTGCAGCACAGCGCTGTGGATGATTTACAAACAACAAATGCAGAGACGTCGCTGTCGCTGGGAATACCGCACGATGTACTCAAGACGAAATTGGAAGAAATCGCACAGCATGAAAACTCGGCGTTGCCACATTTTGCAGAGAATTGTAATGAGTCTGTAAGCGCTTTAGAGCAACACATACGGGAAGTAAGTTTACAGTCATCTGAGATAATGATTGTAAGGAAAGATAACGGAGAGCATACTGAATATATGCAAGAGCAGCATGAGGATGAGATTGTTGATCAGGCAAACGTAACATTATCGCTCTCAATGTCACTCACTTCGCCGACGCAAGTTGCGTCATCAGACTCAACAACCATGTTGGCATCACCACCATTACGCGAGCCCATAATGCGCTCGGATTTCACGAACACCATAAAGATGCGTAAAAAATCGTTAGAGAACAATGCATTGCGCGAGAAACCCAAACAACAGGCTAAACTGATTTTCGAAGCGGTGGGCAAAGTGTCACAGCTGAAGAATAGGTTCAATTTGGCCTCTAGCGCCAGTGGTGGCAAATGTGTTAACGCTAAATTGTTATCCACGCAAACTTCGCCGCTACCCAAGAGAGACCGTGAACACAACCAAGATTTTTTTGCCGATAAACGCTTCGCCTGCTCTAAACAAAGTACCTTTTCAAAAAGCTGTTAGAATATTCTTTTTTAGTGAAATAAAAATTTTCCAAACACTTTATTAACTCAATATTTTGTTTTATATTTTCCGCATAGCAAGCGCAACAAGTGCCACAACGAAATCAACGAATTCAACATTACAACCACAACAACAACAAAAATATCATCAAAAACAATGTTCTTCCATGCCCAACTCACCTCTGCTTGGGCGCTCACCGGCGGCACTTCGGTTAAGCGGCCGTGTACGCGAGGCCACGGATCGTTTGTCTCAACAACAAACAGTCGCTACCAGCGCGCGATGCGTGGAGGCACGACGTTAGGTGGCAGCAACAGTGACAGCAACTGCTTAAATGAAAGGTGCGGCTATATATGCCGATCAAATTAGCGTAAACCGGTTGAGGCGAACGTGCTACAGGCAAACATAAACCACTTTCACATACAGATTACAGTTATGGATTATACGCGTCTCGTGTGATTACAATAACACAAGCACGTGCCGATGATCATCCGGATTTGCACTGATGCTACCGTCCCGTTATCCTCCAGGCGCCTAAAATTCTTGATTGTGGTCTGAACACCGTTGAAATTGTAAACAAATTTGTTATTATTGCTTGTTGTTATTGTTTAGTATTTTATTTTCCAAAAATCTCATACAAGCTTTGTTACATTTTTATAATTTTTTGTTTATAATGCGCTTGATCTATGCGCAGCACCCGCAACTAAACCTACCCACACTCGAATAAGCCTACGAATATTGATACAATACTTATAGATTCATTCAAGTTATTCAAGATTCATTCAAATCTTACGTACATAATTACGTACAATTAATTGCATAGTCATAAGTGAGAGTTAAGTCATTTAAAAGCAACGATTACTTCAACTAGACGAATGAATTAGCCGAATGAATGGTCGGCCTACCCACACACATACATACATGCGTCCAAGTAATCAGAGTGAATTTCTGACCTTTGATGATACTTACATTTCGAATACCCTGTGTTTGTATTTAACACTGTTTTAAATGAATTAAAAATATTTATACATACATACTCGTGTATGCATATTTGTGAATCCCCACTAAGGGTAATTGTTCTAATATATATTGTAATTATGCATTATTTACCATTACATTGTTAATGAATAGATATTAATTGTTTAAAATTACATAACTATATATCTATACTTACTACATGCAAGTAAATACATACTTATAAAAATAATAAATTATATCTGCAATGTTCTTACATTTTGATTGCATCAAGGCGCTGAGTTGATTAAATAAATCATTGAAGCTGAAATTGTTTGTTTTATATATACATCGCAATCAAGCGGATTTCTTTGAAGGGATTGGTTCCGAAGGGATGATTTCTACATTTTTAACACAGCTAATAAAAAATTGTTTTTACCGAATTTTACAATATTTGATATTATTTTGTTTTTATTGGTCGGACGGTTTAGAAGAAAGGTTAATGCAACCAAGTCATTAACATTAATTGTCAAATGTTTGGAAGTGGTCGTAATTTTCTAGAGCTATCGATTTGATTAGTAGTTTTGAAATACCGCTGCTTGTCAAGGTTTTCTGATTTTTGGATTGGAAATTTGACGAGAATATACTATGTCATCTGATATAGCTAATTTACTTTATAAAAGCTTTCTTTCACACCAGCGTCCATATTTATACCCTTGCAACATTTTGTAACAGAGTTTAATAGTTTTATTCATCCTACGGTTTTTATAAAATTTAAAATCATCTTTCCTGATCATAATGTGCCTTTGTGTCAAAACTGGGTAAAATTTAATCTCCCGGATACCTAATATAAGAATTTTGAAACTTCCGGTTGGCTTTATGCCGTGTATATCGGTCAGTAAGTAAGATATCTTAGTAAGTAGATTATCTTAGAAAATGGATAAAATTGTGCCAACTCTCCCACACTGCATAAAGCGATTTTCATTATTCTAGTAGACTCAATGTCAATGTGTAAGTTATATTAATATAATAAAATTGCAAGGAAATATGTTCTCAGGCTTACATTAGTTTAATACCAAAAGTTAATGCAATCAATCCAGAACTTCCCCTGACCCCTATACACCCGATGTAGTAATCGTCGACATTCCAGCTGATTTTAAACCGTTTATATAAGTCAAAATATGTTATCTTTTAAAGGAATTAAGTATTTTCTTATCGATAATATGGTTTAGCGCTGAATATGAATGAAATCGGTATAGATCTTGGTCTAATCCCCATCTCCCTCATATAATAGTTTCCGATTCTCTGGTTGACTTTTTTCCTCACATACCTAATGTATTATGTTTAGCCCATTTGTTTGAGTTTATATCACATACATATATTGTATTTCATTTGAGTTAATTAAGTTGCTTTTAATATAAATATCTTGGACACAAAGCAAAATGCTGTAATGAAACTAAGTGAGCCTATGACCTATAATATAAGTTAATACATATCAAATATGATTGTAATCTTTTCACGGTTTCCATCTTTTATGCAAACCAAAGTTCGATTTTATTATTCAACAAAGGTGCCATCGCCCATGCACCGACACACCGATTATGGTCAACTTTTCGTATTTGACTTTAAAACAAGCTTCAGTCTCGCGATTTCTTCGCGCGATCATTCTCTGGAGGTATGAAAACAAGAAAAATATGTGGAAGCAATCCGAAGTCCAATTCATCCAATTCGCCACCATTTTCATTGGTTGGTGACAATATGAAACAGTCGATTGTGAGTTGCGCGGCAACCACTTTGCTCAGACCTTTCAAATATTCATGTTTCGATATTTTCAACACATTCCTTTGATATGTTAAGAGTGCGGTTTTCTAAAAATCATTTTGTCGGTACAGCCTCTTTTGGATGACTACTGCGTTCATACTCTCTGTAATTTACGGAATTTCGCAAATTACTTGGGACGCATAGTCCGGATAGTACTCATTATACCATTTTTTGGTTTTTATACTCTCGCTACATGTTGCTACAGAGTATATTAGTTTTGTTCACCTAACGGTTGTTTGTAACACCTAAAACTAATCGAGTTAGATATAGACATATATATATATATATATATATATATATATATAAATGATCAGGATGAAAAGTCGAGATGAAATCCGAGTGACTGTCTGTCCGGCCGTCCGTCCGTGCAAGCGATAACCTGAGTAAAAATTACGGTATTTTGATGAAACTTGGTATACGTGTTCCTTGTCACTGTAAGACGGTTGGTATTGTAAATGGGCGGTATTGGACATCTGAAACGCCAACAAAATGCCATTAACCGAAAACCGATAAAGTGCTATAATTAAGCTATATCAGATAATTAAGACATATACGCTTTATTTGGTATAGAGGATTCTAGTTAGTTTGGTATAGATGCCCCACCCATCTGTGGGAAAAAACTTTTGAAAAAGTCGGCATAGCCCCGCCCCCCCAATAGTTTTAATATACATATCTCGAAAACCGTTAAAGCTATACCAATCAAACTTTCTCCGAGTAAGTTTTTCTAACATCTCTTTATATATTGAGAAAACGATAGAAATCGGATAATAACCACACCCACCTCCCATACAAACGTTATGTTGAAAACTGCTAAAAGTGCAATAACTCGCTGAAGGAACACGAGTTAATCTTAAATCTTGCAGAAACAATAATACGGAGGGGTGGCATAGGAATCCGTGTAAAGTTTTGATGATGGATGTGGCACCGCCCACTTTTAGGAGAAATCCTATATCCCAAGAACGCCTTAACCGATTTCAACAGAATTTGGTACGTGGTAATTTTAACTTTCATCTGATCCTTTCGCTTTAAAGCAGATGAATCGAACAGCAATTAAGATATGAAAATCAAACTTTGTAGAAATAGTGCCTTCAGGATATGACATCTTAAGCGTAAAAATAGATGAAATCGGATTATAACTTTTCAAGCCACCTTAGGCTTGGACCTCAGTGCCTTCATCTGTCTTTTTACTGAAAATATCGGGAAGCTGTAAGATATTGTAATGAAATTGGAGGATTATCTTTTTATGATAATAATGTAGTCTGGTGTCAAAAATAGGAAAAATTGGCTAAATACTTCCCCTAGCCCCCATATACCTAATATAAGGATTTTCAACCTTTCTGTAGACTTTAAAACATATGTAACGGCCAATATATGTTTTATCCCTTTGAAATTCAGAGAGCGTTTATTTCTGATAACAGTGTGTCCATGTACTTAAAATGGATAAAATAGGGTAAGCACTTCCTCTAGCCCCCATGTACCTAATATACGGATTTGGGTAGACATTATACCATATATTTCGATCAATATGTAAGATATTTTCGCAAAATTAAGTGACCATGTAATATCGGATATACCATAGATTACTGCCGAAAATGTGTGAAATCGGTCGGAAACATACAATGATTTTCGCTATTCTAGCAGACTTTATGCCGAATATGTCGGTCATTGTGTGAGTTACCCTCACAAAATTGCGTGGAAACATGTTCCCTAATATACTTGAATAATGAAAAGAGTTAATGTGATCAGTGCAGATCTTCCTCTATCTCAAAAATGCCAGATATAAGAATTCCCGACTTTCCATCTGACTTTAACCTGCTTATGTTAGTCAATATGTGTGATATTTTAATGAAATTAAGTGGATATATTTTCTTAAACACAACGTGAATTCGCGCTAAAAATGAAGAAATGACCATGGACTATGGCCTAAGCCCCTTATTCGTGATGTAATGATTTTCTTTTCTGTGGTTGACTCTTTCCTGATATATCTAATTCATTCATTAAACCACTTTGGTTGAGTTTATATCACATATATCTTATTTGATTGATCTTATTATTTATTGAAAATAGAATGAAAGTACATGAGTCTATGGCCTATAATGTAAGTTAATAAGATGTACCAAATATGATTGCAATCCATAGACAATTTCTTCGAATAATGAATGTTGATTTCTTCCGCAACATTTTTTAATATAAAGTTATGCCAGCACCTGAAAACATTTCCCCGCCTCCAATCCTTACACATTGCGTGAGTATAAAATATTCGGTTAGACCCAAACTTAGCCCTTCCTTACTTGTTAAATAGTATTTTGTTATCTCACGCGATTGTTTTTTTACTCATTTTCCATATCCAAACTTGCGCCACTCAAAATGCAATATCTCACGAGCAAATTGTCTAACAACTGTGAAAATTATTCGTGAATTTTGAAGGTTCTGGGCTGATAACTAAATAAATTTCTTCAACTCTAGTGGCGCCTACTCAGCTTGCCTGATATTACTCCAGAAAAAAAGTTTAAATTTGATTATTGTACATTTTAAGCCATTTATTATCATTGATAACTTTTACTTCTAGGGAAAAGTATGGAGTACTGAGTAAAAGCAACAGATGTGCAGAGAAAGGGGTATAAAATATCAAAGTTTTGGACAAAGTCTATATTCGTAATATTTCGTCTCATATCAATTAGTTAATTAGTATAGCAATAATACAAACCTTAGATAAAACTTAAATTTAGGGTCTAAAATATGTGAACAATTGTATTTGTTTTAGCATCGATATTTTAATATACATACCTAGAAATGCTTTACCACTTACGATGACTTCATATATATATATACACACACAAAAGCGTTACAGATATTTTTTTTAATTCTAGGCATTTACGTATTTGTGCGAACTACACTTAAAACTACCTTAGTTAAACATTTAAAATAAAATAAATATAGGGGTATAAAAACACTTTTCCTAATTGCTATAATCGACCAGAGGATTCCCGCGTGGCTTCAAACGCACCCACAAACCACCTGAGGCGCGCAATGTGATGCGAAATGTGGCATGGAAGGAGGTCTTGCCGGGCACTGGCAGAAGTTGGTAACTTCTCAACAAACGCGAGACAACGGTTTTCATTTCCATAATGGCAAAACGATTACCAATGCAGTAACGGGGCCCCGCACTGAACGGTATATAGGCGTAAGGATGACGTGTTTCCAAGTTTTGTGGTGAGAAGCGTTCGGGGTCGTATTTTTCGGGGTCAGGGTAAATGTGTGGCAATCGATGGGTGGCATAAGGGCAAATAAATATGTTGCTACCAGCGGGTAGTGTGTATTTGCCCAGACGAACTTCTTCACCCAATTTACGTGCTATTAACGGCACACTGGGACACAAGCGCAAGGCCTCTTTAATGCACATCTCCAGGTAGCGCATATCCCGCAAATCGTTCATCGTGGGTGCGCGCTGATCATCCATGAAAATATCGTTGATTTCCGTAACGCATTTCTCTTGAAATTTGGGATTCTGAGCGAGCAGGAAGAGTGTGAAAGCAACTGCAGCACCTACGGAATCTTGCCCGGCGAGCATAAATGTGCAGGCTTCATCTACAATATCATCTTCGGTGAAATCTGTATTGTTGTTAGATATTTCGATCATATAATCCAGAAGGCACTTACGCCCGATCAAAGTTCCACTCTGAATCATATCACGTCGTTGTTTGATCATTTTGCGTGTAAATTCATTAAGACGCTTCTTTTGATCGAGCTCCTCAGACGCGGTTTTCGTAAACTTGTAAATGCTCTCAAACAGTAGCCACGGCTGTAAGAAACGCTCGTTGACAACCACTTTCCCCCTAAAAACAATAAAAAACCTTATAAGAATAAGAGCCACCGTTTGGAATATTGAACTCACTGCCTAAATGGTGATTTCTCCATATCCGTCAAGACGCCTTGTCGCTTAACCGGTACACCCAGAACCGCTTCTGTTCAACAAAAGAAAACGAAAGTTATTTGAAATCGAAGAGTTTTGAACTTTAATCGTACCATTTAAAATGTTTATAACACAATTGTTGATATATTTGGCGATGTTAACTTCTTCATTTTCGGATGCACGCAAATTCTCAAAAAGCGTTTGTGAGGCGTCTGCGAATGTACCAATGAAGCGCTCCAGGATCGTCAAATGAAACATGGGCTGTATGAGTTTTCGATGTACATTCCACTTTTCTCCACTACTCGTTATAAGGCCCTTCCCCAGAAAATTATACATCAATCTATAGATGAACACTTTTTCAGTGTGTTTCTTTGAAGAGAGTATGACTTGCAAATCATCTGGTTGGAGCACAGCGAAGAACGGAAAGAGTAATACCCAAATACGTATTAGAGGACCGTATAGACCGAAAGCTGTTGCCACGCGTTTCGCAAGCACTGCAAATAATGTTGAATGTAATCAGTATGGGCAGTGGTATATTAATGGTTTTGTGTTTAATTTTTAATTAAGTCTTACTATCCTTCTCCTTTATGATCAAGCAATTGCCGAGTATTGGCAATGCTTCTGGTCCCGATAGTTTCAGTGAGAGTAGCACTGATTTAATATAATCCCATAAACCATAGAGAGATAGTGCGATGGCCAGAAGCGTTCCAAAACTCCATAACTCCGAATGTGTGGCATGTTCGAACTGAAAATCATATTATAAATAGAAGAAAATTATTCTTTTGTCTATCAAGAATAATTTTTTGACTCTGGCAAAGAGTCGAGCAAGTGTAAAACAATAAGAAAAAACATGGAACATCTTAAGTTTCGAAGCAGTCTTTTGCAATACTAATTACGTAGGTGAAACTCTTCCGCTTCAAATTTTTGGTAGGAGTTTGATCTGCTACAGTATCCAGATCGAAGTTGCACAAGAGTTAATCTGGTTTCATACGGCAACACGAGCTCTTGCTCTGCGATTGGTGGTGGTTCAACTGGGAGGGAGTCAGCAAAGGTGTTAATAAATCCACTGTGAATGGTGTTCAGTACTTGTTGGAAGTTAGACGCGTCCGAAACTTGGTCGTTAAAGTATTGTATCTCGTTTGTGTTGTTCCACTCTGAGCAGGCGACTGCAGAGATGATTTCAAGCATCCTAGTAGGAGTTAATTGGAGAGGAGTGCGTTGTCCTCCTTGACGGGGATACGGGCCTCACTGTTTAGATGTTCGATAGGGGACATCTAGAGGCATCGCGTGATTGTCCGGAGTGCGGTATTCTGACAAGTCTGGATCTTTCCCAGCTGCGACCTACTGTATTCTGGCGACCATATTGGGGCTGTGTAGTTTATGGCCGTTTCGTGAGGTTATAAAATCACATAATAATCAATACATGCGGTGTGTTATACATTGTGCGAAGAGACTGTACCTTAACCATTTTTGGTAGAAATGTGTCGT
The DNA here is from genome assembly GCA_021498325.1 of Bactrocera minax. Lineage (NCBI taxonomy): Eukaryota > Metazoa > Arthropoda > Insecta > Diptera > Tephritidae > Bactrocera > Bactrocera minax. The sequence continues at coordinate 1,436,291 of JAKEEE010000060.1, forward strand.
ATATTAAGAATACTAGATGTGATACTTTTTTCCGAAATCCGTTTTGATGAGATTAAAAAAAAACATTAATGGAAAATCGAGGGGTTGTTACTCGAGTCTTAAACCACACTAAGAAAAATTATATATTTGCGTTATTAGTAAGATAGTGAGAGCATTTGCAATAATTGCGAACAATATCTTTATATGGAAGGTTATTCATATATTTTAACATGTTACGGTAGTTCTAAGAACACTTGGTTCCTAGTCATTTGGAAGTTTTCCTTTGTAGAAATTTTTAGAACACAAAATTATTCAAATCTCACCTTTGCTAACATTATTTGGATATCTATATCCAAACATACTTACATTTCTACATACATACCGAAGAAAATTTTGCAAAATAACTTGTATGTATCAATTCAGTACTTTTATCCGTTCACGCCATGGAAAATACAGTTTTTTCTATGAAAGATTAGATGAAATCTGAATGGAACCTGCTAAACTCATACAAGTTTTCTTGCCAAAAGTCTACAGATATTTTCATGTGAATATGGATGTGGTTGCGTATACGACTAGTTGCTCTAAAGAAATACCCATTTATTTATTTTAAAGAGTTGAGACGTTTAAAAGTAATTGCAAAAGAGACGATAATATTGTATTTGGAAATAAATTACATATACATGTGTGTTTGATTGTAATTTTTGTAAATATTTTTATAAACTTGGTCTCGGCGTAAACATTTTGGTAGGCGAACATATAAAATCGGTTATGTAAATGATGGATGTTAAATCTATGCTTCTATATAAAAAGATGTTAAAGATTAAATACAAATTTCTGAAAACGGTCTTAAATTTCAAGCAAGTACGTAGTGTTGACATTCGCGTGAAACGGAAAAATAAATGCGCGAAGCAATTGACGTACATGCAAAGCATTAAAACTTGTGAAGAGTCTATTAAAATTCTTATAAATTTATGAATGAAAAGTCTATTACATTAACGTAATCTTAATTCCTGCTTTTTATAGTCTCACAAACTGTTGAAGGGCACTAGAGTTTCGGTCCACCCATCGTTTGATTGTAACTAATCAAGAAATTTAAATATTTCAAGTTATACAAAATCACCAGAGTAACTTCCTTCAAAGAAAAACATATCCGTTAAATTCAATTTAATTCAAATTCAGATGTAAGCAATATATTATATTTTAAGTAATGAAGTTCAAATCAAAGAAATCTCTAAAGCTCTCTTTAGTTATATTCATGTTCAAATATTCCTGTATGTGATAGGCCTTCTGAGCGTCTCACAGTCCGCGTCGCAAACTTCTTTGATATGTTATATATATAGAGGCAGCCCTGTATGTTTCTTTAAGAAACACAGTTCATTGTTTAAAATGCCTCTTCACCTCCAAAAGTATTTTTTAACCATTAGTGGAAAACTGTGTCTATTACGCTATTTAAACTCTTTAACAGTTCTAAAAGTTTGTTCTTTTAGTCTAATCAAAAATAATTTATAGGTCCCCCTAGGGGTTATATAGGTCTCTATCACATCACATGGTTATATATAACAATAAGTTTGGCCCCTGCTTTTTACTGCTGGATTAAAGAGTATAGAATTTCCTATGTTGAAATTGAAAATTTAAGGAAATTTAGCTTTTTGATCATCTCGATTGTACCATACCATAAAAAAGTATATAGAAGATATAGAAATATATATAGAAAGGACTAATACCGTCATCTAGTAGTGCATATGAAGTTACTTCATATCAATGAGTCTGTGATTTGTCTTTTATCAGAAATTCGTGTTTTGCAGTAAGATATAAATGTAACTTATGTATGTGATCTCGAAATGACTCAACTAAATCAATATGAAAAATAAAGAAAGAAATTCCTCATACCAGGGGTTAAGGGGTTACACCAGTCTAGAGTCCTCGAAAAGGGCGTAAGTATGACAATTCATTGTGGGAGTGTGGAAAAAGGAATCGAATTTTTCGCTTTCGGGCTTTATTAAACATGTATTTGAGTTAAAAAAAATTATATAGCGACTTTTTGATAGAAAGTAGGGGGCGGTGGGTCAATCTACGTATTCATCCCCTTCAAAAAGGCCTCTACAGGCGACTATAGGCGACTTATTCTAGTAACTCCTGATATTTGTGACAAAATAAAAAACGGATTCCTAATCTACATAAGACTTGCTAATAAAATACGTAAGTTTTTACCAGTACATCTATTTTTCGCAAAATGCGGACTTGTGAAAGATGGTAAAATTTTTTACGGAAAAAATTAGCAGACAATTTTTAATAAAAAAGTTTGTACGAATAACAAAAATCATACTTAGTTTACTAGATAATATTATTGTAAACCTTTAGTTAAAATTTCAAGTGGATAGTCCCCGAGTACCATCTTCATCCCATTTGAAAAATGCAGTTTTGTGTTTAAAACGTGTTTAACGCGTTTAAAATTTTACGTGATAATGTTTTTAGGGCCCAAAGGGAAAAATTTGCATTTTTTTTGAAAATCCTAGACTGGCCCTTTATGCGATAACTCAACACAACACAAAGTGAGACTGAGAAGTTGAACAGATTAACGGAAACTTATTATTTTCTATATCCAAAGCAATGTACACATGTATATCACATGGTTAAAAACGTGAAGTGGGAAATTAATGTCAAAGATTTCTATTCTAGACCAAGCGTAAATGAGGTTGGCGAAGCAACAAAACCGTTATTATCCTTTGCAAGATGCTTTTCTGGGCTTAAATGTCTGCGAGCAAAGATGTCAAAAATGTAACACACATGCCAGTCTAAATATTTATGTGTGTGTGTTCAATATGTTCACATCACTCACTCAACCACAAAGTAAAGTAAATGTTAATAAATTAATCAAATAAAATAATGTCTGAAGGTATTTACATCAACGTTCGCTTAAATTTCTAAACATGTTCGTGTAGAATGCGGGTGTAAGGCAAATTCATAATATCAATATGTATTTGTAATAGCTTCTCATTCTTACTGTGTTCATTAATTTTTGATCAATTTTGAAATCTGTTAAATGTATGAGTATGTAGCAGCTTTTGAGCTGTAATCAAACAAAAACATATAAGGAAGGGTTAAGTTCGGGTGTAACCGAACATTTAATACTCTCGCAATTTTCGAAGATCAAAGCCGATCATCAAAAAGCGTTATGGATTCGGCATTTGTTATTCGAAGCAATTATGAATGGATTGCAAACACCTTTGGCATCATATTAACTCTTACTTCAGGTCATATAGTCAGAAAGTCATTCTAACTAAGATAAATCATCTATATTCATGATGTTAGTGCTGTGAGAAGGTACAAAAGCCATACATTTTATTACCGAATGACATAATATTTTTCGAAATGTTATTATGTAATTTTGTTCTAGGGAGATATTTGCGATGTAAACTCAGCCAAAGGAACGAAATTTAATATACTGTGTATATGAGGAAAAAGTTAACCAGAGGGACGTCAATCATAATATTAGAAGTATTGGATTTAAATCAAGGTTGGATTTAAACCAACCGATTTCATTCATATTCAGCACTGAACCATATTACGGTTAAGAAAACACTATATACCTTTAAAATATCAGACATATTGACCTATATAAACGGTTTAAGGTCAGCAGAAAATTCGGAAATCACTATATCAAGTACATTGGGGCTAAGGGAAGGTCTGAGCAGATAACATTTATTTTTGGCATTAAACTAAAGTATGCTCGAGAACAAATTTCCAGTCAATATTGATGAACTAAAAATTAAACAGACATATTCGGCATAGAGTCCACTTGAATAAGGATATTATCATTATTTGTAATATATGGGGACTAGGGTAGTTCGTATATCGATTTCACTAATTTTTGCCGCCTAACTATGGTATATTCAAGACTACCTGTTAACTAATTTTAATTTTCTAAGTGTCTTACATATTGAAATATTGATACACGTAATTTTGAAATTTCTCTTATTAGGTGTAGGAGTGTTAGCGGAAGTATTGACCTGGTTTGATCAAATTTCGGCATCAGAAGACATTATTACTAGAATAAGACGTAATCTGATTTTTATTAAGATATCTAACATATTACCCGAAGTTTGAAAATCCTTACTTTAGATATATGGAAGCTAGGCGAAGTATTTACCCATTTTTACCATTTACCCGATTTTACTCATTTCTGACATTAGGGCACAATATTTTTAGACAAAGGTTTGTTCTGAATTTCAATAACACATCTAGCAGATTGGCCGATATTTTTGCCAAAAAACCAGCCATAGGCACTGGCGTCTACATATTCGGTTTCTGGGATCATGAAAAGTTAAAATCCGATTTCGTCAATTTCCAGACGTGAGATGGAATACTTTAAAGACACTATTTGTGCAAATTGTGCCGATATCTTTATCGATAGTTGATTTATATACTGTAAACTGAAAGAATCATATGATTAATATGATAATCAATATGATTTCGTTCATTTTCACAAAAGAGAGGATAATGTTATGTACCAAATTTGGCTGAAGTTGATTAAGCAGTTCTTGAGATATTGGATTTCACCTTTACACTGATTCCTATGAAGCCGTTAAGTACCATATTGTCTGTCAAATTTAATGCTTCTAATGAATTTATTTGAGTTATCGCATTTTTAATAATTTTCAAAATAGCCCTTAAATTGGAATTGTGAGTCGTTATTATCCGACTTCACCCATTTCCTCACTGTCTGAGGAAGTACCAGAAAGATGTATTCTCAGCAAGTTTGGTTGATGTAGCTTTAGTGGTAGGTAAGATATATACATTAAACCTATTAAGTGACATGGCCATGCCCACTTTTTAAAAACTTAAAAAAAAACTTAAGACAAACAGATGCTTCTCCCTACTGCGATTTCCTATGCCAAACTATGGCTTTGTATCTTAATTTGTGACTTTGTTACAGCCTTTTATAGTCTCTCGATCAACGGCATTTTGTGGGCGTGGTCCAATACTAACCTCTTCTCAAAGCCAAGGAACACGAGTATTAAGTTTCATCGAAACTTCCTAATTTTTTCCCAAGTAATCTCTTCCCGGGACTGATGGACGAACGGACGGAGAGACAGTCATCCGGAATTCAACTCGTCTCATCACCATGATCATTTCGATATATATATAACTCTTTGTCTATCTCGATTAGTTCTGAGTGTTATAAACCAGCTTTAGGTGAAAAGACTATTATACTATGTTTGCAAGAATATAAAATGCTATGTGTAGAGAGTATGCATTAGACTACATATACATATAGAACTACATATACTTATGTTTTGGCAATAATATTTGTATCATTTCTTTGACAGGTGCTGATACATATATACATGGCATATGTAGCTTTAAACAAACCAAAAAATTAAAGGCAGATCGTGAGAGATACTAAGTATTTTCGAGTTATCCACTTTTATTCAAATTACACATACACGTACATACATACGCGCATACGTGTTATGATGCGGCACTTTCGTGCGCGGAAATCGAAACAAAAACAAACAAAAAAATTTACAGAATTTGTAATTTCAGATTACTAATGGAAATTGGATAGAATTAAACAATACGATTTGATAACTATCGGTACATGCATTTGATACATCTGTGCTGACAACTATATATGTTTAACTGAAACTAAATTGTTATTCATCTATTTTAATTTGTTGTTGTACTCTCGCAACATGTTGCAACAGAGTATATCAGTTTTGTTACCCTAACGGTTGTTTGTAACATCTAAAGCTTATCGATATAGATATAGAGTTATAGATATGTTGTGTGATGTTATGATATAATATACATATACATATATATATATATATATATATATTATTTATATGATGATATAATAATATTTATGTGATGATATAAATACGATATGTTGAAAACTACTAAAAGTGCGTTAATTCGCTGATGAAATACCTCAGAAACATTCAATCTTAAAGTAAAGTTGATACGGAAGGGACGCATAGAAATCCATGTAAAAATTGGCAATGGGTATGGCACCGCGAATTTTTAGATGAATTTCCATATCTCAGGAACCGCAATATACATTTCAACCAAATTTCGTACTTGACATTATATCTTCATGTTTATATCACCTTGTGAGAATGGCCGAAATCGATTAACAACCAGGCCTACTTTCCATATAAAACAATTTTAAATATCATCTGATTCTTTCACTTTAAATTGTATAAATCAAGCACCAATTAAGATATTTGAATGAAACTTTGCCTAAATCGGTATATATGTTTTCAAGCTTCAAGACTTCTTACCGAAAACATCGGTAAATCTGTAAGATATCGTAATGAAATTTGAGGAGTTTCTTTTCACAATAATAGTGTGCACTTGTGTAAAAGATGTCGGAAATCGGGTAAGCACTTCCCCTAGCCCCAATATACTTAATATAAGGATTTTCAACCTCCTGCTAGATTTATACCAAATATTTCGGCCAACATATGAGTTATTTCAGCGAAATTCATAGAGCGTCCCCTCCTTGTAATAGTATGTCTGTGGGCATGAAATGGATAAAATCGGGTGAACATTTCTCTTAGTCCCCATATATCTGATATAAGAGTTTCAAAATTCCGGTTGGTTTTATACGGTAAATGAAGGTCAATATGTACGATATCTTCGCAAGATTAGGTGAACGCATAATATTGGATACACCATAGTATATGCCAAAAAAGTGAAATCGGTCAACGAATTAACCGAGCCATCATATTCTACATATAATAATTTTCGCTTTCTAACAGAAATTATGCCGAATATGTTGGTCACTGTGTGAGTTACCTTCACAAAATTGCATGGAAGCATGTTCCCTAGTATACTAGAGTAATGAAAAGAGTTAATGTGATCGGTGCAGATCTTCCTCTATCTCAAAAATGCCAGATATAAGAATTCCCGACTTTCCATCTGACTTAAACTGCTTATGTTAGTCAATATGTCTGATATTTTAATGAAATTAAGTGGATATGTTTTCTTAAACACAACGTGATTTCGCGCTAAATATGAAAGAAATCGGTCTAGACAGTGGTCTAAGCCCCTTATTCCTAATATTATGATGTCCTTTTCTCTGGTATATTTTTTCCTCATATTTCTAATATATTCATTATACCACTTTGGTTGAGTTTATATCGCATATATCTTATTTGAGTTAATTTGATAGATTTTAGTATAAATATCTCTGACACGAAGCAAAATATAGCAACGAAAGTTCATGAGTCTATGGCCTGTAATGTAAGTTAATAAGATGTACCAAATATGATTGCAATACATAGACAATTTCTTCGAATACTGAATGTTGATTTCTTCCACAACATTTTTTAATATAAAGTTATGCCAGCACCTGAAAGCATTTCCGCGCCTCTGATCCTTGCACATTGCAAGAGTATAAAATATTCGGTAACACCCGAACTTAGCCCTTCCTTACTTGTCTCGACTACTTTTAGGCATGGGGCATTTCATACAATATAGTACATGTGCGCAAATATGTGTTGTACGGGGCTGTATGCGTAATTTTAAGTGAGCAACACTTAACCACAAATGAGATTTACAGATTTTTATATTACATTATATATTTATTGGTAAGCAACTAAATGCGTTAAGTTGAGTTATTATTTTCTGTAAAAAAAAAAATCTTCAGAACTTGCTAAACTGCATACTTACATACATACATTTTCAAAATTAAACATATTTTGCCAATTAAATGAAGAAGTGAGCAGCGGGAAATAAGGACATACATCAACACGAACTAAAAGGCCCAAAATCTCATTTGCTTGTACGAGCATAAACATCACGAGCGCAAGTCGCCCTCATACAATATTTCGTAGGCGATGCCACACTATGGCATTTTTGCACTAGTTACATTCTCTGACACCTATATAAAGCTGTTGCGGTCGTGTGACATGTCAAGTTTGTTATGGATGTTGTGCTGGTTTCGTTCACAGCTTTTGTCTTTGTGTTGACAGTTCGTACAATAAATGTGATAACATAAATAAAAAGCTGTCGGTATGGTGACATGCTAAAAGCATTAATACTTATTACCACATAAAGCCGTATTGTTGCATAATAAGCAATAATTACTAAAAACACTTAAATTGAAGCTTAAAAACACAATTACTCAGTGTTCATCCATACATAGATTTGCATATACATGCATATATATATATCAACACAAGCTTAAATACCATTAATTGTGGGCATGGTAACGATTTCTTCATTTAAATATTCGAAATATCCATAGTTTCGACTCTGCCAATTTTGTAAAGAACGGAGGCAAATGTGCTTGCTCTGTAGCCCAATGAAAAATCTTTATTTAGTCATTTAGAATACTATATTGTATGTTTGAATGATTTGCAAATATGTTTCGATTGAGGATCTTGTCCAGAAAATAATGGGCAACTGGAGTTTCTCCACTTGTGGCTCCTGCACTAGTGTCCCTTTTGGTAAAAATAATTGGGAAATGCAGGTATTTTGTTATGTTACTACACTATTGGTTTTCAAATTATATCTAGCGGTCTCCTAACTTCGGTAGACACACTCAATCGACGATTTTGTTGCTCACTTCCCATTATTTTCCAAAATAATAAGTCACGAAATTTTTTTATATGCCTAACTGCTGAATTTTAAAGTCCATTTCCAGAGATTTTGGTAAATAATGGGACCATTGGATGACGTGACTTTGTTATCATAAATTAAATGTGCTTTTAAATAGGAATTACATATGCATATATTATCTTCAATAAGAAATTGGTAAGAATTTCCGACAGCATCTAACAGATTTAAATTTTATGGAGGAGCGCTCTCCGAATTTCAATAAAACTGTTTTGAAGTTCAGCAAAATCGACGCAGTTGTTTGAACTCTGAAGGCTGTATATAGTGTATACAACCAATTTTATATGCATAGAAGACAAATGCAACTTTGACTCAGTTCAGAACTTTTTATGTTGCATAAGCATTTAAAACAAACAATAAACAAATTTCTAGCAAATACTCTTTAAAGTCATTTACCTTTGCTGTTATAATAAGGAAATCCATATAATTGATTTGTTTTTGTTGTTTAATCAGCTACCGAAGAATAATTTATACAACAAAAACAAAAATAAGGAATTCTTCTAAAGTTGCATAAAGAGTTTTTAAATGGTGGAAATAATGTTAGGACAGCATTTTTAAAATGATTTTTATATTTTTTTTTATATAATATATAGTATATATAGTTATATATAATATAAGAATATATACCCTATAAAATTTTTTAAAAATTTCTTTGAAAAATACCGAAGATATTGGCGACTCCATATTGCAGATCACAATCAGACTCAACATTTTGCGTATATTCTGGAAGCTGCAAATTTCATCTGAAATCAAGCGACATTGGAATTTACTTTTAGTATATATCTCTCCTTTATAGGAATCTAAATGTTATCTAAAAATAGAATATAGAATTTTTTTTAGGGGTCAAAAGAGAAAAACATGCTTTTTTTTTGCTTTTATCAACTTTTTTTGTAAGACATAAGTATCTTAAAGAATGACAATATTTTATCTTTCAGGTTCATATAGAGCGCAATGCAATGAAGAAAGCAACTTTCAATTTTCAAAATAATTGGTTGACAATTTTTTAAACTGGTGTTTACGCAGGTTAAAAAAAAATCGTTTTGGGAAAAGCACGTTTCAAAATCTCTCTCTTGTGGCCTGAATGAGAGTTACTCACTTTAATGGCTTATAACAGCTGATCCAGTGGGAATTTTTATTTAAAATTTGGGAATGTATTTCCCAATAGTTTTACTAACAATTTATGAAATAAAAAAGTCGGGTTTAAACGTTACTGTACTTAGACGTTAATATTGTATTCAATATTACGGACAGAACATGACCGAAGAAGCATATCCGGCATACTTCATTCGACAATTTAAAACCCGCAAACTGTTTAACTCTTTAACTTTAAGAGACTAAGCGTTTACTAATCAACTTTCTCTCTGGAAGTAATATTTAACACCAATCTGTTGAGTTTAAGATTTGTTATAAAAAATTAGCGTTCGTATCCTAGGTTCAAATACTGTTGGAGGGTTGTGTGGTGGCCCGATTCCCATGAGAAAAAATGTGTGCATATTGTTGGCTTATGCACTTTGTTACGCTCAATGCAATCTAAAAGACGCTACGAAACATTGATAAAACTTCAAATTACAAACAAGTTATTACAGTCTATTAACCTTTGACCGCACATTTCTATGAGCTAATAAAATATTTAATTATACACACGTCTACATACATACACATACACATATGGGATTCCTCTAAAGTGACACTTCAGACCTTTGACAACAAATATGAAAATTAGTCTTTATTTTTTAAGGTATCGTCGTCATAATCATTGTGAGTAACATAATTAAAATGGAAAAACGGTTTCAATTCGACCTTTTTATAGACGCTTTCGAGTATTTTTACAAACTAGTGTGCATGTGTGTATGTAGTACCTATAATAAATTTATACATATAATGCATACAGATAAAAGTTAACCTCTTTAGATGATGCAAAATTTAATCGGTGGGAAAAATAACACTTTAATGCACTTGTGACTTGAGTGCACTTAAATATGTAAAAATAAAATATTAAATGTTTAGATTTACTCTCGTAATGCTCTACAGTACACTATATATATAATATATGAATGCTTCTGTATATTAGGTCTGGTAATAAGAAATCCATTATTTTTCCAGTTGATGGCTAATACTAGTAATATGTATCTCGCGTTATATACGTGGTATACTAAAAGAACTTCTCAGATGGTTTTGTGAGTGCTTGGACTCACTATGGTCAGAGCACGCGTCAAAGATGGACGCCAGCAATGAGAAAATATGACATATTGTATTTTACAGTTTTTCTTTGATAAAGGAGAAAACACAAACCAGGCGGATGAAAATATAAATAGTGTTTATGGTTTATGACTTTGGCCAAAGCAGAGGAACTCTGCCCCATCAAGACAACGCCAGGCCACACACATCGATAGTGGCGAATGATTTTCCTACTGAAGAATTCGCCTCAAGAGAAGGTTGGCGAGAAGCTCGACTGTCTCAGCTTTTTGCCAATAGGGACGAGAATTTCTTAAGAGTGGCATTATGAAATTTTCTTTGAAATGTCAACAAGTTATCCAACAAAACAGTGCATGTTTGGCTTAAATGGGATCATTCTAACTATGCTAAATAAAACCTTCAATTTAATGCAATATAATGCATTTCTTATTACTAGATCTTATAATTGGATATATTTATACATATATATCATTTATTTTAACCTAATTCCATACATGATTTGATATTATTAGCACATTTGTGTTTCTATGTCATTAAATTTAGTTTCAGGGATCGTTTTCGTATTTTCAAATATTAAATTTCATATTTAACGCTTGTATATTAAATCGATTTTCAATTAAGCTAAAAAAAAATTACTACTTGCTTAAGTGTACAAAAATAAACCACACTTAAAACAACCAAACACTGTTTAGAGCAAATAGAGTAAATTTATAGCTTTATTTTCATATCATATATCACAGGAGGAAGCGAGTGGTGACGTTTGTGCTCAAATTACTATTAAAACCATAATGTATGCATGTAAAAAAACATCCACTAAGATTTCGCTGAGGCTGATCTGAGCTTATTAAAGTCAACGAGAAACAATGACTTTTTGTCAATATTTTCCGTCGTCCGCCACTTTAGCATTTTAGGATTTCTTAGATCAGAAGACTAGGCAATTATCATTCCCAAAAACTATGCCGCAAATCCGTAAACATATAATTTATGTAAACAAATCTTGACACAAACTTTGGAATGAATGGGAACATTTATGCATAGTAATTGCACACTTCTCTTATAAATACACGTATTTTTAGTACAAAAATATTAATACGGTTACGTTTCAGTAACTCGTAACATGCTAACAAATATTAGTTACTCCAGCTTATTGAATGATTATAAGCAGGTGATATAAAGGTATTTAATTTTATTTTCGAAGCATTTAAGAGGTTTAGAATTTTTCATAGAGACAGATACCTAACTTGCTGTCAAAGTAAGAACATGTGCCGAATATTTATACTTAGTAGGCTTTTTCAAATTGTTATACAAAGGATTTTAATGGAGAACATTTTAAAATTGCCTAAATTTACTTCAGTGTTTCATTAACTCACGAAATATTTTTTAAAACTTTTTTTCAAAATATCAAAACATGCGTCACTCAAAATGCAACATATGCATAACTCAAATGCATCTTTTAATGCTTCTATGCTTTTAATGCTGTTTCTTTAATGATACATGATGAATTTATGATCATGACCATGTGTGATCATCAGTGGGGTTGAGTAATTCAATTGTTAGAAAAGGCGACCATCCAGTCTTTTACCCTTTCACATTTGTCGTACGACAGTCAGATTACGCTACTAACCGCTATTCGAACTTCAGATTGCGAGGCTGTCTCAAAATTGATACAAAACGGTACAGTGGAACTTATATTTTTAAATAGTATTATTTATATATATATAAATAAATACCATATATTAAATGGCTTTGCCATATCTTTTGAATAATTATGATCGACTTGTTTTGTACTAGCTTGTTGTAACTGTTAAAGCTGGGGTCGATTGTGAAGCAGTACTGTTATCTAATAAGTTATTTCTGCAATAATTTTGAATTCGCTTCATTAACTACAGGGAAGTTTCGTTCGGCAAGTGCTTTGTATCTATGTAGTTCTCTAATCTGTTTTATACTCTCGCAACATGTTGCTTACAGAGTATATTAGTTTTGTTCACCTAACGGTTGTTTGTAACACCTGAAACTAATCGAGTTAGACATAGGCATATATGTATATATATAAATGATCAGGATGAAAGGTCGAGTTGAAATCCGAGTGACTGTCTGTAGGGCCGTCTGTCCATGCAAGCGATAACCTGAGTAAAAATTAAGATATTTTGATGAAACTTTGTATACGTCTTCTTTGTCACAGTAAGACGGTTGGTATTGTAAATGGGCGGTATTGGACATCTGAAACGCCCACAAAATGCCATTAATCGAAAACCGATAAAGTGCTATAATTAAGCTATATCAGATAATTAAGACATATACGCTTTATTTGGTATAGAGGATCCTAGTTAGTTTGGTATAGATGCACCACCCATCTGTGGGCAAAAACTTTTGAAAAAGTCGGCATGGCCCCGCCCCCCAATAGTTTTAATATACATATCTCGAAAACCGTTAAAGCTATATCAATCAAACTTTCTCCGAGTAAGTTTTTCTAACATCTCTTTATATACTGAGAAAACGACAGAAATCGGTTAATAACCACATCCACCTCCCATACAAACGTTATGTTGAAAACTGCTAAAAGCGCAATAACTCGCTGAAGGAACATGAGTTAATCTTAAATCTTGCAGAAACAATAATACGGAAGGGTGGCATAGGAATCCGTGTAAAGTTTTGATGATGGATGTGGCGATTTCAACATAATTTGGTACGTGGCATTATATTTGCATTATTATGTCACGTTGCGAAAATATATGAAATCGAATGAAAATCACACCTACTTCTCATATAACAAAATTTTAAGTTTCATCTGATCCTTTCACTTTAAAGCAGATAAACCGAGTAGCAATTAAGATATGAAAATCAAACTTTGTAGAATAGTGCCTGCAGGATATATCATCTTATGCGTAAAAATAGATGTCGGATTATAAATTTTCAAGCCACCAGATACCCAATATTAGGACCTCAGTGCCTCTATTTGACTTTTTATCGAAAATATCGGGAAATCTGTAAGATATTGTAATGAAATTAAAGGATTATCTTTCCATGATAATAATGTGCTCTTGTGTTAAAAATAGTGAAAATCATGTAAATACTTCCCATAGGCCCCATATACCTAATAGAAGGATTTTCAACCTTTCTGTAGACTTTATAACATATATAACGGTCAATATATGTTTTATCCCTTTGAAATTCAGAGAGCGTCTATTTCTGATAACAGTGTGTCCATGTACTTAAAATGGATAAAATAGGGTAAGCACTTCCCCTAGCCCCCATGTACCTAATATACGGATTTGGGTAGACATTATACCATATATTTCGATCAATATGTAAGATATTTTAGCAAAATTAAGTGAAGATGTAATATCGGATATACCATAGATTACTGCCGAAAATGTGTTAAATCGGTCGGAAACATACAATGATTTTCGCTATTCTAGCAGACTTTATGCCGAATATGTCGGTCATTGTGTGAGTTACCCTCACAAAATTGCGTGGAAACATGTTCCCTAATATACTTGAATAATGAAAAGAGTTATTGTGATTGGTGCAGATCTTCCTCTATCTCAAAAATGCCAGATATAAGAATTCCCGACTTTCCATCTGACTTTAAACTGCTTATGTTAGTCAATATGTGTGATATTTTAATGAATTTAAGTGGATATGTTTTCTTAAACACAACGTGAATTCGCGCTAAAAATGAAGAAATGACCATGGACCATGGCCTAAGCCCCTTATTCGCGATGTAATGATTTTCTTTTCTCTGGTTGACTCTTTCCTCATATATCTAATTCATTCATTAAACCACTTTGGTTGAGTTTATATCGCATATATCACTTTTTAGTTAATTTGGTAGATTTTAATATAAATATCTCTGACACGAAGCAAAATATAGCAACGAAAGTACATGAGTCTATGGTCTGTAATCTAAGTTAATAAGATGTATCAAATATGATTGCAATCCATAGACAATTTCGTCGACTAATGAATGTTGAATTCTTCCGCAACATTTTTTAATATAAAGTTATGCCAGCACCTGAAAGCGTATCCACGCCTCTGATCCTTGCACTTTGCGAGAGTATAAGATGTTCGGTTACACCCAAACTTAGCCCTTTCTTAGTTCTTTGCAAATAGATTTATGCCATTTCTTTTGACCTCTCACCAGCGCTCCCAAATTTGTTAGATAAGAGATTAATAACAGGAAGCATTTGCTCGTTTTGGTGGAATACGAAACTAAGAATTGCAGGACAAATATCAGGATAGGAGATAAGTTCGCACAAAACGGTTGTTGGGTATACAACCAGCAGAAAACTATGTGATGTAATCTTTATTTGAAACCGTTAACATTATTTCAATAAAAATGATTTCAATGGAATCCATAAAAATTAAATGTATTTTGAAACATATACACGTGTTTTTACATATGTACATATGTACGTAAAATTACATAAATAAAAATGAAAAAGCGTAATGAAATGATAAATTTGCTTGTTATACTGTATGCATGTGTACATGCATGTATGTGTATGCACTTACGGACTTGCGCACTTGCGCACTTGTTCACATAGTACGTATGTATGTACGCAGGCAGGTATTGCTCGCTTATTGAATTAATTAGAACATCTAGAAAGAGCTGGGACAGCCACAATTCCTTCTTTATTTACTGGAATTGAATAAAATTTAATGCAAATTCCATCTGTAAACCATAAGGAATCGAGAACGTGACATTCGCTGTAGAATCTGTAAGCGAGTCATAGAAGTATGAGTTTGATAGGCAAAATTATATATTCATTTGCATCCATGTCAATAAAGTTGGGTATGTATGTAGGCAGGTTTACATGTATGTATGTATATATTGATGCCAATAGGCATGTGTGTTTAGTTTTTCGAGCATTCTTAGAATCATTCTCGTTTAGGCTTCAACAAAATCTTTTATAGAGAAAAAAGAAAGCACCAAAATTGGTATTTTTTAAAAGTAGCGATAAGCTGCTAACTTCAAAGCAAAGAAACGCGCAAATACGCTCTTCCGCAAAGTTCTTAGTTGTACATTGGAGAGCACGTATCATGTATTATGCAGCATTTACTGCTGCCGAAGGTACTTGGCGGCAAACGCTGCCTATTACACTATATGTACATACATATATAAACTAAATACATTTGTATATATGTGCGCGTTTGGAAATACTTTGTTGCCTCTCTTATTGCCAACGCTTTTAAGCGCGTTGTTTTGGGTTAAGCGTTCGCTATTGAACTTTGCAATTAACACTTTGGCTCTAATTGAAATAAATTATTATTTAATCCTACGACGGTCAGTTGGTTGAAGTGAAGTAATCACAAACGAGCAGCAAATGCTACAAAGATTGAGCGGCGTTCGTGATTTAGTTACGAATATTGGTGTTCGAACAACAACACAAATACAAAAACACATATCGATATATTTAGTAAAAGATTAAAATAATAATTTGATTGAATAATTTGGGTGTTCGTAATCTTGAAACATCGAAAAAGTCCTGCGCGATTGCTGGTCGCGACCTTGGTGCTTGAATTTTTGCTGCCAAACACTTTAAATAAACACAAATAAATGTTCACATTACAAGCAATTGGAAGCAGCTCACTCACCATTTTCTGCATAAACATTTTGTTTTAAATTAAATTTTTGTTCACAGTTCTGAAATATTTTTTGTTTTTTTATGTTACTTTCTCGCTAGTTCGTACAGATCGCACTTTGTTCTACCAAAAATATTTTAATTAGCACTTTTTTCCAGACATTCTAATAATTTATTTTCGCTTTCAATAGTGCCTTTTATTGACTTTTATCAATGTTGACTTTTTACTGCGCTGCGCCTTATTGTAGGCTCGTTAACTTACTCGTTCAATACGCGATGACAATGCGGCTTTAAATGATCTATAGTAGTCGGCGCAGCTCTTATTTATAACCCCAAAAAATCTACGAAATATCTGCCAAACGCAGTTGATCAGAAACCGAAGCGGCTACAACAAATACAAACACACATGAAATGATAAAATACAAAATGACAAAAACGAGGAAAGTGCTCATTTGCACTTATACTTCTACTTATACTCACCAAACCTGTGTGTGCTTGTGCGTATGTGTGTTAATGTAAATAAAGTAACTAGCTTCGCTGGGAGTTGAGCGAACGCACGTTTGTCGCGTTATGTATACGCACACGCGTACTTTTACTTATGCGCATGAGCAACACGAGACGACTGACTATTCGGAGCCAAGCCGTCCAGTGTCCAACGGCGCAGCACCGAGTATCCCTTTGAAGAAATTGAATTATCACATTTGCAGGAAGGAAGAAGGATGTGTTGGGTTCCTTAAAATCTACAGTGAAGCATTGGAGTATATGAATCCATGCATATTTAATTTGTTGTCGTTGTACGCGCACCGATTACAATCAACAACGTTGTAAAGCATTTAACTTGGTACTCTTAAATATTTTGCTTGCAATTTGTATCGCGTTAATCGACTCAGTTGTGAATACAATTGCACACACACACACTTACGGATGGATGCCTAAATTGACAATTAGAATTCACTGCGCATGGCCACACGTATGGAAATACATTTAAATGGGTATTTTAAAGTAATATACAAGCATTTTTTATGAATTAAAAGAAAGTGTTCCAATTTTGTAACGGCAGTGCTATATAGGATTTTATTAGGTTTTAGGTTTTGCAGCTGATTTCATCAAATATAAAGTCTTTTACACAATGTCTCATACATTCTATTCTTTTACATGCAAAATTTGTGGAGCCAGCACTTGCCTAAAATCCGGTATATTCGTTGTCTGGTTTTCAATTTATTTACACTTTTGTCAAATTGTTTCACATTGACACTGATTAATAGATTTTCATGAAATATGTTTACTTGGCAATGAGCGTGGAGACTTTTCGACCTTCGCAATGATGACACCTAAACGTTTCGAAAACAGTTCATAATCTGCGAAGATATCAATAATTTTGAGTATACTGTATTATCACACTTACTTTGTCAGAAGCATCAGATTTAAACAATCTGAGTATTGCGAAGTTTCATTATATAGGAAGCAGGCGTGATGAGATATGGCAAATCTCCTGAAAGTGGGCGGTGCCATGCCCATCTTTTAATTTTTTACCACATCCATATATATTTTGCTTGCAGTATGTATATATATATATATATATATACTTCTTATCATCATCAATTTTTTTGGTAATGTTCATGTCAATGTTCAAAAGTTATTGTGCTTTAGGTAGTTTTGAACAATACCACTGCATTTCCAAACATAGTAACAAAGTATTATAAAGTGGTGGACAAACAGACATCCGAAAATCGATTCGTCTCACCTTCCTAATAGTTTTGATATATTTTGGATTCTTGTGCATGTTGCGAGGCTAAATTGAGTTATCCGACGTTGACGCGAAAGCTTTATTTTGAAAATCATTATGGGTATCTGTCTCTTCTCAACCATGTAGTATATTTTAAACTCAAGACTTTGGAAACATTTCAGAAACGCAAAACCACCTCTACAACAAAGCTTGTATAAATATTTTTTGATTTACATACACATTTTAAACGCATGTTAAAGTAAGTTATAATCTAATTTTTCTTATTTAAATCTAAATATAATGTTTAAAAATCCGCTCAAGTGTGAAATATTTAAATAAACCGAAATTGTAAGCATCCAGTTAAAACTTCCAACTTAAGGGATGCCATATGCGTTTGAGCTATTGCAGAGGAAAGGTAAAACCTTGATCTATACAGAACTGCTGGATGCCTGTGATCTTTCATATTGCTAAATCAGATGAGAAGGAATGAACAAGAAATAAAAAATATATATCCTTCCGAAAACTTCGTTGGCGTGAACTTAAAAAATTGGATTGCAGGAAACGATATCTGTCCAGAGGCAGCTTGAAACAACTTAGAAGCCGAATACTTCGAAAGCGATGGTGAAAGCGCAGGAACAACGCAAACTAGATATTATCGTCCAAGTATTTCGCACTGACCTTATGGATTGAAAAACCTTAATTTCAGCAGCAGATTCTTAAAAATTGGAGAAAGCCGCCGCTAACAAAAATGTGTTTTCAAAGAAAATATAAATGAACACTTTCCAAATTTTTTGAAACTACTGTACCAAGAAATATAAATTTTCCGATTTTATGTGCATATGAATGATTTTCAGGTAAATTGATTTAAAACTTTTCTATTGTTTTATTGTGGACGTTATATTTAACGTTTGATACTTTTAATTTCAGGTTAAAATCGTAATTCAGAGAGGTCTTTTATGTCATTCGACAATTGTGTCAACGTTAATCAACACAACTTTCTGAATTTTTTCCGATTGCTTGGACCGAGGGCGTACGGTAGACATATGGATATGAACTATATGAGCATATAGTATTAGCATAAATTTCAATGATGATGTCAAAGCTGAGTGAAATTTTTGTGTAAGCTCTGGTTATGGAGCCATTTTACATTCAAACACTACATGCATCATGATTTAGAATGAATTTTTGAATATAACATGTTTATACAATAGAAATTCAATCAACGTTATGATTCGTTTTGAACGTTTTAACGATTTTCGGTGTGCGTTCTAGTGATATTGATAGTGATATTCCATCTTATAAGTGTTCTGGTGGATCGTCTTTTCATAGCAACAATATTCTATGTTTAAAATCAATGTCGAAGGAATAAGAAACATAATTTTTTGTAAGTTCTACATCTGTCAAGAAGTGAAAGCACTGGACATCCGTTATAAGTGCTTTTACAGCATTAGTATTTTACCGTGTATTTAAGTTGTTAGTGTGTATAATCAATTAGTACAATTAAGAAGTTAATGGAGTTTTACCACCAGCTGGGTTACAGCTTTCATTTGCCTGAGTAATAAATACACACTAAATAAATAAGTAATAAAATATAGTTGTTTATTACTCAACAAAGCAATTATCTTAGATTTTTGTTGTAAATTAACAATAATTAACTAATAAAATTTTATAAAAAATGAGCCTACTTAGTGGCTAGTGGCATTGGTCCATCTAGTTCGTGTGCATCAAATTTATTTACTTACTTTTTTCAGTATAAAAATAAAAATTTAGAAGTTAAAAACGGACCTTGACTACATCGCTTCTTGATTTAATAATTATTTTCAATTCAAAACAAAATTTAATTAACCGCAAAATATTCACAAATCATGTTTGAACAAAATAAATTTAGTTGATCTTTCTCTGTGTTTACACTTTCTTATTCTTAGCGAAGTTTTTTCATTGAAATGTGTCATTGCACCAGGCATATTGACACAATATCGGCATACATAATATGGTAAATCTTGCAAAACCACCCCATCAATTTAAGCACTCAATGTAAATATAATCATACTTGATTGGGTTGTTCTTTGAAGACGACTAAACGATTTAATAAGAATTTGTAAACAGTTATTTGTTGTGATACGCTGCGATCATGGCTGCAATCACATGAAGATATGGTCTAATTTGGCCCCTTTATTTAAATTAGCGGTATTCACACCGGGTTTTTGAGTTTAGCTGTTGCTTGTTTCGTTAAAATTACAAAATGTGGAAGTACTTTTTACTAAGTTTCGGTAACCTGGTAAACTTTAATATTACTAGCATCATCGATTCGTTATCTCTCTGCTCGCTATCTTTGACGCTACCAATTTTTGTCTTACATATTTTAGACAAGTTTTAGGTTGTAGGTGAGTATAGAAACCGATCTTATCGACTTTGATTAAGGTAGCACTTTCTATCTTTTAAATGTGGAGTAGAGTTAAGTGGATAATGTTAATTCGGAAGTACCTGCAATGAATATGGTTATATGGTCCCATATGTTATATGGGAACGAGTGTGGTTAGAGGTAAGTACCAAACTATATCCTGGTTCGGGCTTAATGGCCGCATAAGGCAGGCTGAAGTATATTTACTTCTTTGTGGAGCTCAGGGCACATTATTCGATTGCAATTTTCTTAATATGATTACGCGACACCTAAGTACAAGAACATAATATTGTGTAACTTCGAATTGAATCTGTCGACGAGCATGCGGTCTAACAGAAACCAACTCTTATTTTTACACGTTTGTTTGCCCCTAAAGCTTGAGTGTTGTTATTCAGTGTCGCATTAGTACATACAAACGGGTCCTTCTAATCTGCGATAACAAATTTCTAACATTTATTTGTATGATGATTGAATTCTTTTTTGGGATTGTGACTAGTATCGGCGGTATGATTAAACAATTTTAAATCAAGTACATTGCAGTAATAAAAACAAATAACGCACAAATGCTTTTGTGTACATTAACACATATGTATATACATATAATATGAATAACTAAAGGCAGACGCGCGTGAGCATATTTATTTGTACGTACGTGACATTGTCGGTTTACGCGATGGAGGTGAGAATGCACTATTATGAATGGGATAAGTAATCCCACACCCAATTGTTTATACTTATGAGTGTATTTGTTCAAGTCACCATGTGGAATATGTCACTTCATAGTTGGATAATGAAGGGTCCCATCCGAAAACATAATCAAAATCAGATTTTCATTAGATTCAGAAATTATTTAATAGGTTACTACGCAAAAATAACCTTACAAACAATGAATACCGGGGTATGTGTGTTTATGTTACAAACCATTTCTACAACGATATGAACTAGTCTCAATTTGATTCGGCTACGCACCGTTACTAAATACTTCGATATAATTTTTTCCGTTTATCCGGTGGAACTCTCTCCACGGTGGTTTGTCCCTTCTTGAAATAGGGGATAATCCTCAAAAGATTTTCATAAAATGACAAATTAATTTAAGATATTTGTTCATCAACCCAATTACATGTTATTTGAATAGGGAATTAAGTACTTCTTTGAAATTCAACAGAAGTGTTCTTTATGACTTTGGATAGATTGGAATAGTCAAAAGCTGTTAGTAAGAAACGACAATGGTGCATATCAACTTATATTTTGGGATAAACAAATGGATAACTTGTATTGCCCGTAAAGAAACAATTTAGTTTTTATACAACAAGTAAGGAAGAGCTAGGTTCGGGGGTAACAGAACATTTATTCTCTCGCAATTTGCAAGGATCAGAGGTGGGACAGAATAAGAAATCAACATTCACTATGCGACCAAATTTTAAAAGGATTACAATCACATTATTAATGTCATTAAGTTAGATAATAGGTCATATATTATTCATATATTGTTATTATTTATATTAAAAAGTAGTTATTATATTAGTAGTTAGTAGTAATTATTTATATTAAAAGAAGTATTTATATTAAAATCAATCTAACTAACGCAAATCTCTGTAGTCATCACATTAATGTCATAATTTTTGTTACAGAAAGACATAATACTAATCGAAATATTCTCCCTTAATTTTCTTGAGACATCTTCCATTGAGATATATTAAGATGTAAACTGAATCAATGGGACGAAATTTGATATATTGGCTATATGAGAAAAAAATCAACCATAGGCGTAAGATAAGATAACTTATATATTGCACGATATAAACGGTATAAACCCAAATGGAAGTTTGAAAATCTTATATTATGCATATGATATTTACCCGATTTTACTCATTTTTACTCACACACAGGTACAATATTATTAGGAAAATATGTTTTCTAAATTTTTTTAAGATACCTTACAGATTGATCGATAGGCACATATACGATATTAAGTCAACCGGAAGTTCGAAAATCTTTATATTAGTGGATTTGGGGAAATTGTTTAACCGTTTTTTTATTATAAGTTCCGGGATCATGCCCATTTTATAAGAATTTTTAAACCAAAGATGTCCTTCCCTACATCGATGATACTGTATAGGTTTTTGGCTTAATGGCATTTTGTGGGCGTGGCTATAATCCGATTTCCCCCATTTACAATACCAACCTCCTCAGAGTGTCAAGGAACATGTGTGTCAAGTTTTATTAAGATATCTTACTTTTAGTTAAGTTATCGCTTGCACGGGCAGACGGACAGACAGTCACCCGGAATTCAATTCGATATATTATATATATTCATATCTCCATATCTATATCATTTAGTTTAAGATGTTACATACAACAGTTACGAGGACAAAACTTTTATACTAGCTGATTTAAAAAACGTCTATTGCAATTCATATAAACAACATATAATGTTCCGTAATGCATCCGGAATATTTCTGACGTTGCATCATGTTTTGAAACGCATTAACCCGGTAGTCGATGCCCAGTGACAGAGAAAATTGCGCATCACTAAGAAAGTGGATGCTTTTTGTCATTTTCATACGCAACAATGGCAGACATAGATTGGTACGTTTTCCTATTAATTGTTTTATTAATTTACGCGAAATATACATTACATTTAGTGATTCTAGCAAACATTTTCTTATGATGGTAAGAATATTAAATCTTTTCTTATTTTATATATTTGAATTGTGTTTGTGCTTCTATTTTAGGTGCAACTTAGGAAATTATTTATAATTATACTCTCGCTTTGATTTTATCCTTTTTTATCTTTATACGCTCGCAAAAAACAAAACAGCTTACTGCGAAAGTAAACTGTACAGTAGAAATATAATGACAAATTATATCAGAGAACACACATAAGTTATAAGTTCTTTGATTTGCAGTAGTATGTTTTCGAAATCAGCCACTCTGTTGCACCAGGTTGCGAAGGTATAAGAATCGAGAATAACGCAAGAAAGATAGTGGCTGTTAAGCTTGAAAGCATGCGTTTTATGCAAACCTAATCTAAAAGATGCCTCAGAAATATTATTTGGAGCACCAATGATTATTGAACAAAGTAGAGCTGGAAAAAGTTTAAACCTCTTAAAGTTACAACAATAAAACAGCAACAGGTGCTGCCGAATAGTAGATACTCCCACAATATCAACGCATTAAAGCCATGAGAAATAATAATAAGGCCCATTATTAGGCGAAATTATGAAACCTAAAAATGCTAGTATCACCCAAGCCGATTACATCCCAAGCTTTATCTCGACAACATTTAGTATAAAACGAATTATGCTCCCCTATTTTATTAAAACATCTCGTGTACTGACTATCGTGTATATATACTATATTATGAAATTGATATCTCTCATACTGTATAAAGGGTCGGAACCCAATATATTTGGTATATTGAGGCTAGGTGAATAAATGAATCGATTTCATAAAATTATAGTGTTAAATAATTTAATGTTATCTGAAAGTACTTTACATGTTATTATTAAGATATTTCACATGTCGATCCATATACATGGTAAAAAAAGGCCACGCAAGAATCGATGTCCTCATATTCGAAGTCATCGTACTTCTAGTAATTTTGCATCACACCGTTATATGGAAGTTATGCGTGGTAATTACCCGATTTCCCTTATTTTCAAAATATGGCAGGAAAGTTCAATGATATATGAATGATCACATTTAGTTCACATATATTAATAGTTGATGACTTAAACTTGTTTAAAAACGGGGACATTCGGTTCAATAGTTATTCCATGGTGTATTTAGATACTGAATAGATAAGAATATATGTTCCTGGGGCATCGGAATTCTAATTGTACTACGTATTTAGAAGCGGTTTGTTATTTTTGGAGTACTCTGCGATCCATAAAATGTACTCCACCATTTTATTTACGTGTTTCGAGTACTCTGGCACCTTCGCAGAGATAGTTCGGGGTTTAGCTTCAGGTGAGGAATATGTGCTTGCATATATGACAAAATGTATTTCACACGCTTCCCATTGTTGTCAACATTGATTGTTTATTTACTTTGCCATATATTATTACT
The DNA here is from genome assembly GCA_021498325.1 of Bactrocera minax. NCBI lineage: Eukaryota > Metazoa > Arthropoda > Insecta > Diptera > Tephritidae > Bactrocera > Bactrocera minax. The sequence goes on from JAKEEE010000060.1 coordinate 1,460,877, forward strand.
TAGCCAACTTTTCTTTTAATTGTTACATTCGTTTTATTGGTGTTATGATTGAACTGCTAGGGTTTTTATTTGCACCCTTGTTTGCATTAGAATTTCAATTGTTTACTACAGTACGCTCTCTATAGATTTAATGGCTTTCAATAGTAAAGTCTATTTATACACATTGAATCCCCAAAATTCGTAAAATGCTCACTAAATAGGTTTTAAACACATGCATAAATGCTTATAGGGTTACCAATGAAACCTAGTTCAAGATAGCAGGAACGGCAAATGTTGTGAATATCTCACTATACATATCCACTAGTACACTTCCTTAATACCAAGAGTAACATTTTCCAATCACCTTTTTTAATATCTGATGGAGGGAGAACGTAACCAATCACTTTATAAAAAAGCTCTTTCTTATTGGTTAATAGAGTTTATTTGCCTTCGAGAAAAATACGATATATTATTATCGGAAATTACTTTCAGATTTGTGAACGTCTATTTTGCTACAAATTCTGTTCGATTCTACATATTCGACATTTTGCCTATCGATATAAGATGATTAAGCCGCTAAAAGGACAGATCTAAGGAGATACAATTTGGGTCAATTTCATTAACGTTGAATTGGCTGTCGGGGGAATTTTGAATGTTACCACATTGCTATGTGTTTTTTTATTGTACGTGTATGTAAGTTATTAGAAAAGTGGTTCAAGGTTGATTTTGTCAACATTTTCGACATAATTATTTTGAAGTGACGACAAGGATGAGATGCGACACTCTATAAATTTTCTCCCAAACGCGTTCCCTGATTAAGTTGGTGGCAATAGAGATCAGGGAACATTAAATAGCTGATATCAGAAAATTCTGGATGCCAGAAATAAACTCCCTAAAAGGAACTGAAAAAATCAGTGTGGAATCCAATTTCGTTAATATCGAATTGTGCAACTAAAGTTTTTTAGGTATTCTTTGCTATGAATAAGAAATACTTGTATTTATTACGTTTCTCATAAAATTGTGATACTTTATTATGTATTGTTCTTTCTTCTGTGTTTCTTTGTTATAGCGATTGTTATTATTATATTTTGTCATATGAATGTTGAAAATTTTGAATTATTTATCTACGTACTTTTCTAGTACCTATTTATAATATGAATATATGATATATATATATATATATATGTATATATATACGAATTTAGGATTTCGTATGCGTGATATAAGCATACTGAAGAACTAAATATCGAAATTTAAAAACATCCAAAAGTTGTCTTTAAAATGCAAACATTTTTTGGCAGTAGCATCATTGGCAAATGTTAAAGAAAATGTGGATTTTAACAGCTCTCCCACGAAACAAAGAGTTTCGTATAATGTCATCCTTGATGATGAGAGACACATTTGGCAACCCTAACGAAGTTACTATTGCCATTTAATAGGTTTAGTTTTACACTTCACAAATAAGCGCTCGTTTGTGTTTTTCCTGAACGCTACATTTATGCACCTGACTATGCCACATTTGTCGCATGAGCGCTTACGACGCATCGTGGCAATATATTTGAGTAAATAGACACAAGCTCTGTCACGCTCTTTGGCAATGATGAAGTAGCAAGTGTGTGTTTTTGTGATTATGCAGCATTTGCGTTTGGGGCACTTCAGTAATTTGCGCAAATATTTAGTTGCATCTCGAATTTGCTCGCACAAATGTGACTTATGCTCTTATTTGTCGACATGTTTTTATTTTTCGTGTTTGGGCTAATAGCAATGCAAATCAAATATTTGAAACCATAATTATAAAAGTTTTTTCAATCAAAGCATGATTTTGATATTGTGTTTCAGGTTTTGTTTTCCAATGTATCTTCGCAAAAACTGCGAGTACTCCATGGATTAATTACCGAGGATAACTTTCGTGGCCACTCTTATTTTACAAATTATTACTTGGATTATTTGCGAAATGGCTTATGTTAGATGCAATTTTTTAAGTCAATAAAATATAAAAATGGAATTTTTATTTTAAAAACCTTTGCTGATCAAGAAAAATTTTGTTTCTATTTCGGGCATAAAATCTTGTAGTAATCATCTAATTTAGTTAGGATTTATTCGTATCAAGGCATTATAATGTACCGTATTTAGCTGAAATCAGTAGAGATGTTTTTGTGAAAGTGGGTAATACCGTACATACTCCATATGTTGGACTAATCCACACGTAAGACTGAAGCGTTACTCTCACAACATAATTTTGAGTTTCTTGAGTTATTCCTTAGGATTTACACCATCTTTCGCCTATAGGCACATCGTGTATGAGTTGGTAAAAGTCAACGATTTCAGTGAATTTAGGTAATATTGATTTATCGAAAGCTCCTCTTCTTCGTATCTGATATCTATAGTAATCTGATGTTTAAGCTAAACTGGTTGCAGTATTTCCGTTCCGTTTTTAAATAATGCTGTTTTGAGAATGTGGCGGATGACGCTGTTTCCACAAATATATTACTTTTTTGAAAATAATTTTAAAACTATTCACACAATATAAAGAATTATCATATATCTATCAATTTAGATTTGAACGCCACTCAAAATTTAAAGTATCCGTTAATTTTAATAGAAGGATGGAACAACTGTAACGAGTCATTTTTTTATCAACGAGTGCGCAGCCGGTTTAAAGATAGATGTCGCTGCGGACGCACAGGGCGTTTCAGAGTTGGCAATTTACCTCAGAAGTTTTTCACAGGTCTTTCCAAAACGACTATTTATTTCTGATATGCTTAAAAGTTTACTAAAGCAGAGAGCTTACTATATTTAAATATTCTTAGGTTACCTGAAAAATGTGTCATGTTTTACATATACGAAATAAATAAAATCATATTGGGCCGTAAATTCAAAATGACAACTGTACTGACCCGAACTTAATTTTGGATAATTTTTCGCAAAAGCCCTTAATCAATAAAAAAGTATACTGTTCCAAAATAACCAAATAGGAAACATAAGTGCAAGTATCATATGTGATTTAATTTCGCGATATACAATGGATAACCAAAGTCTACGTACAACCCATATTTCCCATATCTGTCGAAGTTAAAAAGTACTTGGAAGGAAGATGCATTTTTATTTTTATTACATTTTTAATACTTAAACTTCAGAAAAATTTCTGAAAAATAAGAGAAAAGACCTTGATAAAAGTCTCCATACAGCTTATAAGATAGGTTTTATGCTACTGTTGACATCTATAAAGGAAAAGGAAAGTATCGTTCCTTTCATTACGTGTTCATGTTTTGCGTAAGGTTGCATATTAATTACCTTTCTTTTTAGTCGCGAAGAATTTAGGTGGCGTTTAGTTGTGAGAATAACACCTCGTGAAGAAATTTAAACTAATGAGAGAAGCTAGGTTGTGAAAATTAAACCCGATATTAAATCATTTGGTGAAATATCTAAACTGCTAAATTTAGCCAAATCAACAGTTGGTAAAAATCGACAAGTACATCACACTAAGTTATGGCGGAACTAACAGTACAGCCTAGGAAAATTTATCATCCTAGAACAATTCAAAGAGTTTTAAATGATAATGGGTTACATTGCAGAATTCCACGGAAACCGTGAAAATAACGCAAAACTTCACTTGGAATCGCTCACAAGTATAAGGACAAGGAACTCGATTTCTGGAAACAAATCTTTTTCACAGGCGGATTCAAATATTACATTTTCGGAAATGATTTAAAAGCTAGATTTTGGAGAAAAGCTAAGGTAGCAATGAACCGTAAGCATTCAATCTCTACTGTCAAACATTATGGAGTTGAAAACTTTGTGTTTGTAGAGGAGAACATCGAGCGCTATCAGTTTAAGAATACATCAGAACAAAATTTAATAGCACCCATTGATAAACTGAACTTTGGTAACAGGTGGATCTTCCAACAGGACAATGATTTAAAGCACACGGCCCACATATAAAGGAAAGGCTGCTATATTGTGCTCTACTTCCCTGAAGTACACCATCAGAGACACCCAATTTAAAGAATATTGAGCAAAGTTGGCAGATTTTGGTATACAAGTTGAGAAAACATAGCATTACAAGTGCGACAACAGTAAAAGAGAATCTGCAGGAGAATTAACAACCAATAATACCGTTGAGCTGGAAATTTTAGCTGCTTTAATGCCTATTCGCTGATAAGGAGTTATGTCCATAGTGATTCAAAAAATTACTACTTTTTAACTTTAAATGCTCTATTGGAAATTTTTATGTTAAAATGTTAGTCGTATGTAGACTTTGTCCAGTGTTTTGCAAAAAGTTTGTTTGTTTATTGTTTTCATTACCTAGTAAAAATGTGATTAAAACAAAACCGCATCATTACTTTTCCCTTATTACTTTTGTATTCAAACAGATCTCAGAAATATGGGTCGTAAGTTGACTTTTGTCGCCAACTGTATATTTGTCCGTCCATCAGTACGTCTGTACAAGCAATAACGATAGGAATAACGTCAGCAATTGCTTTACCGATTTGAACCTAATTTGGTTGGCAGAATTTTCCTTCCATGCTTGTGATACATGCATGTGCTTGGAAAAGGGCGCAATCGGACTAAACCGAATCCTACTTCCTATATAAAACACCCTTTTTAAAGTCTGTCAGATTCTTTTATTTTATAATGGACAAATCAAGCAGCAATAGAGATATCGAATCATAATTAAACACAAATAGTTCTTCTAACATGTGGCAAAACTCAGTCATTAGCTTCCATATACTAAATATTAAGATCTTCGTGACTATGGCTGACTTTATTTATACCAAGAATATACAGTTTGTCAATTAATTCTTTGCAAAATGAAAAACGAAATGAAAATTCAGTTATCAGTTCACCATGCCTAAGTTTTTAGTAGCAGAAATAAATGTTTTTAGTTTCACTTCTGAATAATACTATAGGTGACTGTATCTTAAATCTAATTAAGACAAATAAGTTTCAGGGCAAATCAGAATGAACGCTTTTCATTCCGTGCTTCTCTTTGATATTTAATATTTCGTGTTTTGTTATTTTGATCTTAACAGATTTGGTAAACTAAACTTACATATATATTTCAAAAATCTATTGAGATTGAATTGAAAAAGCGACGGCTGATTGTCAGAGCATAAAAAGATGAAGGCTGTCTAACATTTTGCGTTATAATAAAACTTGAACATTTTTCTTATGAATGGGTAAAATCTTATTCAGTTAGTTTATTTTAACTTTCATAAAAGAACATGACCTAAGAAATAGTCTGAAATTTTCTCAATTAAACTCAGAGCACTTTATAATGCAATTAACCGCGTTGGAAAAGAAAATTGCTTAGAATTAAAGCACTCAGGAGGCAGACCCTCGAAGCTTAATATATGTGACCAATCAAAAATACTTATGAGATTAACAAGAATCCCAAAAAAAGTTGGAGATAGTTGGTATCTGTCTTGGAGGACGATTGTGGAAAGAAAGTGTTTCTCGAGACCGTCAGAGAGGTTCTAAAAACACATAACTATTCACCGAAAATAGCCAGGAAGAAACATTTGCCCTCTCCACTGAATACTGAAAGGCTTATGAACTCTTCGACTGCTCAATTCAAAGCCTGACCTATCGTTTGGGTTTGGCAAGGTTTGGAAAAAACAAACAAAACTATACAACAAAAGAATATTATACGCAGTAGTCAAGTTTGTAAGGTAGTAAACTTTCTGTTAATTGAGCAGAAGCGCAACTAAGTTTGTGTTTGTTGATCTCTATGACGCTGAACATGGCCTCTATGGCCTGAATAATTGCAAAAGATTCATCAAAACGCTTGCCCAGAGACCACAGTTTAACAGCTTTGAAAAATCATGATTGTTTTAGGAAAAAGAGTGGCTGACGTGATTGCATCAATCCAAATGACCGATATAATAAATATTAACTCAAAATTTGCATTTTTAACTTAGATGCAGCTTTATATAAAAAAGATGTTTGCATTTAGTTAATGAATTAATGTGCATTTTGTTTGTTTTTCAGTTTATGCTTTGACTTTGCAAAATGTTTGCCTTAAATGTCATGTTGAACATAGCCAAGAATCACGTACAGTATTATGAAAAAAGAAAACTGAAAATAATTATTTCCGTTAATAAAAACTAAGCCTATTTTAAAATTCCTTTGTTTCGGAAAGAATTTACAGATTAACAGATTGTAAGTAATAATAATTTTGTAGAATATTTTAGCTCAAATTACGTGGAAACACTTTTTGGACTCCAAAATATAGGGTGCTAAAAAGGGACGTAATCGGTTACCATGCCATTACCCAACACCCATATAATAATTTTCGACCTTCCGGTAGACTTTACATGGGGAAATGTGTGAGATATCTAAATGTTATTAAGTGTGAGTGCTTTCTTGAGCATACTTTAGTTTTCTAAGACCCCGTAAACTTGCTATAATATAACTATTTTCATCTCTATGGTTAGATTTTCAGGTATATGGTTAGTGAGGGTGACATACCAATAATATCAATGGATATATCAATGAAGAATATTTCCTTTACCATAGTGTGGTTAAGTGCCACAAATTAGTGGAATTGATATTAGATATATTACGATGTCAAAGATTAGTGACATCGCTTCTTCATCTTCCTCAGCACTAATGCGATGAATATGATTATTTATGTAAGTGAAAATGATTTTGAAATAAAAATTAGACTAAGTGAGTGCCTGACATATGGTATAAATAATCCGATACCAAAAATAAGTGCAATCGGTTGACACTTTTCATAATAAATTTCGCAGACCCCTATTATAAAGTAAACATTTGAATGGCAAATTTTGATGCTAACTAATTATTATTTATTACAAATATTGTGCTGTAATGTTCTATATAAGGTAATGGTAAAAGCGCCACAACTATTTAAAGTGGCAGTGGAAATTAAATAATATTTACATATAATTACGAATAAAATGTTTAAAACACAAAGAAAGTTTATTTTAAATTTTGAATTGCAGTGGAGTGTAGGAAACCGAAAATACCAATTTTCGAGCACAACCAGTAGAAGATGCCAGCCAAAAATGAAAATTTGCAAACTCGATCCAACACGTATAACCTGGGAAGAACAATAGAGTTTAAAAATTACTCATCGAGGTATGTTCAAAAAATAACGGGAATTTCCATTCTTGAAAAAAATATTCATTCATTCGCGCCTGCATTAATGTTGTCGCCTTCTAAATAGTCTCCATTCGATATTGTGCAGTTATGCCATCGCTTCTTCCAATCGTCGAAACACTTCTCAAACTCGATTTTTTGGATAGGTTTTAGCTCTTTCAGTGATCGGCTTTTAATGTCATCTATACTTGTAAAACGACGGCCCTTTAAAGTTCTCTTTACTTTTCGAAATATTAAAAGGTCACGCAGAGTTACAGTATTGTTTTCGGACAAGACAAGAATTCACGAACAAGCAACGAAGTGTGAGCAGAATTGAACAAAACCCATGAACTGTTTTTCCACAAATTCGAGCGATTTTTGGAATTGCTTCACGCAAACGGCGTTGAACTTGTAGATAGTACTCCTTACGGACCGTTTGACCTTAAGGCAAGAATTCCTGATACACTATGCCATTAAAGTCGAAGAACACAGTCGAAGAACATTCCCGTTATTATTTGAACACACCTCATACACAATAAATATTATATTATATTGTACAGTAATGTATATATCGGTGGTCGGGTGGCAAAATTAGCTTAAGTTGTGTTAAAACAAAAGTATGGTAGCCCGAAGAGCTTATAAAGTCCGTTTTCACAAATTTTCATTTGAAATTACATTCTTAGAGCTCGCCTCTAAGCTAAAACTATTCTATTGCAGCAGATTAGCGTGAATCTTAAAATAATTTGTCTACGTCTCGGAATTCTTTATTCTACTTAAGCTACTCTTCCATATGAACACAGAAAATACATAGTAAATTTCGTATCCTTACATTTTGAGCTGAGTCCTCGCCCGGGGCAATGAGGACAGTGGTTCTTTTATTACATATTGGCGTCCGCCGAGAATGGTCGTCCGCAAGTAATCATAGTCATCGATGTCATTCATTTCGATCTTGAATCTTTTTGAAATCACATCAATATATATTAAAGAATATCCGCTTGAAAGCAACACTTACATGATTTTGTCCCGTGGGTCTAACACTTCTTGGATTTGTTCAAAGTTTTGTGATTTGAAGTCCCAGCAGCGCGTTGTGAAAAACTGTAGCATATTTAAGCCGATGGCAATACGTGTTTGCACACGCACCATGCTAAAGGGCAGATATTTAGTGAAACGTTTTACTAGTTTCTTTTTTTTACAAAAACTGTTGATATTTTATGTTTTTACTCACAAGCGCCGTTGACCGAAAATGGTTAATAATAAATCCACAGCATAAGCTGGTAACCACATAAACATAACAACGCAGAACCAGTGGTAAATCTGGACAAAAATGAATTTATGTAACGGAAATACTATAAGTAAGAATGATGGAAAAGAGATTGCGAAGGAACGCTATCTTTATGCAAAATTTTGTGTGAACGTCGTACGGAGCGTGAAGGTTTTTTATCAAAATATGAAATCTTTTACATATCTTGAATAAAATTCCTTGCAATTAAGTAATTTGTAAAATGATCTGAACAAGTTATATGTTAACATTCAAATTTTACACACTTAATGAAATTGATTGCTTCCTTTTATTTCTTATCACTTGACTAGTACATAGAAAGGGGGCGCTTTCCTCTATTCCATCATTCATGCAAAAATATCTCATCATATAATTTACCTTATTTGTAGTTATGTTGCCATCTGGATACCAAAGCCCAGCTTCGAACGGATATTTTATACCTAGATCACGCCCAACATCCATGACCCATTTCCAAGTGCGCTTTTTTGATTCGGGTACCGTTAAATTATAGACTGGTATATTTTGGGGCCTAAGTGAGAAAACATATTTTATATGTATAAAATAGCAATAAATAACTCTTAAAACCATATAAGCAAGTAGTATCACGATTTCTTAGACATAAGGCTAAACTATTCCTCAGGAAAAGGTTCACCCTCCAGTTTGTTCTGATATTGTACATGCATGTTTATTGTACGTATTTTCATTCTATGTAGTTTTGTGGTTTCGAGGTGCTAAACATGAAGAATCTGATTAGCTTGCATTTTTAAGGCAGTTTCCAGGTTAAAGATTTTTCCAATGAAAGCACTTAACACTGCGAAAGGGTATTAAAATCAAGAAGAATTTTTGAAGTGAAACTTCTTTAGTAGCTGTAGCAAAAAAATTTTTTTGAGGGTTGCCATGTGTATAAAAATTTTAATTCACAAACAACGAATTAAGACAATATGGTTATTAAACTACAGAGGTTTAAGAGGCTCTACATTTTGAAATATATTTTACAAAGATTGCTTCTGTTTAAATATTTAATGCTCCAATATACTTGAGGGAATACATAAATTATTACAATATAAATTGAATAAACTTAAGAACATTTTATCACTAAGACACTTTTCAGAAGGATGTCTTCCGCTTGGAAATTTTAATTTGAACTAATTGATAAAATAAATTGCGTATTGTCTAATGATATCAAATAAAAGGCATTTGGAAGATATTTAATTTACGTAAAAATATTTGCATTTACGAAAAAATCAGCCGCTTATTTATCACACTTCTGTTATCTTAAATCAATGCAGTATTCCCTGCTCCAGAAGTGACTAACTTTGTTTTTGAATCTGAAATCAATCAAAGCTTAGTATACACGTAAAGTGACAATTAGTTGACCACGCAACGAACCAGAATTTTGCTAAAAATAAATTAATCTATCTTGCCTTAAGTTGATCTAAGCTATTTACTTCAAATTACCATCACAGATATATTTCTGAGGTCGTTTGAAATTGATCTTCTTAAGCCAAGTTAAGAGCAAAATAAATAGAAGTGTTCTGTATTGATGTTAAATTCCCCAAAAAACATAAAACCGTTTTGAAAAGTTCGTCGTTCAGCTAGTATCATTCTACTGAGGTTAAATTAACCTTAAAACTATAACCTTAAAATTATAACTAAATTCCTTCTCTATGACAGCAGGTATGTATTAGCCCAAATGAAGCATGGAAATTTTCGAAATAAATTTACCTCTTCTCCATAATATTGAAACGGTATGGTAGTAGAATTAGAGCGTTTATAGCCGTATCAATTGGCATTATCTCCGATTTTAAGTCACCGTTGCATAACATTGAGCGTATTACTCCTTTTCCAGCACCGATCATTACACCAGTGGGCCCATTTAGATTGTCCACCCAACCGGGGAAGGGTTCCTGTACAGCGGGTGTTACTATTCGCAAAAGTATTATTGATTTATTAGTAATATTTAAATGAGGAAAAATCTAAATTTCTTATAACTTATACTATATACTTGTAACTATATACTTTATTATTGCTATAATAGTAATGTTCAACTACTTTATTTGGGTGTTTTTATTTTCCTTTTTGTACGTGACTTGTCATGTACATATATAGATTGTTTTATAGTAATTATTAAGGGGTTAAGCCAGCTTAGGATTCTCCAAAAACTGTTATTTATTTATGGCTTAAGGTACGCTCTAGGGTCCTATTTTAAAAAAAATTTCCTTGTTCAGTCCACTGTTGTGTCGAAGCGTACGACTTAGTCAGCTTCAGCACGTAAAACATTAAACCAGTTTTTTTTTTTCGAAATTGCATTTTTCGAATCGGTCGACGATAGTACTCAGAGATTAGCATGATTTTTTTGTTATTATTGCAACTTTTTCATATAGGCCATTTATTGCACATTTTTTCGGCAAAAAAATTTAACATTTCTTTCATATGCAGTTATCCAACAATGAATAAATACTACAGTGGAAATTAATCCGTGAAAATACGCATATTTCGCTTATGTAATGACCAAAAGGCCGCATTATAAGTAACATCGCCTTATTTTAGGATATAAAGTATTACCATTATTTCATTACTCTCAATTGGTTAAATTGGTCTATGAAATCTAACTCATAAAATAATATTTCACAAAATATTCATACCACAGTAGGGTTGTCAAACATACTGTTTTTCAAAGTATTGTACTTGGTAGCCCGCTGATTTACTGTACAGAAATTGAGGCTATACTAATTTTGGATAAAGACTGTACTAATTTTTAGTATTTAAAGAATTATATATTTTCTATTCAATAATTCCCGCTATTATTGTTTAAAATATCTTTATAAACCATCATCACTTTTTTCGACAACTTTTAGCCTTTACAATTAATTTTGGGTCTTCGACACAGTTTCCTCTTTTGTTTCATAAGTATTAAAATACTATAATAATGTAATATATAAACAAGTTGCTATTTATATATGTTTTCTTAGTGTACACTCACTTCTTAACTCACGAATATCTATATATATTTTATCTATAGTTTCAATAATTTGAATTTTATTAAAAAACACGTCTTTGGTAAAAATGTAAATAATTCATTTAAATTTAATATTCAATAATAAAAATAAGAACGATACAATTATTCAATAAAATTATTTGAGGTAGGTAGAACTTTTCTATAATTGGCAGGCAAGATGAGTCACTTAAAATTTTGTTGTTATTAATCACATAGAGAGCAAATATTTTATTCTCTTTTTTCGTTGGCCGAAAACAACGCCAAAATACCAGTCCACTTCAGTAAATAATATATGAATAACACAACAAAAACGATTTTGAAAAACCGGTCGATGCCATACATTCTGGAAAAGAAATAAGAACGTTAATTAATAACAACAAAAGCACTGCTAAGAATATTTGCATAAATGTAAAGGTTGAACTGAGACAAGACAAGGGTGTGGGCACGGACCCTAACCAAATTACAACTTTTTCGTAACGCAAGTATATCCAAAACACCGACTATACATGTTTTTCTATCATGAGTACGATTTACATTAAAATCTAACATTAAAATGTACTCTTTGTATTGTATAAAAGTCCTCTTATACAAGTTTGCTGATGGTTCCATTAATTAGGAAAGAAATTTTATAATGTCAATGAAGCCGTTTAATATTTCATAACGCTCTGACGTCTTTAATTGACAAATGCATTTTTACTAATACTGTTATATGCTCGATATTCCCAGAACAATCAAAAAATGTAATTTTTAAACAAGAATTTATTTCGACCTCTTCGATTCCGAACATACAGGACTGTATTCAAACATATTACTCTTCCTATTTTTAGTATTTGTAAATATGTCTGGAGGAATAGGGATTGAACTGACACGCATTTGAGCAAGTTGTTATTACTTGGAGCGTTGTTTTTGTCTGATGTAAGAAGTAATGTCTTTAACTAATATTGCAATAAAAATTTTTTATTTATTCAGACTTACATCTTCTGATGAAATCTGGCCTTCGGTAAGTCCCCAATCTTTTCTTTTAAAATGTACTCACGACCTCCCTTAATGCATCCGATGAGATACTCCTCTTCACTGAAATCGGATTGCATGTCCATATTAAAACTAGATTTCGTTGGGGAAATAATGCAAATAATTGTTTATGATTTTTGTAATTTTCACAAATTTAAACAATGCTTACATGGCCTTGTCCACAGTTGCGAGGTTCCGCCACAAACTGGCAAAATTATCTGATTCAAAACACCAGGGATGGAGGGTGAAGAATTGCAAAACGTCAAGTCCCGTAGATATTTTATTTTGAACGCGCACCATGCTGAAAGAGATTTTTATTGATTAATAATAATTTAGAAATTGTAACTTCGACTCACAATCGCCTCTGCCCGAATAATAATAGCAAAAAGTCCAAGAAGTATGCGGGTAACCAATGGAACATCAGTACATTGAATTGATGATATATTTTATTGGTGGTGATGACAGCGTCCGGGTACCAGAGCCCTACATTAAGGGGATATTCGCGTCCCAAGCGTTTACACATGTTAATCACATCGCCCATTTTCGTTTTGCGGTTATCGGCATTCGTGATATTGTAGACGGGAATATCGGTAGGTCTAAGTGACACATATTTACATGTATAAAAGAACAATTGTTTAAACAATATATGCAGTCGTCCCTGTTCCAAACATTTACTTTTCAATGAGAACAAGGACGACCTTCTTACTTAGGGTAGGTGTAATAATATTTGCTAACCGTTTTGGACTTTTATGGAACTGGTATGGTATCACAATAAGTCCGTTTATGGCATAATCGACTGGAATAACTTCAGAGCGATTTTTCTCGTCGACGAGCACCGAGCGTATGACACCTTTGCCAACACCAATCATCAGACCGGTGGGTCCATTCAAGTTGTCCACCCAGCCCTTCTTGGGCTCGAATGCGGCAGGTGACACTAAACATATTTCCATCGATTAACTTACAGTTTTTTATCCTTTATTTACTAAATATATATTTACCGGTTAACCGCGCTTCAATGACTGTATTAGTTGGCTGTGAATGTATGTGTGTGTTATATATGTAATCTGCGGTTGTGTGAGTAGGTGGCTCGTGTTAGGTGGGAGTGTGCGTGTGATTTCGATTGTTTTTGTTTTTTATTTTGAATAAATTTCTTATGTAAATATTTTTTTGTAAGTATTTATTCTTCTAGATTATTAATTAGTTTCATATGTATGTGTTTAAATAAATTTAGTTGCATGTGGTTTTTATAAGTCTGTGGTATAACTTAGTGTAAGTGTATACGTGTAGGTATTAAAAGTGTATCTGAAATGATTTCTGGGATCCAGGTTTTGTGTAGCCAACTCGACGACGAAGGTGTTTATTCACACATTTAAAGCAACCCGAAATAAAATGTCAAGACCCGTGCATCAACCAGAAGGCCGTCGGTAAGTTCGTACTTAATTTCTCACGACTTATAACTGTGATGCCTCTTTACGCCAATAACTACTTCCGAACAGTTGAGACGAAAACTATGATTTCACAAGAAACATAGGACCAGACAATTCATAAAGATCACATACATTCTAGTAATTTTTAATAATTCAATAATTTCCCGTCGATATTTTTGGTGCAGTAGAAGCATATATTGTTCGAAAGTGGTTTAAAAGTTTTAGAATTCTTTAATCGCTGAATAAATTAGAAACGCATTAAATGAGTGTCAAAGCAAAAATGCATACAAATGCGTAAATAAGTATATAAAATTAGCACTATCACATCCGTTTATTCGTCTATTTTTTTAAAATATTTTTCATGTAAAAATACTTGAATTTTGCTTATCAATTTCGAGTTGAGGTCAAATATCACGGATTACGGATATTTTCTGATAGAAATTTGATGGTTTCGTATGATGCATAATTCCATGCAATAAAAAATAAATCCATATTAGCCTACTCATTTGAACTATTCCAACAGAATATTTTTATTATAAAGCGGATATAAATTCAAGTTAGCAATTACAAATCGAAACAAATTTTAATAAACTTACTCGATTTATTTCATTAAAACAACCATAACTGATTAAACGTTGAACATTGAACTCTGCTTTAAACTTAATCATTAGCCAATTTCAATGTTGTTAACAGATGACGCTATCATCTTTGAAAGTAATAAACTATTTTAAACTTTTTGAATACTTTTTTAAAGCAAATAATAACTTAACATATGTCGTTTTTTTTTACACATGACTACCCTTTTTTTGTTTTAATTAAATTATGTAAGGATTTTATAGAATTATCTCCACAAATATATATAGAAATGTATATATAATTCTAAACTTTCAGATCGGTGAAGCTAAAGAAAGCTTTAAAGGGCTTTTATGCACTATACAAAGTTTTATGAAGACGACTTATAAAGTGCGCAATGTATGAAACCAAAAAATTATATTTTTAACCTTTCACCTTCTACGAGGTCTATGCAAAAAATTTGGTAATTTTTTATGTACTTTGGGTTATGTATTGTAAAATAGATCAAAGAATTGTATTGTATGTAAAAACACTTGAAATTGTAACATTTGTAATAACTAGTGCTGAAAAATCGTCGAATCCTCATAACCTAAGTTGGTATTACATCTGTAATTATATCATATGAGTTCCTGCAATTTGTTCCCAAAATACTTATAACAACTTTCTGGAACTGGGCGCCCTGAAACTGGTAACAACCTTTTTGATGGCAAGAACCCGGATTTGGTAAAAAAGATCATAACTCAAGGGAAGTTATGCCTAATCGTTCAATTAGAAGAACCCAATAGATGTAATGCCTTCGGCCAAACCAAAAAGTGTTTAACAAAATAGAAAAGAAAGTGAAACGGGCTTAACCGAATGTTTTTCAGAGGTAAAGTTATGCTCAAACATGTCAAAGGCAAACTTTAAAAATTATAATCATCATTTTTAATTTGAGGGAAATTTTAACATTGTAATTTTAACAAATGTCAGTATAAGTTTGAAACAATATCAATTATTTACTTTTGCTGTATATTTGGTATTTTGAGCACAAATTCGTAAAATGTCAGGTTTTTATTAAAAAAAAAGTAAGTTTAGAAAAGATCAATTGTAGGAAAACCCAAAAAGTCTACATATTTATATATATGTATATATTATTTATTATATATTACATATCGGTTTGCCAAATTGATGTTTTAATTTGATTGAATAGTAAATACATCCGCAACTCTGGATCTCTTATTTATAATGATAATAACCTGCCTGGAGTTTCAGAAGAATAAAGTTGCAAAAAAAATCCACGGGAATAAATGCGCAGAAAAATATGCATTTTTATTTTATTATAATTAAAAAGAACGTTGCACAAATATTATATAAACATACAAATGTTTTTGAGATGGAGTCACTTAGAACTAAAAAATTTAACCTATAAATATTCAAGCAAATATTTTAAAATCATTAGGTACATTTTGTGCATATAAAGCGAATTAAAGCAAAAATTCAAAATTTTGCGCTGCAAATATTATAAAAAAAATCCATTCACCATGCTCCTTACTCCATGATGATAATCTCACGCCGATATATATAAATACACCTTTAAACGGAGATAAAGGACGCAATGCGATTATAAAGCCAATAGGCCAACAAGCCGATTATCACTGTCTTACAGAATCGATCCAAAACGTATAAGCTGTAAAAGTCAGAAGTGTTTACAATACATAAGCAAGTATTTCACGAAAATGGGACTCGGTCCACGTTTATCTCTATCGCTCACATTTTTAGATTGCGACGTGCACGCGGCAGTGACTCAGGCGTCTCTTTCATCAGATATAGACGTCCGCCATGCAGGCAAGAAAGCATGTACTCTTCAATTGACTCCTTGGGGTCCATATCCATGTTGAAACTATATACAGTTATTGTTATTTGCTTATTTCAAATGTTCATAGGTAGCTTATATTTGCTACGTTACATACATTTTCTTATCGTCCGGTGTGAGTGATTTCCATAGCCCATCAAATGCTGCTGACTTGAATACCCACGAGCGCATCGAGAAAAATTGTAACACACTAAGACCTACTTGAATTCGTCGCTGCACTCGTAACATGCTAAAATTTTTAAGTGTCAACACCACTTTCGATTTGAGAAAAATTTTAACACACTTACAAGCGCTTTTGACCCAAAATAAATAGTATAAAATCAATAAAATATGCCGGTAGCCAATGGAAAAGTATAACGTTGATTTGGTGGTGCAATCGATTTGTGGTAATACAACCATCCGGATACCACAAACACAACTCCATGGGGTACTCATAGCCAATTTTCTTGCCCATTTCGATCGCCTCCCCCCATTGCATTTTACGATGTTCCGCTGCAGTGATGTTGTAAATCGGTATTGAGGCCGGACTGTGTCGGTAAAGGCAAGAGTTTAGAGATTTTTTTCGTGTTTTATATATGGAAATGGAGAGGGGTATGCATACCGCGTTGGCTGTCTATTAATATCATAAGGCATAACAATAAGTCCGTTGATAGCATAATCAACCGGAATGACTTCAGATTTAAAACGCGTATCGATGAGCATCGAACGTATAACACCTTTACCGGCGCCGACCAAGAGACCAGTAGGTCCATTCAAGTTGTCAACCCATCCGGGTACGGGTTCGTACGCCGACGGCGACACTATATAATGGGAAAGGAAGGAATGAAATACAGTAGTTAATAGGAAAAAGGAGGGAATTTTTTGTAAAACGGATAGGAAATTGTTATAGAAAGGATAGGTATGCTGGCATAATAAGGATATAAGTGAGGAGGAAATAATGTGTGCATGAAAAGAAAATATGATATAGGACCTGATGATTCGTTAATAATGAATGGAATAAAATTAATATATAAGTATATCTATAGTATACGGACAGGATAAGGATAAGGAAGAAGTTTCATGTAGTCAAGTGTTTTGATTCATGGATGACCATGTAGTATATTTAATGGAGACAATATTAGATGTATGAAACAATTTTAATATGAATCGATTGCTCTAAGCATTTCGAATCACTTTATATTTATTTAGTTTAATTTAGAATAACGGTTTACTTAATATTGGAAGAGACTTTCATTTTCATTCTGAAAATATTACGGTAAGTTAGCTTTTATTGTTGGAATAAAAAATAAATATCATAGTTACCAATTATTGTTGAACGTTTTAAGAAAAGTTCGAAAACTAGAAGAGGATGAATGACTCCTTATTTATTTATTATTGCGCCGAAAGGTATAAGGTTAAGCTACATGGTATAAGGTTATAAGCTACATTAAATACGATTTTTCCTCGACTAGCAATCAATAGTTAAACTAATTTTAGAAGAACAATTGCAAATACAAATTAATTGTTTGGTGGTTTTGTTAATTTTGTAATTAATTTTGAAACAAAATTGGGTTTTCCGAATTTTTTAGAGCTCTTATAAATATTTCAGTAAGACCAGGATGTCTCAATAGACAAGTGAGTTTTGGGAGTACATTTTCCTTCCTTGAGATAAACTGATATATTTACACATGTGAGTTATTTCGATGTTTGAATCTAAACTCTGAGTACGCATGAAACTATTAGACTATACTCGCTATACTATATTTCATTTTGGTTCCTCAGGGAGTATGTTAAAAAAAATAATGAAATGAAAAAATGAAAGAATTTTGGCAAATAATGAATCAATTTGGATAAATAAAGAGTTTGTAAATATTTTGAAATGACAAAATAAAAAATATTACGAGCATGAACAAATTTATATGAAATTGGGTTTAAAGGATAGGATGTTGATAGAGGAAAAACATATTATTTGTTGAAATGGGTGAAGGAAGCATTGTTCGGGATCTTAGGATGAGAGTATTCATTTTGTGTTCAGTTCTGAGTTGCAACATACCGGTATTCACATCTAACTTTTCCCTTACTTTATTAAAGGTAGCATTGCATTGGCCTTAGCAAAGCTTTACAACGACGAGGTAGTGTAAAATGTTTCAAGACGTGAGAGTTGGTGTCGGTATACAGTTATCAGCTGGATAGGTTTAGCGGTAGCAATGCAACATTTCATTGACACTTTCAAATGTTTCACTCGAACACGTTTCCGTTTCCGTTTCTTTTAATTTTTGTTTTTCGTTTTTGATTACGGCAATGTTGATGTTTTTGTGGAGGCGAGCGAATGTGAGGAATTTAAGCTTGAGTTTTTACAATGAGCAGAAGCTGGCAGCAAATACTCGTATGTCCGCTTGTAAGCACATTTTGTAAGCAATTAAGGAGTTCGTTAATAAATGTAACTTTGTATGCATGTTGACAATGTGTAGCAATGGTGGTTCATGTTTTTCGGTTTTCTTTTATTGTTTTGTAAGCATATTTGACGGTGAGGTGTTCGCATTTCCACTGGTTGAGACACGAGGTGGATATACATTGATTCTTTTTTCTTTTTTCATTCTTTCTTTTTTATAATATATGAAATATATCTGTCACTATTGGATTAAATTTTTTTCGATCTCAAATATCTATGCACTGTTAACTACTAATATTGTGTTACACAAAATTTTGGCAAACGCGCTTGTCGGTTAATAAATATATGAGAAATGGGTGTGTAAACCGATTTAGTTTTAGTTATGAACAACTGACTTTTGTCGCATGTCTTGAGGTAACACTTATAAATATTTGTTTTAGAATATTAAGGTTTTGTTTATGTTTAGTTACACAACGCAAGCGAGCGAGAAGCCTGAATGTTCGAAAAGCGTTTTAACATTGAAAGCACATAACTCAATTTCACATAGACTTTAGTTAGCGAATGTAAAGCGAGAAGAAATAAAGGCTTTTGGAAGAATAATTATTAAATAAGTTAAATAAGGGGATTTGAAATATGAATATGTATAAAAATAATAAATAAATATAATATATTAAAATTGTAATTAATGCGTAAAAGAAATAAATGTAAATAAATATACAGAAATAAGCCCAATTTAATATTAAACAATAATTTATCAGCGATAGAAGATGTCCTAATACATACACATTAATTACAAAATTAAAGTGCGTAGTTAAATAATTATTGCATAAAAATTTCCAGGACTACCCTAACAAGTAGATTTAGTGCTATCAAAAATAGTAGATGAGTAGTATTTATATTTAAATGTATATTATATATATATATATATATATATATCTTTTATATTATATATATATATATATGTTTAGAAGAGTATATCTCATTGAGTTCAAAAATTCTTTCCCATTAATATCATATATTTTTAAATAGTTTAATGAAATATCTGAAATTCTAAAACATTTTTAAACAAACAACTTGATTTCTTTCCATATACCTTTCGATCTTACTAAAACATTGTGACACCAGACTTTTTCTAAGAAAACCGAAGGAAAAGAGGAATTGGATAATTAAATGTATGTTACTGAAAAACAATTACTAAATTTACAGCTCCTAATTTGCTAATTTGACTTAAGTGGTAAAAAAAATTGCCACAACACCGGACAATTCATTGTTCAAAATGCAACAATGTTGAGCAACGAGTTGCGTGGAAACTGTTGATTCAACAGTTCATCACACATATGAATGAACAGGTATCTAAGCTGCCGACATTTACAACTTGTGCTACTACTACGACTAGTGCTACGACGTGATGTTTAAATATTTAGTGTAAATTCGTAATCTTTTAAACTGCTTCTGGCTCTGCTCCTATTATTGATAATAAATTCTAATGCCTTTGTTATATTATATATATACTATATTTCTGCGAGAAATATTATTATATGCTATTAACTACAGTTATTAAGTTCTCAAAAAAAAATTATTGTACATACTTAAATTAAATTAAATTAATTGTTAATTAAATTCAAGGAGATCAGTGAAGCAGTAACGCATATTATTTATCTTAGAGGTACGAAAAAGGGGAAAATGAAGCATAATTCGCCACGCCCGTTTAAAGATCGCATATACAAACATGGTATATAAGCAATTAATATTTATATGATTC
This sequence comes from Bactrocera minax, assembly GCA_021498325.1. NCBI lineage: Eukaryota > Metazoa > Arthropoda > Insecta > Diptera > Tephritidae > Bactrocera > Bactrocera minax. Next base: position 1,481,233 of record JAKEEE010000060.1, read on the forward strand.
ATTTTATACAATAAATAAATATTTTTCACATAGCGCTTACCGATACTTGGACGTGCTATAATCACCGGCATTGTCTCGTAATGGTCACGCACCAAAATCTCAGCCAAACGCTTTGAATAAGTGTAAGTATTCGGATGCGGTTTGAGCAACTCTGGCGTGATGGACTCCAACGTTTTAAGGTCCATCCATTCAACCATACGCATGAGATCCTCTGGTTTGTGAGGATATTCATAGACCTTCTCGTACATAACCTCGTGATCGCAATTACAGAAAGCAGTAGACACATGTACGAAAGCCGCAAGCCCCTTCATTTGTTTGGAAATATCCAGGGCGCGACGTGTACCCGTTGTGTTCATGTCAATAGCATCCTTTAAATTGCCCTCTAGCTTGAGAGTGGCTGCCATGTGAAAAACGATATTTGTGTTATCGATGACATATTTTAAGTTTTCACCACTGAGACCCAGATCTATAATTAATGGAGGCAAAAGCGGTATTGTAAATTAAGAATTAAGAAATAACGAAAATTGAAGAAATAATAATCGAAGTAAAAAATGTATTGCACATAAGCTTTTAGGTTTTAAATACAGTAGACGATTGGAAGTCTTGGGGAGTATTCTTCTATCTCATGAAGCCTTCCAAAACAATTATACTAAACTAGATAGTACTACTAGTTAAGGTTTCGTTTGTATTATAAAACAGAACGAGGGGCGAACGGGCTTTTCGTGGCAGTTATTATTATAATATAAAATTATAAACCACAGAAAAAGTCAACTTTGGCAATGTCAATAAATTTGCTAAGAATTATCATTACACCTGGAATTGACAGCTTGCTAACATTAAATAGTTTGTTTCGATTTAGTCGAAACATCTGTTATGAAAGTTGCGCAAATTGCAACGTATTTATTTTTTACTCCATTTAAATTAATATACTGAGATCTGCGCATTAGTCTGTGTCATGGACCTATCATGCAATGCAATAGAAATATATGAATATAATGATAATGAGCATTTATGAGATATCTCGACTCCTTTGCCAAATATCGGGCGTATTTATGGTAAAAGTAATTGATTTTATATGATTAACCTATGGTTTTCTCTTAATTTATTCTCGCAAAAATGTCAAATGTTTCCTTAAAATCCTGATATTATAGAAGAAAATAATTACAAAACGTGAAATTAATTAAAAATATGGGAGTTTTCATTAAAATTGGGTGAGAACTACAATCAAATGAAAAAAGTAAATTAAATTTAGAAAACTAGCTCGGAAAGTTTTCGAAGTTTCAATACCTTACAATCGCGATAATTAACTAAAATAGTTGAGAATTCTAAGCACTAAGTATGAACTTCGTACACTAAAACTTACTCTCATAGGTCACATCGCCATTGAAACTGGTGACCTTCTTCAGCACCTCCGGTTTCTCTTCTCGTATACGCTGAAAAATCGGCAACTTGAACATCTCTTCCAAACGCACTTCGGGGCTCTTTCCGCGCTTTGGACGAACAATGATAATGATCTCTTTCAAAGCAGAGCATGAATACAACAGTTTTTCGACCAAAACCTTGCCCATAAACCCAGAGGCGCCCGTAATGAAAATGGTCTTGCCCTTGTAGTACTCTTGAACTGGTGTTAATTCCGGCATCTTGATAACTACAAATAAAATAACAAAGCGAGAAAGGTAATTAAACTAATATTAACGAAATTTATTTCACAAATAAAAAAGTAATAGTTAAAATAAGATTCCTATTGATTAAAAAGCGGCTTCCTTAGATTTTGTATCAAACAAGCCGTTTCGGCTGAGCAGTCACAAGAGCCGATTGTATTGGGTGCGTGACTGTTACTAAAGGAGTTTATACCAGAGCCAGTAAAATTATAGCTAAAAAATTTCTGATTGTGCTCCGTCAAAGAGTAGAATACGGAATGTATTTTTTACTAAAAAAAAATAAAGTTGTAAAAGATACCTTAAACTTTTGTTTGATTCCTTAGCGTTTTCCGAGATTCTCCAAAGGACGCTTCAGATATCAACACTGACTTTTTTCTAATTGTTTAATTTACAAATACCGACTTTATCACTTGCAACAATAATAACTGTCAATCTGTGCGAATAATATTGTATTTAACAAGGCAATTCTCCGTTTCCTGACGAAAATCGCTTTGTTACTGCCACTTGATGAAGGGTTCAAGTAAATGAGTAATTACACACAATATATACAATAGCTTAAAGTATTATTTAAGTATTGCCACTATAACACCATGAGTAATTCGAAACCGAACACTTGGGTTGCACTCTCTTTTGATCAGTGAACATTTAAGGGTTTTAGGCGTTAGTTCCAGTAACATAATTTTTTTTTGCTATAATTAGCACTTGCAACAACCCAAGCCTTAATATTGCCTTAAATCTTCTTCAGTTGGTGAAATTGATGTGAAAACTAAAAAGAACAGCCAAATATTTGTCTATCATTAAAACTCAATCAAATCCGTGTAATGTGAACCAATGAATTTCGGGTGTTTTGTCCCAAACAAGCACACTTGACTTCGTCCTACCACCACTAGTCGTCACTATTTCCAGTGGATAGATATGCATGCACATACGAGTATGAGTACGAGTGCATATACATACGAGTGGTAGTGGCATGACAGCAGGCGATACTTTGCTGCAACAATAATGCCTGAAAACAAAGTGCAACAATCCATAATACTTGAGTGCAGTTGCAAGACGGGCACTATTATTTCATTCATTGTACTATTATAATTGGAGAGTCCATTACATACGTTGATACATACATTACATTACATACATTACATTACATACATATTACACGTTGTCATATATAAATATTTTTCTTAGTTGCAACAAAATGTTGTGAGTATTGTTGAAACTTCATAAACATGCACAATGGATACTGAAGCAAGTAGTAGTGGCGAAGTTTCGAGATGTTGCAATGCATTTTCCTTTCGAAAATAGAGAATGCGCTTGCGCATGCGTCAAAGTAGCAGACGAGAAACAGGTTGCAGCGAATGCGAACGAACACAAGTATAGCAGTGGCAGTTAGATGTACGCGCAATTGGCAATTTCCATGCCGCGTTTACGATATTGCATTTTTGCTGCGGTTATGTAACGAAAGTAGCGTTGAAATGGAAAAGTAGCCGCGTATTGGCGATAAAAGTGCGCTCACCATCACATTACATAGTTATCTAAGAAAACCACAATGCAAGTGAATTGGGTGAGCAACTGTTGTTGCTGCTGTTGGCAATTGTGTGATAGGTGAATAGAATTAATGTGCAGTGGAGTGTGCGGAGTCGAGTCACCGGGTGTTTGTGCCAGAATTAGCTGCTTAAGTAACGGCAATTGTGTGGTATTCACACAATAAATGGCCAATTGAAGTTGAAGCAAAATGTGTGTGATTGCACAGCTTATTCCGCTGTCCTTTATGTGCGCGTAGTAGTTGTATTTTTGTATGAATGAGCGAAACATATTTGCGGTAAATAAAAATGTACATATATATGTTGCGTCATCACTGTGTCACCGTTCAGATGTTATAATGCATCGAACTAGGTGGAACATGGTGCCGTTGAATATATGAGGTTAATAAGAAAGAATTTAATTTATTCCGGGCATAAAACCTTACGGTTTTTGTTTTTTTTTTTTTTTACTAAGTGCATATCTCATTTTGGAAATGAGCTCTTATATAGTAGATATATATAGATATATAGGATATATAGCTCTTAGCTTATAGCGGGATTTTGAAATTGAAAGGGCAGTTGAGGATTTCAGATTTTGTTGCAAATCACCTTAAATATTATTTTTAATCTTTATTTAAGAAATTACTAGCAAACTTAAAATTATTATTGCATTACGTATTTGGTGAGGGAATCGAGAAAATTGAGAGAATCGAACAAACTACTGGTATAAATCACATCACGTCAAATAGGGTTAGGACAACAACTTTAATGAGGTATATATGCTCTCTGGCTTGGAATACATCCTGATAGCTGGATTTCTTCTTTTACTTAATATTTTCTTGACAAGACAACAGAGTTCAAAGATAGTTAGCAGGAAACTGGCGACTCGAATACGACTAAACAAAACTATTCCCGACTTGTGGTATTTCGTAGGTACGAATAAGTAATATTTACTTTGAACCTAATTGATAATTGACATAATTGGCCAAAACAAAATCACACATGAATTCAACACTTAGTTTCATTTTTTTGTACCTGTTCTACAAAAATCAATATACTGACCTCAAACCAACAATGAGATGTGATTTTACCGACAAAGCCCACTCACTGATCAAGCTGAAAGCTACTAGATACTAGCTACTAGATTAAAATCATTAGATTAGATTAATATTGAGGATTTTACTAGGACCTGTGGTCTATTATAATTATATTTATGCAATGAATTGCTAATTGCTCCGACTTATTTAAATGGAAATCGAAACATGCCAAATCTTTACTGATGAAAAAATAATTGCATTCAAATTCAGCAACCTTGATCATTCGAAAGAATCTGTGTTTGCTTAAAACACCTAACTGAAGACTTGATGGCAATTATTCTCTTTAATAACTTGTGGTAGCTAAACGTCTTTTCAGGCTCGTACGCATGGAATCGGACTGAATGAATTGTTAGAGGCTTGAATCCAATAACTCATAGATTTTTAGGATTTATTATTTGAGGGGTTAACCAAAATATGAAAGACACTAACTATTATTTTGACACATTTGTAAACTTTTAGAAGAAAACTTTTTGGACGCAGAACTTTAAAAATCAATCAACTTAACTGCAATGTAAAATATAATTAGGTATTTGTTACAGCGCGAAAGGGTAGATCACATCGAGTAGAGGATGGAATAAAGTGTAGTATTCATAAAGAATGCTAAATTATGTAAACATATAATGATTTCAAAAATTATATATTAGATGAAAATAAACACCTGGAGAGAAATGGAAAATAACCAATTTAGTTAATATAAGTCAATATAAAGCATTACAAAACTGTAAGCACTATAAACAAAAGACCTTAAACTGGTATATGATAATTGTGAACATCAAAAGACCGGGTTTCCTCCAATTCTAGAAGAATCACTGCAAGTAAGCTGTGTTACTACTGGCTTTAATTGCGATTTCGTATATATGAAAATTACTGTTGTTACTAGTTAGCGAAAACATTTAAGTGAGGTCTTTGCTCTGCCCCGTTCAAAGTCTAATTTTGCTTGCATTTTATTTATCTTCATACAGCATGAAGTAAATATATATACAGTATATATATAGTAAATAAGCGTAAGTGTTTTTATAAAATATAAACATTGCTTCATTGCCCGTACCGGTTAATTAAATACTAGAGCCAATGAGAAGCAACTAACCAAACAAGCTGCCTTCTAACACTTTCATTTGGCAGTGCCGCCGCTCCACCACTCTACTTGAGCATGCTCCAATTGCGTAGCGCCGTCTCAGTGGATTTTGTTCGTATTGTAAGATCCCTAGCAAAATGTTGTATGTTTTGACGAGAAATAGAAATATGCGTTGCTATAAAAAACTTACATGTAATTTTAAATATGTAATTTAGATTGGAGCAGAGTGGAGCAGATGACATAATTTCTGTATAAATTGGAAGCGGGGTTTGAAAAGTAATATTTTCATGCATATGTGACGGCGATGGTATTAAAGCGATTAGTTTAAATGCTCAATTTAACATTTATATGATTAATCGTAAATATTGCTTGAATATTTCAAAAGACTTAAGCAACGAACCCAACAAATTGCTTGCAGTTGTAAGCATTTTGCATATTTTTTAACTGTGGAAGAACAATTGGTCTTTGAAGGAAATTGGTGGCAATTAAGTTCTTTGTAGTTTAAAAGTTTTTCCTTAGACATAGTTATACTACAATTTATTGCCCTCGCAACACATTGCATGTAACAATTTTGTTCACCAAACGTATATTTTTAACAACACTAAATAATCATATAAATAATTGGAACTAAGTATTTGATACTGTCAATGAATAAATCTACATAATCAACAGTACCTTTTAAACATACTTAATGAGTAAAACACATTGGGCTTTATTTGCAAATATGTCTACAGGATTGTTTTGAGAAAGCTAAATAAATACCCAGCTTTCATATATTAAGCTCCGATCCCATTTAACAGATATGCAGACTTTTGTCTCAAATAAGAAACTTGAAATTAAAACTATACTTCTTGTGAAGGTATTCAAATTTGAAATTGTAATGCCAAGGAGCGCAACTTTGTATATATAATATTCAGAAAATATAATTTTCATTGTTCTCTTTTTAATGTGAACCAGCTGAGCCGCGGAACTTCATACCATCTAACAAAGGAATGAATGCGACTAATTATCTGACACTTCGCTTTGAGTATTTTTTACGTATTTGGAAATATACTTGAATTTCTTTTAAATGATTTTCCACTATTTAGGACGAAGATGAATTCAAGAAATCAAAGTTTATTACAATCAAACCAGTCGTTCTTGAGTTATAAATGAGTTGAGTTATAAGCTAACCAGACTTTGTTTTGTTCATACAGGTTTAACAAAAAATCAGAAATATTTCACATGAATGCACAATATTTTCACTAATCACAAGAATTTAGTGATTACAAGGTTAAAAGTTTGACTCATTAATTTATAAAGTAATCAAACAAAATTTTCGTTGCGGATTTGGTCTTAATTGAGGACGAAAATATTTAAAAATATAGAGGTTTTTACTAATTTTGATTTACTAATTATATGTACAAATATGAGGTAATAGCAATATCTTCAAAGTATTAACTAGTCGGCCAAAAGGCTTTATCTCGACTCACATCTACCAATTCCATGGTTTGTATATTCGAACTAGAGATGTTGTAGATTCGAACTGAGAAATGATAACAGATATAATAGGTGTTAAATGTCCTACTTCTTCACAAAAGGAATTTAAAAGCGCGGAGATGTGGTATTATAAGAGGAGTGACTCTTATTTAATATATTTACATCTTCCACGATGAAGTGATAAACATTTTCCAAAAAATTTCATTCTCAATAAGAACTTTTATCACCGAATGAACCTAATGAACCGCCAAGAACTTCGCACACGTATCATATGGTACCGGTTTTTGCTGACCTATTGATTGCAGTGTGTCTCAGCAACTTTAACACCATATTATGTCCATCATGTTGCGTAAGTTGTTCTTTTGCAATAGCCTTTGCAGTTTACTTGCCGTCATTGAGTTCTAATCGAGTTTGCAATACAGAGTCAAGTTTACACTTACAAGTCCGTATGGCAAGGAAACCGATGTTTAGTAGCTACTGAAGTGGAAGTGTGTATATTTTGCTAGAATACGAATGTCGAATAAAACGAGTTCATAGATACACGTACACATGGGTATGCATATTCGCTTAAGAAGACACTTGCCAACAAGCACTTTCAATGTAGCCAATTTAGTTTGGTCTCAACTGCGATAAATTTTAGTACAAAACAGTAATAAGGAGTTGTAATGTGGATAAATAAGACTACTATAAGCTGGGTGGAAAATTTTAGCAGTTTACTATTTTTTTGTGTACATTTTTGGTGCATGGAAAATTACTGCAAATTTCAATAAAACTTGTTTACAGTCAGCGTATTTTTCCATCAACCTTTTCAGAGACACTCACAAATGAATCTAATATTTAATTATGGCAATAGGTTTTTATGATTTCTCTTCAAGTCTTTAACAGCTGAGGTGGTACTAACCATTGCTAACCATTGTCTAACCATTGCTGTATAATAATGTATAATAATAACATATATGTTGCCATTACTTTAAAAAAACAAACACTATTAAATACTTTTGGATTTTTGACTGGAGATCTTTAAAAAGAACTTGTACTATTCGATATTATCGCGGCCGGATTCAGCCCGAACGAATGACGATATTTATCAAATAACATCAAACGCATTAATTTTCAAGACCAACTGAAACTTCGTATCAATTACATTTTTTTTGAAATCCCTTCATAATTTACAGCGCATATTCGCCTGATATTGGTTGAAAATAGCTAATATATATGTATATATACTTGGTGCTTACAATTTTTTAGTTGAGCGTGCTTTCCTTATTGGTTGCGATATCCTGCAAGAGTTAGGTCTCTTTCAAATAACTACAGATATTATTAAAAAATTCATGTCAGAAATAATATATAAATTAATAGCTGTGAAAAAAGTATTAAAATAAAAAAATTTTAATAAGCAAAATTTTACCTAGACCAAATCAATGACCAAGAAGAGAAATCTTGTATGTTTCGAATGAAATTATTTAGTTTTGATAATTGAAATGTGATAATACCAAATCGAATTAAATATTTCTCAAATTCCGTTCTGATACTAATATCATAATACTGCAATTTTGAAATAAGTAGGAATCCTTCTAAAAAGTTGTAAAATTGTAAACCTTCTTAAATCCATGTTCTAATAATTCCTCTTTTGTATAGTTTTTTTATTAATCAAACTATTTTAAAATTAAATTATAAAACTCTCCTAAAAAAATGTTTTCAATTTTTGCTGTAAGTTTTCTTAAATCTCTGTTGTTTGATACCAACATCGTATTTTTCATTTATTTAATACACTGTTTTGGAGTATGAGCTCTGGTATTATGATTTTCGAGAAGACTATTCGAGTCACTGTGGTCTGTTACCCGCTACGCAGAGCTTGATTGCGATTCCAACTACCGTCCAACATCAGTAAAGAATTAATAACAGTCACCTCCCTGTAATCTGTGCAGACCATTAGTGCTTTTTTTGTCAAGGAAAAACTTCACATAAGAATCCATTAGCCATTCGGAAACTTTATTGCTTTTACAGAAGTCAGTCTATTTGTAGAATAACATCAAACCGACATTCTTATATTTATACAAGAAGTTTGATATAAAGAATTAATTTTTGACTTTATTCTAGGAATTCTTTGAGGCATATACTAAACATACAACCTTATTTAGAATATATTGAAATTTAATAATACAATGGAAATCATTATACTGCAATACGCCTTTGTAATTCGGTTCATTGTGTAAACCTTTTTTATCCCGTTGAAGAAATATAATGTGAAGAGCAGAGCAAAATTGTCAAAATAATTTCAAAATTGTATGCGCAATTTACTATCCAAAGCGCAACGAAGCAAGCTTTTGCAAAACCCTCTGAAGTAAACGTGATAAAAAATCATTAACTGTAAAATTTTAAAGAAACCCAAACCTGTTAGCATTTCTTGTGTAAATTCGGCTTTATTATGGTTGCAAATTGCTTTTTGGGAATATTTTTAATTATGCAAAATAGCAGAAAGAGAAAAGAAAAAAGAACAAAAATACGAAAATACGAAAGCAATAAAATAAGATATTAGCTGGCTGGTCAAAAATGAAAGTGTAGGCAGGTTGCAAGGCGACAGACGATATGATGAGTGATGCCGTTAAACTGCATATTTATTTCGTTCAGTCAGAAAGTGGCTAATTTTGTAATGTTACACATGTATGTATGTGTGTATGTGTGTCGAAAACTCGATTTACTTCTCCATTTTTGGCAAATAATTTTTATGGTTTTTATGGTTTTTTTTAGCTTTTAGCTTGCGATTAATATTTGATTGATGGTATGGATTATAAACCGTGGTTGGTGTGCAATGAACTGCAAAAATTTACAGCTAAACTGGATAATGAAATACGAATATAAATAGTTGAAATTAAAATATATAATTAAGATATTGTGTAACTTTTATTGATTGTTCAATTGCAAATTATTTTTGATTTCGTTAACAAATTTCTTAATCAATTTGTCAATAAAAGATGTTGCAACATAAATTGTAGCAAGAGTAGTAGCAAGAGTAGTAGCAAGAAGAAATTTGCTTCAAAAAGAATAAAATGTCATGATTTCATTCAAAACAATTGGAAATGATTAGACTATGTTCACGTTTCGTTCACCGTTTTTAAAATTTGTGGTTTTTTCTAAAGAAAAGAAAAATATTTTGCGTTATAGTATGAAATTATTTCTTAAATGCACATTGAGTGCTTTGAACATTTGCTCATTATTATTTGTCACATTTTGAGCAATGACAATATTTTGCGCAAATATTTGGGGCTGAAGGCTATTGGCAAATACCAAAGTGTTTATTTACTTCAGTGTTTTATGCATATTGTCACTAATGGACTCTAAATTAATTGTTTACAAACGAAGATTTACTATGGTTACCAAGTTAAAGAGCATCATGCGAAACGCAAGCACAACTATTCTTTAACGAGCGCACTTTAAGCCACCTTGCGACGGTTAAGTGCGAAAAGACAACAGAAATAAAGCGTATAAAAAGTGAAAACGCCAGTTTACAACTAATTGAAAGCTCAGCACTGACTGTGTGCTGTGAAATGCTTGGATGGAGGAGATGAGTAAGCAGCGATTGTGCGAACGCCCGAAGATTTAAATACTTCGGCATTTGTGTGGTGTTGTGTTTTGTTGCTCCGAATAGTCTCATTTAGAATGATGAAACGATGCGGCACAAGTTCATGACCTGACCTTGCCTTACTTTTTGTAAATTTTGTGCATATTAGGTAAACAAAACTAGCAAAGAGTGCCGGCAGATTACGAGTGCAATGGAGTATTTCGGTAAAATACACACAAACATATTTCACACTGAGGTCTATAGGAAAATGTTAAACCATCTAACTATAAAGCGGTAGAGTTTTCATTAGTTTTGTAGATAGACCTAACCTTCAAAAGATAAGTGTATAAATTTCACATTTGTCGCACACACTAAAACTTAGCTCCGTCATTTTACTCCGGAGCGCAATTAATCGAGTATCATGAACTCGATGAATAAATGCAAATGGTGGAAAACGGAACAGTCAGCTATGACGTCTATATTTTCGGATGCGCATGAGGAAGGAGAAAGTGCGGTTTCATTAAGACATTGAGAGGTGTCACAAATAATGAAAGTGAAAGCAAGCTTGCATAAATTTGTCATCGGCGGATGTGAACTCCAGGGCCGAGACTATAACTTATGTTGAAACAAAAGAAAATCGTCATACGAAAGTTATATCGAAAATATGGAAGATTTCTATAATCGACGTATAGTCACTATGTTGAATAATAAAATCAAGTTTTGCTAAAATGTGTGTTACTTTAAATCGATTTAACTTTTCAGCTCAGTATGCAGTTTTATAAAAGGAATCGGATCAGCGCAAACGAAATTTCACATAAGATTTTTCATCTGTTGAATATTTTCAAGGTTCTGAATCAGCGGTTCTAATATTATTGCAGTATTTTTGAATATTAAAATTTCTCTACTGGGACACAAGCTCATACATATCGAATTTATGTGTGCTGAACGACATTACTGAATTATACAAGTTTTTATTCGCAAAATAAACGAATCGTTTTAATTTTTAATTGGCTATAAATCTGTGTGCATTCATATATAAAAAAACTACCTCAGTTTACATGCCCTTTATACACTTACTTATGTACGAATATTCATATAATATACATAAATTTGCCCGCAAGCCGTTATTCGAATATCTTCTCATTTACCTTATTGTTGTTTACCGCCACCTACTTCTTTCCAACTTCAATGACATGTAACATTAAAAGGTTTTGTAACGAAAATATTTTAATGTAGCTGTCGAATGTGATTTCGATCTTATTTTATACTATATTTTAAATTTTGTATTTTCAAACTTTGTTTTGCTATACCATAGTTTCCGAAAATTACAACCCTGCTGATTGGTTTACTTCTCCAGTTCCTTACTGGTTTTACAAATTAGAACTCCATCTGCAGTTTCAAAATAAAATAAAATCTTGATTAGGAAAAGGGCGAAATATAAAAGAAAATCGCAGAAATTACAAAAAAAACTATTTCTTTGTCTTTCCATTATAAGCATTCCCTTTATTTCAGCTAATGAGCATAAAATAAATTTGTGAAACAAATAAGGAAGGGCTAAGTTCGGGTATAACCAAACATTTTATACTCTTGCATGGTGAAGTGATTTACATTTGAGAATGACCGACATATTTTAATGGAAAGTGGAAAGGGTTGCAGCCGTTATTTACAATTGAAATAAATTTAATTGGAGAAAATTGAAAACCAAGTTTACTCAAATTATGAGAATATTTATTTGAATTTAAATTTGTGTTATATGGGAAATAGGTGTAGTCGTAGTCCAATTTCACCCCTTTTCATACTCTAATATAAGGATGTCTGAGTAATGCTATATACCAAATGTGGTTGAAATCGGGGAAGTCGCTCCTGAGATATAGGAGTTCACCTAAAAGTGAGCGGTGCCAAACCCATTGTCCATTTTTTATACCGGCTCCAATGAAGGCCGGCGTAGTATCTCTATTATTTAATGCTGCAAAGTTTAATGCTTTCGGTGTGTTTCTTTAGTCAGTTATGTCACTTTTAGTAATTTTAAAGATAACCGTTATATGGGGTGTGGGCGTGGTTATCATCTGTTCTCTGTAAGTTTGTTTGATATAGCTGTGGTGATTTGTGTGATATATACATTAAACCTATTAATGGGTGGGGCCAAACCCACTTTTTAAAACTTTTTAACCACTCACTCCTTCAATGGTCAAACTCCTCAGAGTGCTAAGGAACATGTGTACCGAGCTTCATCGAGATATTATATTCTTACTCACGTTATCGCTTGCATGGACGGACGGACAGACTGACGAACAGTTAGGTGAACAAAACTAATATACTCTGCGCCACACGTTGCAAGAGTATAATAATTAACGTCGAACGTTTTGTTTCAGACATTTTTGTCTCTTAAATTTTTCGGTTCACTGCTCATAGAAATTGTTTGCTTCAATGTGAGCAATTTCGCGCTATTATCTTTTTTCCGCAACTCAACTTTCCTATTTCGGTGAGAATGAAAACATTCAAAATAACAGTAGGAACACAGCGCTCTAATAACAAAATATCTTTTTAAGAAGCCTAGAGTTCTATGTGATTAAAAAGATCTTGAATCTATAAAGGTCGACCATGTGCTCCAAAGAGCAATGAAATAAACTGGTTTTATCCTTTAGGATCAAGTACCTTTATCTCAAATATAAGTATGGTAATAACATGGCAATGGAAACAAAATTTCTACACAACAGGACTTGATTCTAAAAAATTCTGGAAGGAAATATAAACTTACAAGTTTTAGACAAATTAATACATTTTGTATATATTAAATATATTATTAAATTCTTTATCTTTGTCGAACAGAAGATAATTATATTATCTTTAAGAGTAAGTAAGATTTTATTTAGTTGCGAAATCTCTTTGGTGGTTAAACATGTGAGTAATTTTCTGAATATTACTCTTTTGCTTTGCTATAATTCAATAAAAAATACATGATATTTCACATAAAAACACAACTTCAACGCATTTCCTTCCTCCTTAGTTTTCTCCTTTCTTGATGGTAACACAACCGAGCTTCACGGTAAATTGACTGTTGTGTGTTTAAAGAATATTTTTTCGTTATAATTAATTACTTATTACTCGAAAAAGTTAGCAACTTTTTTAAAAATACATTTACTCCAATAATTGCTTTATTTCAACAGATTTAAGAGGTATGCAATAATGTGAGTAGTTCGTCAATGAAATTAAGGCCTGTTGCACTGCAATTATTCGAACAAAAAGTCAACTAACTGAAATAAATATATTAACATATTTCTATTTATTTGAACTTGTTCGGGATAGGTATTGAGGCTGGTTGATCCCATAACACACTTAAACAGTTGTAGACCAATCCTTTGTAGTACCATAGTCGCCAAAAAATGAATCTAAGCCCTCATGTATCGGCAAAGAGTCGATCAATTTCGATTCTAGCTAGTCCGCTTTGACGACTAATGATGCGACTACACAAGTGCTGGTTGTTGACCAGCGTCTAACAAGCTTTCTCGATCCTTAGTCATCCAATAGTAAATTGCACGAAGACAATGGAGCTCCGACCTTTTTTAGTCTGATGATTTTCAAACTCATTATCGTATCACAAAGTAGCTCTGTGCAATTAACAAGAAGGATAAACACTCCTTAGCTTCTTATGAGCGCAAAATCAATGAGTTGAAATGATTTAATTAAAACATGTTTATTTGTAATACTATATCAAGTGCGAACAAAGTACAGATAAAGGCGGTACACCACCAGCTTAATTAATGACAGCTGACAGAATTGACAGCTAATCTTTTAACATTAGTTAAATAGCGAGAGATTATAAACCACATGTGTATTATAAACTACATGACGCTGGAGCAAGGCGATTGCTGGTGCTACAGGCCCAAAAGCCTCAAGCAATGAACCGCATTTCTTTATGTGAGGATGTTCAGTGTATTGTCAGTGCTTTCGCATGCGATTTTTAATATTTTTGAAAATCGTATGTAGAATTATTGTAGTGTTCAGAAATGCAATATTCGAAAAATCAGTTAGTTGTCTTAAAATAAAGTTTTTGCAAATCTAACTGAAGCTAAAAAAAAATAATTTAACAGAATTTTTTCAAGTTTGTACATTATTTCAATAAATAATTTCCTTCAGCTTGATTATGTTTACAGTTAAACTAAACGTTTTGAGGTGGCATTAATTGCACAACGCGTACATGCTCAACTAATATCTAACTCATCAACCAACACGAGACGTTGGAGTGGCTCTTTTCAAGGAGTTAAGCGACAAAATCAACTCAGATCAACACGAATAAATAGCCATAAATAAATTTATAAATATGCAGCAAATTAAAACATTTGTTAGCTATTGTTTTAGGTTAGATTTGTACGTACACGTTGGACGGACACTCCGCTTGCTCGACTCTCGAATTGATGCTGTGCAATTAAGTCGGAAAATTTATACACTATTTTGCTTCGAATGTGCAAAAATCTGCTAAGCATCAAATTTATCAAACAATTTTAACTCTTCGCGAAACCCACAGTGACTTGAGACCAAATGTTTTTTGCTTTGATTCACAATTCCACTTGAAAGCGTTTCACGTTTATTTTTGAGTTTTGCAGGCGAAGACTATACACCGAGCAACGTCCGATTGGAGACTGAGCCCCAGCCACTGCTTGCCGGCTATTATGAATGGGGCCGGCCAGAGCAGCCAGCGGCAACGTCGACGTTGACGTAGACGTCGCGTAGCGCCACCACAACGCCAACAAAAGCAAAAGCGGCACATTTGTTTACTAACAGCAATCATAAGCAGGTTGCAGCCGCTGCGCGTCAATGCGGCAAAGTCTCATTCAAAGAGCTTTGTGTGTGTGTGCTTGCCGCGTCACACTTGCAAAAATATAGTTGCGCTATTTGGTGTGTAAGTGGTCCGCTTTATGGCGCGATACGAATGGTTTGAGTTGAAATTGTAGCCTATATTAGATTGCAGCTTGCTGTTTTTGTGTGATTTAAGTTACTGTGTCTCTACAATTAGCTGCTTCCAAAGAAGAACGAAGAAATGCAAAATTTAGAAATTCAGAAATAACAATGTGCAAGCCTTTGCCTTTTACTTTTGCTTCATGAAAATGCAACCAACTCGTACACCGCAATCTTTGATCGGACGCGCTTGAACGCCAAAGCTTTCAGCGCCGTCCATCCATCGAAGAGAACCAGTTCAACTGCAACGCCCTGCCGTATAGGGTAGTTGCACAGCTATTGAGCTGCATGTTGCCTCACCGCTTCTGCAGGTTTCGAGCCATACTTCGTTTCACCAGGGGCCAGTTCACCAATTAAGCAGTGGATTATTGATTTTCAGCTGCAAGCATTTTTGTTGACTGATTTTTGATTTCTTTGTTGGTTTTTCTGTCAAATTGTTTACTTTGTACTTTGTAAAATATGTAAAATGTTACTTACTTGAAATCGTTGCTTTATCTTGTAGGATGCATTCGGTGGGCAATTGTATGTGCATGTGTATGTTAATTTTCTTTTCTGGCTTCACGCGTCGCTTGCTGCTACGCTTGATAGCAGGCTCGGATCCTCAAGCTTTGTTGTTGTTTCTTATTAATTAATGCTTCGAATTTTGGATAAAGCGATATGCGATTTGTCTAAAATTGCATTAAATTATTTAATTGTTTTTCCTGACGTCATGTTTACTTTACATTAGTTAACATGTGTGTAATAAATTTTCACAAATTACATATAGTTTGTCACAGAAATGAAAACCAACGTTAAGAAACTCAAACAGAGTTGAGACTTTGCAACATTTCGGAAGAGCTGACATTGATTGATTACCCAGATTTCCAGTTTTGACTCTTTTTAACTTCGTTTTGGGTGATTATTAGAAAAAAAAGATATATCAGCAACCCCCGGAATATCCAAAATTTTCGAAAAAGAAAGTAAGATATACATTGTTGACATTATATTTAACAAGCGAAGAACGGCTAAATTCGGGTGTAACTGAACATTTTATTCTCACGAAATGTGCAAGGATCAGAGCCAGAGAAATGCTTTCAGGTGCTGGCAAAACTTTTTATTAAAAAATGTTGCGATAGAATTCTACATTCATTATTCGAAGAAATTGGCAATGTATTGGAATCATATTTGGTATTTTATGAACTTATATTACAGGCCATAGACTCACGTACTTTCTTTCCTATATTTTGCTTCGTGTCAGCGATATTTATACTACAATCTACCAAATTAACTCAAATAAGATATATGCGATATAAACTCAACCAAATTGGCTTAATTGATAATATTAGATACATGAAGAAAAAGTAATCCAGAGAAAAGGACATCACTATATTAGGAATATGGGGCTTAGAACACGGTCTAGACCGGTTTCATTCATATTTAGCGCGAAACCACATTGTGCTTAAGAAAACACATCCACTTAATATCATTAAAATATTACACATATTGACTAACATAAGCAGTTTAAAGTCAGGTGGAAAGTCGGGAATTCGGCCATTATTATATATTATAAGCCATATTCGGCTTATATCGGCCATTTTTGGCATAGAGGAAGATCTGCACTGATCACATTAACTCTTTTCAATATTCAAGTATATTAGGGAACATGTTTTCACGCAATTTTGTGAAGGTAACTCACACAGTGACTGATATATCCGGTATAAAGTCTGCTAGAATATCGAAAATCATTATATGTAGTATATGGGAGCTGCGATAATTCGTAAACCGATTTAACACATTTTCGGCAGTAAACTATGGTATCCCCGATATTACACGTTCACTTAATTTTGCTAAGATGTCTTAGATTATCGAAATATATGGTATAAAGTCTACAGGAAGGTTGAAAATCCTTATATTAGGTATATGGGAGCATTGAGAAGTATTTGCCCGATTTTCCCCATTTTTGACACAAGAGCGCATTATAATCATATAAATTTAATCTTCCAATTTCATTAGAATATCTTACATATTTCCCGATATTTTCAGTAAAAAGTCAGATAGAGGCTCTGATATTTTTACATTGGGTATGTGGTGGCTTGAAAAGTTATAATCCGATTTCGTCTAGTTTTCGCATAAGATGACATATCCTGAAGGTACTATTTGTGCAAAGTTTCATTTTCATATCTTAATTGCTACTCGATTTATCTGTTTTAAAGGGAAAGGATCGGATGAAACTTAAATCGTGTTATATGAGAAGTAGGCGTGGTTTTTATACGTCGTCCATTTTCACAACGTGGCATAAGAATGCAAATATAATATCACACACCAAACATTGTTGCAATCGGTTAAGGGGTTCTTGAGATATGGGATTTTTCCTAAAACTGGGAAGTGCTACACCCACCACCAATAATTTACACAGATTCCTATGCAGCCCTTCCGTATAATATTTGCTGCAAGACTTAACGTTTCTAACGTATTCCTTCAGCGAGTTATTGCACTTTTAGCAGTTTTCAACATAACTTTTGTATGGAAGGTGGGCGTGGTTATTATCCGATTTCACTCATTTTCTCAGTATATGAAGAGATGCTAGAAAAACTTAGTTGAAGCAAGTTTGAGTGATATATCTGTAACGGTTTCCATACCCACTTTCGCAAAAATTTTCTCACAGATGCCCTGCCCTACTAGGATCCTCCATACCAAATAACTTTATAATAATAATAATAAAATAAAATTAATTTATTTCTTAATTTGCTGCTTAGTTATAGCACTTTATCTATTTTCGATTAATGGCATTTTGTGGGCGTGTCAGATGTCCAATTACGCCCATCTGCAATACCAACCGTCTCACGGTGACAAAGAACACGTGTACCAAGTTTCATCAAAATATATTAATTTTTATTCAAGTTATCGCTTGCACGGACGGACGGACGGACGGACAGACAGTAATTCGGATTTCAACTCGTCTTTTCATCCTGATCATTTATGTACATATATGTCTATATCTAACTCGTTTAGTTCTAGGTGTTACTAACAACCGTTAGGTGAACAAAACTAATATACTCTGTAGAAACATGTTGCTAGAGTATAAAAATCGTTAGATGCAGATGAAGATCACATGCTTTATATAGACAAATAAAATGATCATTATAAAATGCCAAAATGGTGATTTATTATTTGGATATGAAAATTATTGTATTTGGATTGAAACCCTAATTGATAGTACATTTCTTGTCTGAGGGCATATTTCCTATGTAGTAGGCGAGCGAACAGTAGGAGATCCACATATCATGTATGATCATTGTCTCGTTCAATATCCTCAAATATAATAATATTTTATTTATAGTGGAGTAATTTACGAGTCACCCTTCAGACAGCTGCAATCATGCTAATATGTATTTTTATAAACAAACGCCAAATATAACTCAAGTAAAGTTATTGACTTTAAAATAAATTCACTCAGCCCTATGTCATTTACATAAATCGCATCTTTTTTATCAAGACCTTCATGTCTAGTGCTTTACTAAGTACTAAGTAAGAATCTGAAGATGTGTATGCAAACATTCTGTGACTTCAGATAGTTAAACTCTCATAATTATTTAAACAAGGCGTTAATTCATTGAATATATATCATGGGATGATATATATAATCGAGATAGATATAGGGTTATATATATATACTAGACGAGTTGAATTGCAAGTGACTGTAACTTATAATATAAGTTACTTACATATAGTTAATTTATAATATTAGTATAACTTAAGTAAAAATTGAGATATCTTGATGAAATTTGATATACGTGTTTTCTGTCACGAGAAGATGGTTGGTATTGCAGATAGGTGTAATCGGATTACTGCTACGCCCACAAAACTCCGATAAACGTAAACCTATGAAATACCATAATTAAATTACCGATTAAGATATAAAGCTCAGGGAAGCTCAGTACAGCTCAGCTCAGTACAGGGAATCACAGAAGAGAGGGCATTGAATTTCACACCCAGGAGGACTCATAAAGTATTCAAAGAAACCGGTGTAAAAATTGGACATGTGTTCAAGTCAAATCCTATATCTCGGGAACTACTCCTATGGGTACATACGCGACGTTAAGTTTGTTAAGGATAACCCGGACTTCAGATTCTGTCTGAGCCTGGGTTTTCTGCTCACTGGACATGGGCCCCTGAACGCATTTTTGCATCAGAGGCACCTATCAGACGTGTCAGAATGTATGTGTGGGGCACGCTCTGAGGACTATGTCCATGTTATAGCGGAGTGCCTTATGTACTCGGATATTAGGAATCTTGGTGTTCTTGGCGTAAGTTGGACTGACGGACAGTTAGATGTGAGTGGTGTGATCTCTACTAGTCAGTGTGAGGAGAGATTGAGATTGTTTGGGATGTATGCTCGTGAGTTGTTTAGGCGGCGGAGGTGTTTAGCTGGATAATAGGGATTAGGGATAATTAGAGATAGTTTCCTTATTAGAGTGTAGGTGAGGTTTTTATTACATAAGTGGGTGGGGTTTTGCCCCTGGTCACCAGTCCAGAGCTGTATGGAAGCTCAACTGGTAGTAGTTTTCTGGCTACGAGGTCTGACCGGAGACTTAATTCTGGTACCACGGGGAGCAGGAGCCCTTGGAGTTCACTCCAACTTGCTCATGCGGCATGGCCCTTCGGGGAGTATCGTGGTGGTTGTGGTTTAAACCCAAATGCGGGAAGAGCTGGCCTTACGTCAGCTCAATGTGGAGTTGCATTGCAACCGGGTGCCGGACCCAAAGTACGGCAGAGGTTTTAGATGGGCCTCGAACCCTACCAAGGTGGTCAGTGTGTCCATTCCATACTGCCAATTGGTACCGACAGGTATTTAGCAAATGCTATCCACCTTCGGGGCGCCGATCAACGCATTGTATTGATCCGTTGTGTTTTTGAACACCGTGGAGTTAGGCTGTACAACGGCAGGTTCCCACGTAAAGCACATCGTTCACATCTCGGGAACTACTATACCGATTTTAACCAAATTTGGTGCACGACATTATATTTGCATCCTTATATTACATTATTATATTACAATGGGCACAATCGGTATCCAACCACACCTGCTTCCCTTATATTACAATTTTCAATTCCATATAATTCTTTCACTTTGCAGTATATAAATCAATTACCAATGAAGATATCGGAGCACAATTTGCACAAAGAGTGCCTTTAGGATATGACATCTTACCTCTAAAAAACGTTGAAATCGGAATATAACTTTCCCCAAACACCGTATATGTGGACGCAGTGCATATGGGAGATATCCCTAATAAGGATTTTCAAACTTCCGGTGGACTTTATAATATATATATCGATCAATCTGTGCGATATCTTAATGGAAATCAGACAACATCTTTTCCTGGTAATAATACGTCGTGCTGCCAAAAATTAATAAAATTGGTTCCATGCTATTCCTGGCCTCCATATACATAATATAAGAAATTCAAACACCCGGTTCGCTTTATGCGGTATACACCGGTCAATATTTATGATATTTTAGCAAAATTAAGTGAACGTATAATATGAACGTAATAATATTGAAAATGTTATAGTTTAATTCCGAAAACGTATGTAATCTGTCAACGAATTACACCAGCTTCCAAATACTTCTTATAATGATTTTCGTTATTCTAGCAGACTTTATTAAGAATATATCGATATATCGGTCAACTCACACAGTTATCGTCATTAAATTGCATGGAAACATATTCTCGAGTACACTTGGGTAATGCCACAAATTGTTGCAATTAGTACAGACCTTCCCCTAGCCCCAATATACCCGATATAGGGACTACGGACTTTAATGCTGGCTTTAAAATCGATGTAGTGGTTTTCGATTTTCCTCCTGACTTCAAACCGTGTGACTTTAAAATGTGTGTGTGATATTATATTGAAACTAAGTGAACATGTTTTCTTAAACACGGAGTGGTTTAGCGCTGAATATCAATGCAATCGGTCTACACTTGATCTAAACCATATATCCCTAATGTAATGATTTCCGATTCTCTGGTTGACCTTTTCTTCATATACCCAATATGTAGTATTAAGTTTATCCATTTGGTTAATTTTTATCACATTATCATTTGAGTTAATGTGGTTGATTTTAGTATAAATATTTCGGACATGAAGCTAGATGTAGTAATGAAACTAAGTAAATTTATCACTACCGAATGTCGTCGAATGTCGTCTTACGTAACATTTTTATACTCTCGCAACATGTTGCTACAGAGCATATTAGTTTTGTTCACCTAACGGTTGTTAGTAACACCTAGAACTAAACGAGTTAGATATAGACATATATATATATAAATGATCAGGATGAAAAGACGAGTTGAAATCCGAGTTACTGTCTGTCCGTCCGTCCGTCCGTCCGTGCAAGCGATAACTTGAATAAAAATTAATATATTTTGATGAAACTTGGTACACGTGTTCTTTGTCACCGTGAGACGGTTGGTATTGCAGATGGCCGTAATTGGACATCTGACACGCCCACAAAATGCCATTAATCGAAAATAGATAAAGTGCTATAACTAAGCAGCAAATTAAGAAATAAATTAATTTTATTTTATTATTATTATTATAAAGTTATTTGGTATGGAGGATCCTAGTAGGGCAGGGCATCTGTGAGAAAATTTTGGAAAAGTGGGTATGGAAACCGTTACAGATATATCACTCAAACTTGCTTCAACTAAGTTTTTCTAGCATCTCTTCATATACTGAGAAAATTAGTGAAATCGGATAATAACCACGCCCACCTCCCATACAAAAGTTATGTTGAAAACTGCTAAAAGTGCAATAACTCGCTGAAGGAATACGTTAGAAACGTTAAGTCTTGCAGCAAATATTATACGGAAGGGCTGCATAGGAATCCGTGTAAATTTTTGGCGGGCGGGCGTGGCACTACCCAGTTTTAGGAAAAATCCCATATCTCAAGAACCCCTTAACCGATTGCAACAATATTTGGTATGTGATATTATATTTGCATTCTTATGCCACGTTATGAAAATGGACGAAATCGTATAAAAACCACGCCTACTTCTCATATAACACGATTTAAGTTTCATCCGATCCTTTCCCTTTAAAACAGATAAATCGAGTAGCAATTAAGATATGAAAATGAAACTTTGCACAAATAGTACCTTCAGGATATGTCATCTTATGCGAAAACTAGACGAAATCGGATTATAACTTTTCAAGCCACCACATACCCAATGTAAAAATATCAGAGCATCTATCTGACTTTTTACTGAAAATATCGGGAAATATGTAAGATATTCTAATGAAATTGGAAGATTAAATTTATATGATTATAATGCGCTCTTGTGTCAAAAATGTGGAAAATCGGGCAAATACTTCTAATGCTCCCATATACCTAATATAAGGATTTTCAACCTTCCTGTAGACTTTATACCATATATTTCGATAATCTAAGACATCTTAGCAAAATTAAGTGAACGTGTAATATCGGGTATACCATAGTTTACTGCCGAAAATGTGTGAAATCGGTTTAGGAATTATCCCAGCTCCCTTATACTACATATAATGATTTTCTTCTATCCCAAAAATGGCCGATATAAGCCGAATATGGCTTATAATATATAATAATGGCCGAATTCCCGACTTTCCATCTGGCTTTAAACTGCTTATGTTAGTCAATATGTGTGATATTTTAATGAAATTAAGTGGATGTGTTTTCTTAAACACAATGTGGTTTCGCGCTAAATATGAGTGGAACCGGTCTACACCGTGGTCTAAACCCCATATTCCTAATATAGTGATGTCCTTTTCTCTGGCTTACTTTTTCTTCATGTCTCTAATATTTTCAATTAAGCCACTTTGGTTGAGCTTATATCGCATATATCTTATTTGAGATAATTTGGTAGATTTTAATATAAAAATCTCTGACACGAAGCAAAATATAGCAAAGAAAGTACGTGATTCTATGGCCTGTAATATAAGTTAATAAGATACCCAATATGATTCCAATCCATTGCCAATTTCCTCGAATAATGAATGTTGAATTCTACCGCAACATTTTTTAATATAAAGTTATGCCAGCACCTGAAAGCGTTTCTCTGCCTCTGATCCTTTCACATTGCGAGAGTATAAAATGTTGAGTTACACCCGAACTTAGCCCTTCCTTACTTGTTTGACTTAATATTGAATGAATTGCATTATTACTAAAAGTTGTCCGAAGTGCGACGCTACATCAATGCAAATTTTATAAATTGCAAACATTTACTTTCCAACAATTCTTTATTTTATTTGAGAAATCAAGAACTAGTTATGCGGAACATGTATCTATGTGTCTATTTGATTCAAGAAGATTTCGGCTGTCTGCCGCAATTCTATCATAATTCTGTTAATATTGTTGTAAAAATTTCTGCGGTTTCAAAAAGACAATATAGAATATACATTTCTCTACATTTTTCAACGGATTCTTGACACTTTTGAACATTGGGAAATAATGACATTTTCTAACTTTACTTCTACAAAAAAACTAAAGTACCTAATATCAAAGATATTTAACATTACGTTGAATTTCCAGACAGTTGCAGTCAAACCAAGAAATATAGCTATCATTTTACTTGTATAGCAATTTATGTCAACGCTGATGTCAATTTATCAAATTTTTATTATTACAAATTATTATTAGAATATGATAATATAATATGAATAAAAGATCCTGATACATATGAACATTTCATATTGGATTTATGGGATATTTCGATTTCAACGCCGAATATTATATATTAAACTATTAATGTGAGATCCAAATATGTATAAAAAGAGCAGGTTCTTTTATCACAACTCCAGCTCTACTTTCTGAAAAACTTCTGATATTTCTAGGAAGTTTCATTTAGATTCGTATTATCTCTTTTTCAAAAACAATACTTTTTCTAAATTTATTTTTTTTTCAAAAATAATACTGCCGGTGCCTTTTTGTACTTTTATTTTTTTACACTATAAAAACCAGCGAGAATATTCTTATAACCATTCACACCTATAGCGCGCTACTGAGGAAACACTCTAACATGGTTTATATATTATGTATTACAATATACTCGTAATAATCGATAAAGTATGGTTTCCTACGCTTCGTTTAACTTTCAAAATGATAACTAATTGTATGTATACGAGTATATATGATATAATATGCAAACATAAAATCGTGCAGTGTTGGCATTAAAATATTAAACTCCAGATTGGGCAGTAATTTTAAGATTACAATAATCGTTTAGTTATTTCAACATAAATGGGAGGAGCTAAGTTCGAGGCCAACCACACATTAGATACTCTCGCAATTTGCAAAAAATTAATCAATATGAAATATTTCGAAATGTCTCAAAACATTAAGCATTTTGCGAATGATTTGCACATTTTATGCTATAAGGCATTTGCCCACTTGTTTCATTAAGATATCTTGGTAAATATAATATAATTATGAAATATCTATTGGGTTGTTCGGAAAGTCATTTCGTTTTTTCCCGCCAGAGGACTTAATTACGTTTTTTCGAAACTAACTTCACACTTAAGCCCCATAACCATTATATGTCATGAGAGCTGATATTGCAAGGCTTGTGTGTGAAAAAGTTCTATTAATTCTACCCAGTAGTTTTTGGTTGGTGCCTTTTTAAATATGGAGAGCAATAAGCAGCATTTTCGTCATATTTTACTTTTTAACTTCAGAAAAGGTAAAAATGCTGTCCAAGCGAGAAAAAAATTGACGGATGTGTATGGAGAAGGCGTGTTAACAGTACGCCAGTGCCAGAACTGGTTTGCAAAATTTCGATCCGGCAATTTTGATGTCGAAGATGCACCACGGTCTGGAAGGCCGGTCGAAGCTGACAAAGATGCGATAAAGGCATTAGTTGATGCAAATCGGCGAATCACCACACGAGAGATCGGTGAGAGGTTAAATTTGTCGAATTCAACTGTTTATGGCCATTTGAAAGGCATGGACTTAACCTCGAAGCTCGATGTGTGGGTGCCCCATGTCCTTACCGAGCGAAATTTGTGTCGTCGTGTTGACGCGTGTGATTCGCTCCTCAAACGTCTAGAAAATGATCCATTTTTGAAGCGGATTATTACTGGGGACGAAAAATGGGTTGTATACAACAATGTTAAACGCAAGAGGTCATGGAGCAGAAAAGATGAACCGGCTCAAAGCGTGTCAAAAGCCAACATTCACCAAAAAAAGGTGATGCTCTCCGTTTGGTGGGATGTCAAAGGAATCGTTTTTTTTGAGCTTTTGCCGGACAATACAACGATTAATTCAGAAGTCTATTGTCATCAGCTGGACAAATTGAATGATTCACTTAAAGAGAAGAGGCCCGAATTAATCAACAGGAAGGGTGTAGTGTTCCACCAGGATAATGCGAGACCTCACACAAGTTTGGTCACTCGCCAAAAACTTTTACAGCTTGAATGGGACGTACTGCAACATCCACCATATTCTCCAGATCTGGCGCCTTCCGACTACTATTTGTTCCGGTCCCTGCAAAATTTTTTGGATGGCAAAACCTTTACCTCAAATGAAGATGTCAAAAACCACCTGGACGAGTTTTTTGCCAGCAAGGACCAAAACTTTTATGAGAGGGGAATTATGTTACTGCCAGAAAGATGGCAAAAGGTGTTGGACCAGAATGGCCAATATATAATTTAATAAAATATTTATTCATTATACGAAAACTGTCTTTCATGTTCCCCAAAAAAAACGAAATGACTTTCCGAACAACCCAATACATTAATGTCAAACACATTAACAACCCGGCTCCCTATATCCCATTATAGAATGAAGTAGTGAAAGCAGTGCTCCCACCGAGTTTGGTTGGCGTAGCTTGAGTAGTTTTCCAAATGAAAATATTAAAGAAAGTATCAAGTTTCGTCCAGATCATCCATAGATCATCTAATTTAATTTTAGGTGTTACAAAATACCATAAAAGGTGTAGTTTTGTCAACTTCAAAAGCTTACGTGATATCCGCTTGTCGACCTACGATCAGAGAGACCTTGCAACTTTGCACGTGCTTAAGTTAATACAAAATTCGCTAAACTGTTTCGTCGAAGTTTACCGGTTTGGAAGATGTAAATAATCATCTACATGAGCTGGTAACTTTCTTGAAATGAATGTGAACCTGACCTAGCTCTCAACGTTTCGAGCTCTGGATTTTTAGAATTTCTTATTTATAAGAAATTTAGTTGCAAACTAAGTCAGGTGTTCCAAACTCATTCCACACCGCTCAGCTTTGAACTTGAAGTACGAAAAAAGCACACATCATTTATGGGAGTTCTTTCTTATATAGATAAAACTATTTAATCAAAAATGGGACACTAAATTAGGTTAAGCATGATAAAACGAAGTGAAATGACATGAAATGACATGAAAAAGACAATACATTGCTTAGTCTAGAAGAATTGGGAAGTCATGGAAGTGTATTTTATACACGAGTTTATACAAGGTTTAAATCAATCGAGCATGCTTATAAATCAATAATTAAATATAAAATTATATCTAAACACTGTACGACCATAAGCTATTTTGGTCGAGAACACCACAGCACGCCAGACATTTTATATCTTCGGCAACAAGCTCGAGAACAATATTTTACAGTATAGAAACGCAAGGAAAAAAGTCAAAAGTCAGATAATACTACCGTCTGATCTATTACTTACAATCACGTAAGATTATTTTTAAATCTAAAGCGGTCCATTTAATGTCCCGTTTATAGGGTTTGCTAAATTGAAATGAAATCGAAGATAAAAAGAAATGCTAAATTTCTTTCATTTTCATTACTATTCAGGGGATTTATTTAAACAAAGACTCCCCATCTTTGTCAAGTAAGCACATGTGCATTAATATTAAATATTTGCATGATTATTTTCTGTTGCATTATATATGTAAACATGGTAGCGGCGACGATTGTGTGAATTTGTTAGGTTTGTTTTGTTTCAATACTCTCGCAATATGTTGCAACAGAGTATAATAGTTTTATTCACCTAATGGTTGTTTGTAACCCCTAAAACTAATCCAGTTAGATATAGAACTACGTATATCTAAATGATCAGGATTGCGAGACGGGTTGAATTCCAGGTGACTAACAATCTGTCCGTATGTACAAGCGATAACTTGAATAAAAAATTAAGATATCTTGATGAAACTTGGTAAACGTGTTCCTTCGCACTATAAGATGGGCGTAATCGGAGTACTGCCACGTACACTAAATGGCGTTAAGCGTAAACCTAGTGTGCAAAGAATCGCAGTAGGAAGAGGCATACATGGTTTAAAACTTTTTAAAAAGTAGGAGTGGCCCCACCCTCTAATAGATTGAGTGTACATATCTCACAAACTACTAAGGCGATATTAACCAAACTCCCTGAGGATAAGTCCTTCTAGGACCTCCTCATATAATGTGAAGATTAAGGAAATTGGGTAATAACCACGCCCACCCCCTTGTCAACCCCAACATAACCACGGTTATGTAGAGAACTACTAAAAGTGCAATAAATCACTGAAGAAATACGCAAGTAATCAAGCACCAAAAAAAGATATCTGAACAAAATTTTCTAACAATATACGAGATATATTAACTAAATTTAAAAGGCATAATTTCCGCATAATATTGTTTTCTGGTGTCAAAAATGGATGAACTCGAGTCATTACTTCCTCTAGCCTCCATATAAAGCTAGTAAGGATAATAAAGATTTCCAAACTTTTGGTTGGCTTTCTACTTTATATATGGGTCAATATGTAAGATATCTTAACCTTAATCTTAATAAAATTGGCAAAGTTTGGCAATACTGAAAATATTTACCCGCCTTAGAACCTTGTAAATTGTGAGAGTATAAAATATTCGACTACACCCGAGCTTAGCTCTTCCTTACTTGTTTATTTTTATTTTTTCGCTGTGCAATTGTCTCGATTTTGTCAACTTTTGACAATTTCCTTGGCAAATTAAAATCCAAAAGTTTGAATGTATTATTGAATTGATTATTGGTTTGAATTATGCACCATTTGTGCTTAATTTTTGCAAACAAAAAATCAACAAAGCCAACCAGTATTTGGCGCGCTCAAAGGAAAAAGTTGAATGTATTTATTTGTTACTGTAACTTTGTTTGTATTGGTGAGTGGTTTTGCATAAAATTGGCAAGTTTTAGGAAACCAATTATGGATTTTAAATAATTTCTCATTGCTGATTGTTGTTGTTTTATTATTGGCAAACGGTTGCATAGCGTGTTGCTATCTTCCAATATATTAATTTATTATATAATATGCATATTTATTGTCGATAATTTATGGAAAGTTTATTTAATTATATTAACCTGATAAATTTCTTCATGAGGCTTCAGATCCAATTATAAGCTTATTATCAGCATATTTGCCGACGGTCTTCAGAGGCGTATGACAGCCAAACACCAACTCACCGTTGCCACACCTTTCGTACACGTCGCATATCCTTATAAGTCTCGATATCACTTTTGCCAATACCATGTTGTAGAGGCATGATACTCTGGAATTCATTTGAAGTTTTCGTCTGTAAACCAGCTACGAGTAGAGCTAAAAAAATAATTGAGATTGTGACTTTCGGCATGGATCACCTACTGCACGAGCCAAAAAGTGTTTGGCTAACAATGAAAGAACTTTTCATGGATTGAAAATATTGCTATATTTTTCGACATAATCTTCATCTAGAATAATGTATTTGTTATAACGTTTCTCCAACATTTCGATGTCGGTTAGTGTGAAGCCTCGAGGCGTTAATTTCCATCTTGAACTCCGCTCTGAGTGAAATATTTTATTTGTAAAAATTTGCGAACGATATGGCCCACGTGTTCCTTTGAAATGTCAATAATGTTCGATAACTCACTCCATTTCACTTCACGATCACGCAGCAAAATTTCTTTACTTTATTTGACCATTAAATATGCTTTCGCAGATCTTCCAGAACACTTACCAAAATATTGCTTTGCATGAAGACTGTTTTCTCATCAGGAAACATTCTTTTATCAAAACACGAAATTTACTTTTTTCCATTGTAAACAAACATAACAGAACTAGTGTCACTGTGAGACCAATCACCTGAGAACGTTTCAAAGGAATTACATGAAAGTTTGACAGAATTCTAGTTAAGATTAGTACCCTAAACGAGCATGGAGTTTTTTGTTTATGGCGCGACCAAAGAACTTTCAACAGTAAGACATGAATAAGTAAAACGCCTTTGTGGAAGTGAGTTATAAAAATAAATCGAATTATACGTTACTGAAAAAAATTTTTAATATTTATGTCTTCATTGTGGCACAAGTATCTTTTATTTGGTAGACAATGGAGAACGAATGTTTATGTATAACTCATATCATACATACTTAAGGTTTCAATTGCTTGAAATAAATAAACCGAGCATAACAGTATTTTAAAATGTTCAATATATTTCTTATATGTTTGGCTCTCTCTCTGATATATATATTAAACCCAAGGGGGGGCGGTGTGTGCGCCATACCCACTTTTTCAAAAATTTTTCTCACAGATGCCCCACCCTACTGGGATCCTCTATACCAAATTGTACGTTTATGTCTTATTTTGCTACTTAGTTATAGCACTTTATCTGTTTTCGATTAATGGCATTTTGTGGGCGTGACAGATGTCCAATTACGCCCATCTGCAATACCAACTGTCCTACGGTGACAAAGAACACGTGTACCAAGTTTCACTAAAATATCTTAATTTTTACTCAAATTATCGCTTGTACGGATGGACGGATGGACGGACGGATGGACGGACGGACAGACAGTGACTCGGATTTCAACTCGTCTTTTCATCCTGATTATTTATATTTGGATATGTCTATATCTAACTCGTTTATTTCTAGGTGTTACTAACAACCGCTAGGTGAACAAAACTAATATACTCTGTGGAAAGATGTTGTGAGAGTATAACAATGAGTGGGAACACAATAGATTTTTTAATTATTTTGATGATATAAGAATTATATCAAATCAACAAGAATTAGGAATCCCCTCTACGGTAAAGACTGATGTTGGAACAATTGAAATTACACACCACGCCTTTGAAGATAGGAAAAATAAAACTCTACGATCAAGGCATAGTAGATAGGTCACGACTAATATGCTCAAGCAGTTAAAAGCGGTTATCCATTCTGATAAAATTGACAATCTGTATAACTATCTGGATAACTATTCCACACCCTTCATCAGAACAGTAAAATTAAGTAAATAATAATATTAATGAATGCAAAAATCTTTTTGCCGATCCCTACGAAAATCTGACCTAGATCATTATCGTAAAAGGTTTGATCCGGACAACGAGAATCTTTGTTTACTCCAAATGCAAACTGTATCTAATTGCATTAAAAGAAGAAATCGTACGCCAGGTGGAAGAACTTTTTGCTAACGAAATAATAGGAAAATCTAAGCCTCCATATAACTCCCCAATACCTAAAAAATGTAAATATGTAAATTAGCAGGGAGGAAGTAGAGTTGGAGGAGGTAGAGTTCTTGGGATATGTAATCAGCTCGAAGGAGATAACAACGAATCCAAAAAAGATAGAAGCGGTAGTTAAATTTCCAATTTCGCAAAATTTCAAAGAACTAAGATCTTTCCTGGATATGCGGGATGCTACCGATGATTCATCAAAGACTATACAAAACTTGCTAAACCGGTTATAGCACTCCTAAGAGGAGAGACCGATAACGTCTCAAAAAGATTTTCAAAGAAAATGAAAGTAGAATTATATAAGAAAGCCGTAGAAGCATTCAATAAAATAAAAAACACTTGAGTATCAAAATATGTAATTCTAGCACATCTAAATTTCGAGAAAGATTTTGAACTAACAACCAACGCTTCCGATTTTGCTTTATGAGCAAAATGGTGGACCAATAACTTTTATTTCGGGAATATTAAGCTAAGCTGAAGAGCGCTACGCTACCAACGAGAAGGAAATATATTCTTTAATAGTTCACTTTCAGTTCATAAGTTCATAAGTTCATAAGTTCACAATTAATTAAGGAGTTATCTTTACGATTCCAAAAAAATTTGAATTATTAAGACTATCAACCTCTTAATTTAATTTATTATTAAATTAAATTAAATTAATTAAATTAATATAATAATTAATATATTAATTAATTATAATTATAAATATTAATGGAATGCCCTTTTAGAAGAACATAATTATGAACTTATTTACGAACCCGGTAAAGCGAATATAGTTGTAGACGCAAGCATACCAATCCAAATCAATTCACTCACACGTACAATTCATAGCGAGGAAATTCCAATTAATGTTTTCAAAAATTTTAATTCTTTTAAACACATTCTCAACTTTCATAGACACTTAATTACAGAACAGGAGTACAAAGAACATTTACTCGTTTCTGAAACAACTAAATTTAATCCCCCCCAAAAGAAGAAGTAAACCTGATAAAACTGCTTAATTATTATTCTAGTAGTGATGGCCTCAATTTTTGGAAATCACATTATGAAAAAATCTACAGAATTATCACAGCTGGCAATCGTTGTACTCAACCAAATTTTGAACACGTTTGAATTTCATCATACATTTATACCATATTGTGGCAAATGCCTGAAAAAACAGAACCGACTATAAGTTGTCAGAATCAGCCAGACAGCGTAATTCGTAGTTGCCAGAATGTTCAAATGGCGATTTGTTCGTAACGAACTACTATATAAGGGCTGCCGGAGTAGCAGCAGACACAGCTCTAATTAGAGTGTTGCCAAGTAAAGTGTTAATTTAGTTAAATTAGAAATAAAGACAAGTGTATAGCCATTAAATTGTGACTTTTATTTAACAACCCAGTGAGCGAACTCAGAGTAGCGTTTCAATGTAGGCGATTACTGTAGTAAATCCGTTACAATATAATATAAAAACAAATATGATATAATATCATCAAAATGCTTATGGATTAAATTGCTGGAGTTGGGACACGTCTAGAACAAAGTATGAGAACAACGAATGGACAAGCTAAGTCACGATAAAGTAAATAACTTCACATGTGGGAAGCGCAAGGTCAGCGAATTCAATTCATGCTGCATCAAGGCAAACGTAGTTATAGAAATAAGTAAAAGTATTTGTTGTTGTTAGTTACAGAATATTACTCAATAAAGGAGTATTGTTCCGAGAGCTTATAAAAAACGGTTTTTTTTATTATTAAAAACAACGAAAGTTGTTAATTTTTGTAATGCCATATGTTAATATCGCGCTAACCGACCCGAAAGAAACCCGCAATAAAGATGCATCAATTAATAAATTAATAAAGATTTTTTGTTTTGTATACTTAATTGGCATCATTCGGACTAAATCTATAAATAAAACTTGAATAAACTAGTTGCATATAAAGTGCATCTGCTAGACCTTGACAGAGAAAAAGCATGTGTGCGCATTTAAGCAGCATTATACTTTTGGTTATTTAATAGTTATTCTCATAGTTGCTTATGAGGATAATATATAAAATTATTTCGCTAACAAGTAAGGAAGGGCTAAGTTCGGGTGTAACCGAACATTTTATACTTTTGCAATTTTCAAAGATCGAAACATCAAAGCAGCGGGAAGGTCGGAAATGACTATATTGGATGTACTGAGGTTATGAAAGCAGTGAGGCTAGGATAGCATTTACTTTTGGCATTAAACTAAACAGTGATTAAGAGATACCCAACTTATTCCAGTGTGAGAGCGCCTCAAAATTAGCATTTTTTATAACTTTTTACATTGTTACCAGATCATACAAAATACAAAATTTTGGGTATTTAAATTAAATCATCATTTATTAAATAAAAAATTATTATATATGTGCATTTTATTGTATGGTATATTAAATTAAAATATGGTATATGGTATATTAAAACAACGTGTCTTTAAGCTTGCAATAATAAATAAAGTGGCAAATTAATACCCCGAAGCTTCATATCAAAAAACATAGCTTCAATTACATTTAAATTTCGCGTTTCCTTTTCTTTTCATTGTTTATCATTTATTTCAGTTTTAGATTAGTTTGTGATCTCGCTCGGCGGTTACAAATGTTTCTGTTGAAAATTTTTTTGTACGATTCCGATCTGATCGTTCCAGCCTTTCTAGCTGATAAATGTCAAACCTACCCGATCCAGTCAACTGTCAAAGTCATATAGGTGATTTACTCTCTCAATTTTAAGTGGCAGAAGAGTTGTACATCCCTTTATCACTGAAGGCATTGTAGGCATTTGTACTAAATTAACTCAGAATTTGACCGATATATTCGGCGTAAAATCCACTAGAATTACGAAAACCGTATATATACCGTATAGAATCATTCGAAAGTTCGAAAATCTTTATAGTACACAAAGGCACGTTGTTATCAGGAAAAGATAAGTAAATCCCTCTGAATTTCATTAGTAAATCTCATGGGTTTGACCGATATTTTTGTAAAAAGTCAGCCATATGTATTGGGCCCACATATTCTCCATCCGATGGCTTGAAAAATTATGTTCCGATTTCTACCATTTTTAGACATGAGATGGCATACCCTGAAGGCACTCTTTGTGCAAAGTTCTGTCACCATATCTTCATTTTTAATTGATTTATACACTATAAAGTGAAGGAATCATATAAAATTTAAAATTGTGATTTATGAGAAACAGGCGTGGATGTATTCCGATTTCGCCCACTTTCACAATGTAACTTAAGAATGCCAGGATAAAATTATGCACTAAATTTAGTTCAAATTCGTTTAGTCGTTTCTGAGATATAGAATTTCCCCTTAAGGTGGACGGTGCCATATTCACTGTCCAATTTTTACACTAATTCTTTTAATGATCGTAAGCACCATCTTGGCTGCAAAATTTAATGCTTCTGACGTATTTTTTTAATGAGTTATCGCACTTTTAAAAGTTTTCAACACAACCGTTATGTATGGAGTAGGCGTGGTTATCATCCGATTTCAACCATTTTCACAGAGTTTAAGGAGGCGCGGAAAAAATTTGTTCTCAGCAAGTTTGGTTGGTATAACTTTAGTGGTTTGTGAGATATGTACATTAAACCTATTAGCCTTACCACTACTTCCATAATTTCTACCAAATAACAGGTTGTATATGAATTTGTAGCTTAGTTATAGTACTTTATTAGTTTTCGCTTAAAGACATTTTATGGACGTGTCAATAATCCAATTCCGTCCTTCTGTGATACCAACCTCCTCAGAATGCCAAGGAACATGTGTACCAAGTTTCATCAATATATTGATCTTAATTTTACTTAAGTAATTATTATATTAAGTAATTACTTAAGCAATTCAACTCGTCTCGTCATCCTGATCATTTATATAATATATATATATATATGTATATATGTATGTATATACATATCTATATAACTCTACATCTATCTCGCTTAGTTTTATGTGTTAAAAACAACCGTTAGTAATTTCTATATATTAGGGTTGGCACCGTCCAATTTCAACTTCCCTAATCACATTTCGA
The DNA here is from genome assembly GCA_021498325.1 of Bactrocera minax. NCBI lineage: Eukaryota > Metazoa > Arthropoda > Insecta > Diptera > Tephritidae > Bactrocera > Bactrocera minax. The sequence continues at coordinate 1,516,067 of JAKEEE010000060.1, forward strand.
AAAGCGTTTATTGAAGATAGAATAACAGAACAAGCCCGGGTGTAGGAATCATTTCATTACGCTAAGGGCACTCGGATATAAAAAAATTCATTTTCATTCTTAAACCAGTCTTCCTCTTATTGTTATTTTGTATGCTGGGGCTTCCGACTAAAAGTTGTTCTTTTGAAATTTTTTTTTTGCATAAACAAAATAACTCGATTTAGATTTGCATTAAGATTGACTTAGATTTATATTTTACTCAAGGTCGTTATTCAAGTTAGCTTTCTGTCGTTAAGCGCTTCTCATATGATGTAGTTATTATTTAATGCCGCTCCGGTGGACATGGAATTAGAGCGGAAGCCGTCTATGATCGGCGGCTATCTTCAAGTCAAACGAGTGGCACACATTTTCGTACATGCAAACGAGAACACATATGCATGGCCGTAATGAACATGTATTTGCATTAGCTACCATAGAGTTCTGAAACTTTGCAACTTGTTTGATTGTGAAATTTGACTCGATTTCGTTTTCGTTTTTTTAGACTCCCGCAACAAGTTGCAACAGAGTATATTAGTTTTGTTCACCTGACGGTTGTTTGTAACACCAAAAACTAATCGAGACGAGTTCCATTCCGACTGACTGTCTGTCCGCGCAAGTGATAACTTGAGTAAAAATTGAGATTTCTTAATAAAATTTATAAGGTGCTAAGCTCCCAATTAAGATATAAAACTGAAATTTGGCACAAGGAATTACAGTAGGGAGGGGCATATGATGATAAAAAAAATGTTTAAAGTGGGTATGGCGCCGCCCCCCAATTGGGGTAATGTACATATCTCACAAACCGTTAAAGCTATATTAACCAATCCCGCTCAGTACAGATCTTTCTACTACCTTCTTGTACAGTAGGAACATGAATGAAATCTGACGTGACATTATATTTGCATCCTTATGTTACTTTATGAAAATGGGGGAAATCGGCTAACAAAACACCTACTTCTCATATAATACAGTTTTAAATTTAATCTGTTTCTTTCACTTTAAAGTATATAAATCAAGCACGAATTAAAATATTGGAATGAAAATTTTTGAAAATTGTGCATTCAAGACATGCGATCTCATGCGTGAAAATAGTCGAAATAGGCGTATGACTTTTCATGCCCCCTTATACAATAAAAGGACCACAAAATAACGGTAAATTTGTGAGATATCGTAATGAAATCTATCTGATATCAGTGTATCCGTGTGCTTAAAATGGATGAATCGGATAAATACTTCCTTAGCCCCCATATACCTCATGTAGGAATTTCAAAGAGCCGGTTGGCTTTATACGGAATATATCGATCAATATGTAAGATACCTTAGAAAAATTAAGTGAATATGTAATATTGGATAAACCATAGTTTAACACCGAAAATGTTTGAAATCCCTTAAAGAACTATCCCAGCTCCTATATACTACATACAATGAATTTCGTTATTCTAGCAGACTCTTTGCCGAATATGTTGGTCAGTTTAAGTTATCCTGAGTAGTGCGTTAGTTGTTGAGTAATGTAAAAAAGTTAATGCAATAAGTGCAGAACTTCCCCTAGCCCAAATATACCAGATGTAATAATTTGCGACTTTCCATCTGACTTTAAACCGTTTATGTTGGTCAATATGTATGATATTTGAATGAAATTAAGTGGATATGTTTTTTTAAACATAACGTGAATTCGCGCAAAATATGAATGAAACCGGTCCATGCCGTGGTCTAAGCCCCTTATGCCTAATATAATGATTTCGGTTTCTCTTTTAGACTTTTTTTTTTACATACCCAATATGTTTAATCGCATTTTAGTTGATTTGGTAAATTTTAATATAAAAATCTTGGACGCGAAGCAAAATATAGTAATGAGAGTACGTGAGCATACGACCTGTTATATAAGTTAATATTACTTATGCAAATATTTTGTCAGCACCTCAAAGTATTTGCCCTCGTTTGATCCTATCATATTGCGGGAGTATAAGATGTTCGGTCACACCCGATTTTAGCCCTTCCTTACTTGTTTTATTTGGTTGCAGATAGAACGACTTCCTAGAATTACCGTCATCTGTCCAGGGCCTCTTAAAATAAGTTATTTCGAAGATAAGCTCAAGGCCGTCATTTTGTATCACAACGTCAATATATGTTTAATAAAGCCTGATTAAGAGAAATTCGATTCCGATATATAAAATTGAATACTTCTGATGTGTTTCTTTAGTGAGTTATCGCACTGTAAGTGGTATTCAACATAGCCGTTATATGTTGGGTTGTTGTAGCTGTTGGAACGATTATCTAGACCCAGTTTGGAGACAAGGGCAAAATTATTAAAATATTTTATATTATTTTATATTAATTGTCATCGAAATCACTTAACGGTAAAGTAGTGTAAAGTGAGTTGGTTTCAAGGGGCATGCAAAGAGGTGGTTGGATTCATGTGGGGACTCTTTGCATTCTGGACATAAGTTAAGTATATCGAGGTCAACTCTGGAAAAGTAGGAGTTTAGCCTGCTACAGTATTCAGAAAGAAGTTGCGCAAGGGTTACTCTAGTTTCATGCGACAATACGAGCTCTTGCTCTGCGATGGGTGGTGGTTGGACTCCGAGGACATCATTCATTCATAGCACACATAGATCCAATGTGAATGGTGTTCAGTACTAATTCAGTACTGTTCGTGTACGAAGCTTAATCGGCAAAATGTTGTACTTCGGCGATGAATTGTAGGAATGTCATATTGATCCTCCAAGGAGGCGGTCCTGCTCCGATCGCGTAACTGCAGAGATAATTTCTATGAAAGCAACCCAGCAGGAACTAGGAGAGGAGCGCGTTATGCTCTTTGACCGGTAGCATATGGACCTCACTCTATAGGTGTTCGATTGGCGACATCCGAATGCATCCTGTAATTGCCCAAAATGCGGTGTTCTGACAGGTCTATATCTTCTTCAGCTGTGTTCTCTTGCATTCCGGCGACCATAATGGGGCTGCGCAGTTTATAACCGGCCCGGCTGACTACCTTCTAAGTTGCCAGCAACGTTTCTTTGTCTTCCTCCCGGTCCAGCCGGCTGGTGACATGAGAATATTGTTGCGGCTCTGTACTTTGGTAATAATCGCGATCGTGTTCAGAGTGAAGGAGTGCAGACCAAAAGTAGCACCCAATATTTTTGAGTTGTTCACTGTTGAAATTTTGACGTCATCGACAAAGATTTTGAGGCATTGTGAGAGTGTTAGACTTCTCGCAGTGAAGAATCGAGAAAAGTCGTGGAGACAGGCGTCCACTTTCAAACACTTGCTATCGATTCCATTGCCCCACGTTAAAATCCTGCAATCGCCAGCGAATGAGGTAACGTAGACTCCCTCTGGTGGTTGAGGGAGTTTCGAGATATAGTGGTTAAACAATAATGGGAAGAGGCAGTACCCAGCAGAACCCCCTGTTTAATTCTTCTAAGTTGGAATGCTGTCCTCGAAATAGTACGGACTTGTCGCAGGGCGGTTTTTGATTAAAACCACGAGTTATCTAAGCATTTATGGCGCCAAGTGCTGTGATGATGCTATTCACTTTACGGAAACCCACTTTTGGATGCGCATGGTATTATTTGGTTTCGCCCATTTTCACACTGAATGAGGAAGTACCGGAAATACTTATTCTCAATAAGTTTGGTTGATATAGTTTTATCGGTTTGTAATATATGTATATTAAACCAATTAAAGGGTGGGGCAACCCCAACTTCTTAAAAATGTTCAACCCACATATACCCCTCCCTTCTGCGATTCCTTATACCGAATTACACTTTTGTGTCTTAATGTGGAGCTTAATTGCGACACTTTATATGTTTTCTCTTAACTGTATTTTGTAGGCGTAGCAGTAACTCGATTCCACATATCTACAACACCAATCTCCTCGAAGTGCCAAAAAACATGTGTACCAAGCTTCATCAAGATATCTTAATGTTTACTCAAGTTATCGCTTGGCTAAGGCAGACGGCCAGACAGGCGGATATATATATACAAATATATATAAATAAATTACAAACGACCGTTAGGGGAACAAAACTAATGTACTTTGCTGCAACATGTTGAGAGTTTTAAAAATAAAACACGTATCTATTGAACGCCTTAATCACTTAAATATTTCTCCCAAGTCTAATTAAAAACCCAACACTGTGGTATATTTATCCTCTCGCTACTCGTTACTTTCGCCAAATCGTTTCGAGTTGACTCGTTGTATTTGTAGTTGTCAACTTCAAAGTAAATTCCTTCTTTTGTAAGGTCGCAAGTGGTAAGCAATCATTTGCACGCGTGCTGTTTTGCAAAAACTATCATTAACATTATTTTGAATTTCAATAATTTGTATACAGTTGACGGAGGCAGCAACTGCTTTGGCGTTTGCAAGTGCACTAAAAAAACACAATGGCGGATTTGGACGATTTTTTTGCTAAAAAGGACAAGAAAAAGTCCAAGGCCAAGCCCAAGTTTTTAACTGCCGAAGAGCTGGTAAAAAATCTAGAAAAAGAGGCAGCTACAACCGCCAAATCGAAAAAGGTTGAACCAACCATACCTGCACCAACAATTACCCCTGGTGCTGCCGAAGAGCCAACTCAAGTAGTGGAGCAGGTTAGTAATGTATGCTAATATATTCGCGAATAAATAGTATTAAAAGTGCTTTTTTATTTGTAGGCACCTGAAGAGGAATGGGATGATTTTGAGCAAGAGCAACGTAAAGATTATACTGGTCTTAAAATCGGTCAATTGACTTTGAATGATGATGAAGACGACAGTCCCGGTGAAGTTGAAGAAGATGATGTCGACAGTGATGGCAATGTCAATACCGAAACTAATGCCTCGAAACGTACTGGAGGCGGTCCTTGGAGAAAGGTTATTCCTGCCGAAGAGGTGACTCAAATTCCGATGGAGATTGAAAAGCCCACATCAAAACTTTATATATCACCTGCATTACGAGCTGCTGTAAGTTATAAAAAAAAATAATTGCAATATTGATGTGGATATTTGCCACGTCAATTGTGTAAAATTACTTTCTTTACAATTATTGACTTATTTACTTTGCTATTATATCTTTAGCAAGCTGGAGCGGCGCCTGGACCACGTATAAAACCGCGTAACCGTGCGGCGCCCGATATTACAAATGCAGAATACTTCCCCTCGTTGAGTGCTGCTCGCCCTGAAGAACAACGCAAGAAAAAGAATGAACCAGCTTTTGAAGAGGTTAGACACGGAAGTAGGGTGCAGCGCATCCATGAACCAATTTTGGCGCCCGTTACTATGGCGAATCGATTCCAGTCGCTGGACGAGGACGACAGCTAGAAAGCAAGGGCCGCCAAACAAGTGTCACTTCTATTTGGATTATTTTTTATTTTTTGCTATGTTTTGTGAAGAACAGGATTTAGACGTCCGTCTGTATTGTATGTATTGTACGCTTTGTATCTATATATATATATTTTTTTGTAATTTCCTCAGAGTTGTTTATTTTCGCAATTTTTATATTAAAATGGAATACAGAATTGTGGTACCTGACGAGCCGCCACTTTTCATAGTTGTCCGAAAACTGCCGCTTCACAATTGAAATTATATTCAAATAGTGGTAGGGGCAGATTAGTTTCCAACAACCAAACAATTCCCTAAATGCTATAATAAGAATATAAGGGAATACTATAAAAAGAAATAAAAAATAAAATATAAATGAAGTCAACTGCTAACAAAAATTAGTTCTATTTATTATATCACTTTTTATCTCTAATATTTTCCTTTGGTGTCATCTTTAAAGTGATTTAACTCATCCTGTACATACATATCTTCCTTGGAACTGTCTACATAACTGCAAAAATGAAGTATATCATTAGCAAAGAATGAAATCTGTTGTCAAGTCTAAAATGTACATTGATAATATCAATATAGTTGTCATCCAAAAATAAACCTATAAATAATTAGATGCCACAAAAGATCGGATATCTTAGCCGAAAATAAAATAATGACTCAATAGGTCATGTCATCTTTAGCCTTTACTTCAGGCAGCCTTTCTGACCTTTCGCAGTATGGCAGCGCCTCTGAATTATGATACTTTTCTAAATAACGCTTTGATAGTAAATGCTCCGGGAATTGCTTAATTAAATACAACCAGCAATCAATATGTCTGCAATATAGACAATTTTATTTATATTAAGTTAATACTTTGTAATAAAGTACTTACTCATTATTCTTGTTTTTTACTTGCTGTATTTCTCGGTCATAGTAATTCGGGTAATCTTCCAGCTCATCGAGATTTGCGAACATTGTGTCGTCTACCTCATACACTTCTCCATAAATATTATGCCCAACTCCAGGTTTGTTGAGTAAAAATGGAATGTTGTAGCGTGTCCCTATGATGAGAGGAAACTTTGTCACTGTTTGCGCTTCACACAGAAACCTTGAGTGGCCATTTTCGGATCGAGTCAACCAATGGTGATTAGGCTCACCCCGTTTAAGTGTCCCGTAGACGAATACTTTTATTAAATTGCCAGACATTTTTGCAGGCATAATGTCACTAAAGTACTGAGGAGATATTTAAGTAGCTAATAAAATTTATCTGAAAGCTTGGAGTAAATTTATGACAAATGATTAAGAAGCAACAAAGCGTGCCCGGAGGTAAATAATAACAAATACTGTCACAGATTGTATCCGTGATATTTGAGGTAAACGGGAACATTTATACACATACGTATTTAAGTATATACGCATGTGAACTGATGATATTTAACATTATTTTGTAGCATTTCGCTGATTTTAAACTTTATTATGATTACTGATTTTAAATATTTATTTTTATTACATTATCAGCTATTGTTCCTTACATATGGCAACGCGAAATATTAACCCCTTATATGATACTAGCAAATTCCAATTTTCTTCAACTCGAAATATTTGAAGATTTGAAGCAATTTTGGAATGTGAAAATAACAAGTCAATGTCGTTTGTACTTTCAGATTTCTTTACTCAAACGTTTTAGACAATGCTACACCGTAAAATTGATTGATTTCTATATATTTGTCTGTCCTTTCTTTTGATAGTCTGATAGAACAACCGATAACTTAAAGAAAATTTTACATTTCTGGACGAAAGGGGATACACATTTTCCTGACACTCTGAAGATGTTGATATTACGGGATCGGCCATTACCACGGTATTAATGGTTTCAAAATGACTTTAAGGAGGATATCTCAATACAAGGTGAGTCGCTACAAATCGGTTCACAACTTTCCTTAACAACGTTCGTATACAAATTTTCGCGGTCATATATTTTTTTCAAAAATATTTGCAGATATCTACATGCACATATACATATGTATATCTAATATTTTTAAAATTGACGAGAAGATGCTCGATCACGAAAGTCAGGGAGAGTTTAAAACTTTTACTTTATGAATATATACATATATCTGTTTGAATGGTAAATGGTTCGTTGATTTTGCTAGTAATTATTGCCATTGAGAATACGAGTCTACTTGAGGTTAAGGCTTCCAAACTGAGTTTTCTGAAATCGGGAGTTCAAAAGGATTTACTTAAGTTCTATAATAACGTATTATCAAATGAAGAAGCTTCTAGAAGCTGGTAGACATACGAGGGTTTTTGATTATACAACCGTAAATATTGAAAATTTTTGCTAAACACCCCTAAGTGTGAATACCTCACACTTACTTAACAAGTTCGCTGTGCTTAAAATGGGGATTAGAATTAGGAGAAGAAACACCTCAATGACAATCAAACAAATGCTCATTAGCAATGAGATTAATTAGGAAGAATTTATAGTTTCATGTAATTCTTATCAAATGTTTTATTCACAAAAACTCTTAAAATTGCTGATTTATAATACGCTTTATTATGCTTACTCAAACAATCCTTGATAAAGTTGGTTTTAGGCAATGTTATGAAGACCAATTATTGATTAAACACAATGGCTATATATATTATTATGGTATATTATATGGCTACATTTAAAATCTACAATAGTTCAGCTAATATCGACATTGGAATTTTTGTAAGCTACACTCCATTTCTCAAAAGTGAAACCGAGGAATCAGTGCAGCCTTCCATTCAATACAAGTTCACAGTAAGTAAATGCTAATCACATATTTTGACAAATTATCTATTTCCAAGTAGTAAATAGGTCAATGACTACCACTATCCTATAGGGCTGAAAAGAGTTTATGCAGCAGTGTAGGCAAGGTCCTCTTGAGGTGGATGCTTGTGTGTACGACGATTACGTATAACATAGGGGTGGGCGGCGCTGTTTTCATAGCTTGACAAATATTGCAGAGAGAGCAGTTTTTCGGGATACTTTTGCAGTAAATAGACCCAACAGGGGACGGTGCTGAAAAGAGATTAGAGGAAAAAGTGTTATAAATTATAGACACGACATTTCAAAACTTTTGGATTCTTCATCAACTTACCCTTCACCAACACCGATGTTCATGTCATGCACCTCCCGTGTGAATATATCCTGGCAATCCTCCAAGTTATCCAGCGATGTGAGCATCTTGTCGTCCACCTCGTAAATCTCACCCAATACATAGCTACCAACACCAGGCTTGTTCAATAGAAACGGAATGTTATAACGTGTGGCTATCACAAGCGGCAGTTTCTCGGTGGTTGTGGCGCGGCACCAGAATTTCGCGTAACCATTGCCCGAATTGGCGAGAATGGAGTGACCAGGTTGGCCATATTTCAAGGCGCCGCAAACGAAAAGCTTTTGTAGAGAAGAAGCTGCTTTCTAGAAAATAATAATGAACAAATAAATAACTTCCATTGATGTGTATAAATAAATAATAAAAGAATAAATTTATATGATAATAAAAAATATGAATTTCTTTGGTGGTTATGCGATTATTAACACTGGGTTTTTACAATATTTTTCTTTTATATAAATAACAGGCATTAATGCTTAAGTGAACAAGCACACACACAGCTTCACACAATAAAAAATACAACTACACCATAGGCTTTAGTAGAATTCTGCTAAAAAATTCGTATGAAGGCAATCAAATAAAAAATGTAATATTACCTGCTTTTCGTAAGCTTGACAATCCCGTTTCGTAAGCGATTGTCAAACGAAATGCTCAACTCAGCTAAATTTCATATATTTAAAAAGAATATCTCAAACAATCTAGTAGTGTGATTAACAACTGTTTGTTTATTAAGCCCAGCTCCACGTCGAGACCAAATATGAAATGAATTAAAATTCTTTTCCTAAAGGGGTGCGCTTTCGGGAGTCACCGCCATAGAGGTCCTTGTCCAAGCATATTGGCATAAAATTCAGCCAATATTCGAATATGCCTTACACTTTCTTCGCAAAAAATAAATGATCAGTCCTAATGTACACGACATAGTATAATAAAAGGTGTTCGAATATATCAATAGTCCATTGTTTTGTTACTTTAAAATATTATTTGCACAATGTAAAGGAGTTTCTCTCACAATATAGACACAATTATTTTCGAGAAATTTGTTGCAAAGTTAAAAATATTTAAATTTCAAGATTCTATGAATGTGTGAATGAGTTTCTCAAAAATTCCGGCGTGGCAAAAATCGAAAAGCCGGCATCATGTCATATATGCATATACAAACATTGATGCTTCATTTTCTAATGAATAGCGATATTCGATTAGCGATACTTTCGTTAGCAAATTATTCATCGTACCTAAAGAGCGAAAGTGCGAGAGTGCGGAATTCATACTCATATAAGTAGCTTTATTTTGGTTAATTTCAAAATTATTGACTAATTTTGTCTGAGTGGAGTCGAAAATAATGCAAATTTCTGTTGGCTAGACAATAAGGAATTTTGTGTGCAATTTCAAGAAGCTAACAGATGCTTAACAAATGGTTTCCAAAACGAACAAAATTACGAAGCAAATTACATTCGTTAAGTAAGAATCCACCTTGTACATCACCTTTAGATTTGTATATGATTTGGTCATACACACTTTATACAATTTTATAACTTAGTTTGTTGTGATTATAGTACCAATCTAACATATAACATTTTAGGTCCACAATTTAAACCATATTTTCAGCAGAATCCCATAATTTCTGTTCATTTACATGCGAAGCTCTTCAGAATACCCAGTACTACATGCAAACTCAGAATCTATAGCTTCGAATACCCAGTAGCTATTTAATCTTATCATAATTTTATTGTTTCTATTTCGGTCTCTCATGCCAATTTATTATGGGATAACTTTATAATACATATACACATAAAAGGGTTCTCATTTACTTTCAAAGTCAAACAAATTTACTAGAGAGAAACTTAAAAAAAGTATAAGGCATCAATATGACATTTGCTATTTCGTATACCGTATCTTCATCTAATTATAACCTAGAGTTTTTTTGTTCTGGATCCCAATTTCAAATCAACTTTTTCAGCAGAGTCTAAGTCTATCCGTTTCTGATCACAATGAACTCTTCTGGTCTCTCTTCTTCAATTCGATCTGATGATGATTATAATTAGACTTTACTAGATAATCTACAACGAGCACACCTAATATTCACACTATGCTCTTTAGAATCTTTTTATAAAAAGATAATATTAAGAATTTAATACATGAGTATACATTTCCAGAGATTCGTATATGTTATTGGATATTCGTACAAACATATGTTTTATAAATTCAACACACTCGTGCACATAACATCTATGTATATTCATGAAATACGAATGCGAGCAGCACACTCGTATGTTGTTTTGGCATTAAAAGATTTCGTTCCTCATGTCTTCAAGTTCGCTTATTTACTTCATGACGCGCCCCTTAAAAATCAACAAAAACTGAAAATGATGATATGCATATGTACGTACAGTACGTTTAAAGTTTGCTTTTTAATAGTCATTTTGTAGCTTTTGGAATTATCTGGCCATTTTTCATTTAGCAATTGAAATAAATTATATTTAGATTTTATACTATGTAAGAACCGAAGTATCGCTTTTATTTCATTAAAAAGCGGCTAGTGTACATTCATACACATGTATATATGTATATGCAAAGCATTCCAAGACTTCTCGGTTCAGACATTAAAAATAAGGGCTTTTCGACAAAATATTAGCTTCTGAAAGTAAATTAACGTTTCTAAAATTATTTCTCTGCGGTTTTCTTTTCTTTGGTGCTTGACTGTGCTTAATTATAAGATCACACTTTACTTTGAATGTGAAGATTTTTCCTCTGAAGTTAATATTATTTAATTAAGTATATATACATTCAAAGCGCATGTTCCCCATATGTATATTAATAAAGTTTGTAACAAACATTTTATGAAAAACATTTGAGTTTCTCTTCTAGGTCTTTAAGTGTGCTAGTTGTATGATCACCACTCTATATGTAAAAGTATGAAATACCTTAGCAGACAGGTAAGTGCATCACTAATGTATCTGAACAAAACATGTAAACCGGCAGGTAATTCAACTACATATGTACATACATATTTACAGGTATATGTATGCAACAAATGCTATTCATATGCTATATTGCTTCCTTTGGGTCGTGAGTGAATGAAAATCAAAATTACGAAAAAACTTTTACCAAAAACTCAAGGAAAAAAGGTTGATGAGGACAACCTTCCTTTCCTGGTATATACATGTATACCTATGAGATTATATATACATATATGTAAGTGTAATGGCTCATGGAATCCATTAAAATTACCGCGTTTCTCCGAAGGAATTTAATACTTTTAATGCTTAAAGGTAACATCATTCAAAAATAAATGGCAAATTTTCCTTCTGTTAAAACTCGTGAGAAAGATTTGGAATAGTTAAGTAGACTTAGCCGATATTGTTTTCTTTAAATGCGAGAGCGACATTGGTCTCATTATTTCATTTAACTGTTCCTATGACTTATTTTTTCATTAAACCCAATGGATGTATTGTAGTTGCAATAAATTTATTTGATTTGGTTAATTTATAAATTTTTTTTATTTTGTTTATTTGAATAATTTATTTCTTAAGTGCCGTTATTTCATTAGTTATCTTAATTTTATTGTTATAACAAAAGGAAAAGGTTTACTACATTTATGAATGATAGATAATGGTAATAGAAATTATCATTTACAATAAAATTATGTAATTGTATTGACAGACATGGACGAAAGGTAGACTGTAATCGCGGCAATCGCCTTGGTATCGGCAATTGTACGAGAGGAAAAAAAAAAAACAAATTTTATTTACAGTAATTTTCTTTATAACTAAAAGCTTTCCAAAACATATGTTATATTTCTAACAACAGATATTTTAAACCCATTAATTATTCAAGTATAAAATTCTACAATAAGAATATTTCACTTCCCTAATTATCAGCAATCATTTTCATTGCCAGTTCATCTCCGTAAAATGCATTTAAAACTTAAATGATGATCTTAACACTTATCTACTTAATTTCTGGTGGAATTTATGGGGAAATTTAAATATAAATATTAAAAGCATTTCCAGATAAGTTTGATTTATTTTTGTTTCGTTTGTAAATGTGCGCGGATATATATACTATGTGTGTATTAGTGCAATTTTATGTCATGCGATATTTTTCAACTTAAATCAAACGCGTGTAACACGAACTGCATTTGTACTCAAGTACATGCAAGAGTATATACATACATGTGCATGTATGTGTATATGTATATATGTATTTTTTTTTCACATACTTCAGTTAATAATATGCACATGCCAGTAATTGAAATATTTAATTAAGGAAACATACATACTTATTAGGAAACATCCATAGTGAATGAGTAATAATATTAAATTATGACGAGCAGTTCAATGAAAGAGCAGCTAAGTACCACTTGACACCGAGGTAGAGACCAAAGACGAAATACATATGCACATGCGAAATTTGCTTTATTTATTTCTTCGTAAAGTGTAAAATTTGAAATTCAAAGCCACAAAAACATATTTATTCTTAATAAAAACCGACCATGGCTCACTTTTATCACTACGAGGATTGTTCTTCATGGCTAACATTCATAGCATCATTTTGCTGAGCTCCATAGGGCTTTCGTCTGTCCGTCTGTCCGTCTGTGTACAATATAGACAATGGACACAACTTTAATTTACTTTTAAATGTAAAATCAACAAATGTCTTCGCTAGGCGGGTGTAGAGAAAATGTTGCCTTGTGACCAGTATTCACTTCACTTGCATTGCAAGGATGTGTGTGCGTGTGTGTGTGAACATGCTTACATACGAATCTACAGGAGGCTCGTCACGAAGTGTGGAAGCGCTAAGGCAGTGGCGTTACATTTCACTCGTTTTAATTTTACCTTAATTTTATCTTAAACTATAATTAATTTCAGTTATTTACTTAAAAAGTTGTAAATAATGTTAAAATATGTGGAAACTGGAGAAAATATACAGAAATTAACTTCACAATTTTGCGACGTTTCACTTATTTATTCAAGTTTTTCAAAAACCCGATTTACTTACCCTGATGTTGGTCATTGTTGCTGTTGTTGCTGTTGTTGCTATAATCACACGTAGATCTTTAGAAATACACCGAATATTACAAATTCAGCAACAAAATAGCTAAAAAAATATTGCCGTCAGTCTGGCTATTAACCCTTTAAATCCCTTGTTGAGTTGTTCAAACAACAAATGTTTAATTATAAATCTTAGCTTGTTGTTGTGTTGTATAAGTTTGAAAGTGTTGTTGTTTTTATGTGCTTAATATCCCTTTTATGGTCAACGGCCTGAATCAGGCGGCAATGCAAATACACTCAAAATACTTTCAAAAGACGAAATGAATAAACTCCAGAGAAGATATTAGACGATGCGAGTCGGCGGAGAGTGAAACTTCAACTGAAATTCGGAATCGTACGTAGCGACTGCAGGAGTCGTTGCGAGCTGACTGGCTGGTTAGCCACTGTGGCTGTAGAAGCAAATGGAAGGCGGCGATTGAAGACTGCGACAATTCAATACACACATACATCTATACTTATATACATGTACATACATTTTTATGTAAACAAAATATTTTTAAACTTATCAAGGCAACAGCGCCAACAACTAGACCGCCAGCGCACAAGCCTTCGCCAAAAGCAGCAACAACAATAGTCACAATAAATTGGAATTATAAAAATAAAAGCAATAACAAAAAGAAAAACACAAACTAAGTACAACAACAAGAACAATAATCAACAGAGCGAAGTTATAGCAACAACAATAGCTTTGTGATAACAGGCCTCCGACCACTTACTCAATAAGAGAGAACCGACTTGCTATTGTAAATTATTAGCTGGTTGCGCTGTAGTTGGCTAATTCGAATAACATAAATTATATGAGTATATGAGTATACGGTAAAAGTTTTAAATTTGACTTTAATGCAATATTTTCAATTTCACGATTGTCCCTCAAGCGACGATATCTAACTTACCAATATCCTTCTGACACGAAAAATCTGCTCATAAAATTCGTCTGTCTAAAATTTATAGTGTTTTGCCCTTGTTAACTCGTTTCGCTGAAAAACATCAAACCACATATGTATGCTTTCGCAATATATAGATTTCTATTTTACCCGATATAAACTCAAATTGAGAAAAATGCAACTTCTATTCGCGGCGTTTTTAGTTTTACACTTTTATTTATATTATTAGAGTTTTTATATTGTATATTTAGTATTTTATTAGTATATCGCACAAAGCATACATATATTTTAAATTCCATTTTTTTCTTTATCTTGCCTCCTACATTAACTGCAAATAAATAGAAATCCGTATAAGTAATTGATTTGAAAGCCGAGCCGTAGGTATCCATGTCGATACATACATATTTACCTATCTATATGAATAGAACAAAGTCAGATTAGTTACATTATTTACCACTCCAGAACGACTGAACCCAATTTAGTGATTTCTGATTTGTTGACTTAGGTCTCCACACCGAAGATCAGAATAAGCATTACAAAATCAGAAAGATTCACTTAATAAAATTAAACTACAAAGAATCTAAATATATACATAGAAAACACTCAATCGGAGATCAAAGCTGCAATCGTCTGAGCTTATATCGAGTATAAAATATAATTACAGTTACAACACATAGAGCCATTACTGGGATTCCATTATATAATATTAGTAGTTGCGTTAAAGCTAAAATCGCGAAGGGTGCTTAGCAGTCGACTATTTCCGGCAATTTAATGCAATGTTTATCGAAATAGAAAACCGGCGCGTGTGAGTTTATTAACACTCTCTTTTAGATTGGTTTAAAAAAACACGGGCCCAGTAACATGTACAGCGAGTACGAGTATGCTAATGCTATTGTCATAAAGTAGTTCGTAAATACGTAAATGTTTTTGTTGTAGGCATGCTTAAGAAGTGAACTCGAGCGGTGAGCATTTGTCACGTAGTCCGTATTAAAAAATCTTCTTGTACTTTAGTACAAGTCTAAATAGGTGGGTTTATGAAAAATCATTTCTGTGGTGTTGGCTCTCTTCTAGTGCACTCACAACATGTCTGAAATCTCAAATTTATACTTTCTTCTTCATTTGAGTATATGCTTATGTATTTATGTATGCTACATAACAGTTCGAATTTATTTTGATGCTTTATTATTATATTCTTATGCGCACACTTAAGCGACATCGAATTATAGATAAAGATACTTCGAAAACCGCGCGTGTCTTTATCTTGACGTACGCGCTCCCAATTTTGCTGTGGAAAATGTAAATAATTTATCACAATATTCTTTGTTTACAAAAACAAAATTCAATTCTATCGCGCTTGGCAGAGCAAGAGAAGAAATTCGCAAGAGCGACAATTACAAAAAATATCATCTATCTAAATGCATAACACACATATAATACACATACTAAACGCAATAACATATTTTGATTTTGATTTCAAGACCCCCTAAAGGAAGAATTCTTCGGTTTTATCAGATATGCAATTTCTTACCAAATGTTTTGACCAATTTTCTGTTCACTGCCAACCAGTAAATATTTACACTCGTATTTACTTATGTACTATATATGTATGTGTGTATGCTTGAGTGATTATGCGTTTTTCTTCGCACTAGTGAATAAGAATTATTTGGGTGGAGTCGTGTTTTGGCCCTCTTCTCAGCCCACTTAAAGTGTGCAAAATAAATGCATGCCACGTAAATATATACGGACGACACGCCTGTGAATTGACACGCCACGCACATCATTGTGACGAAAATAAGCATATTTGTATGTATGTATTTATTTATCTTCTTCCATTTCTTTGCATCAGCTACCGACACTTGTCAGAAGTCCCATATGTTCTAAAATATTTGTTGTTTCAATTTAATTATAAATTTTCAATAAGTTTGTTGTTATGTTTTTTATAGCACATATGTAGATACTACACATACACATGTTTGTATGTATGTGGATAAATTAGGGAACGCATCTGTGAATATTTATAGCAATTTTAGTCGACTCATCAGTTCAAATTCCCTTGGCAATGAGTGAATGTGAGAGCGATTGAGTGAGTGTTAGGAATGAGTTTGAGGTGAGTGAGTTATTCATTGATTAAATGAGCGAATGAAGGGTGTTTGTAGTATAGTGAGGTCGTAAAATGTTTGCATATATTCTTCAAATAATTCATGTAATGGATACATCGTAATTTAGAGACAGATTTTATGAGATTTTTTAAATTAATTATTAAATACTTAAGTATTAATGTAGTTGATTCGGCTTCAATTTTGGTGGAAAATAAAGTGTGAATGACACAGGTTTGAGCAGGACTCAAGGTTTTGGGCCGGACATACATCAGGGATATAAAATGAATTGGTGCAAACAAGTGATTAACAATCAATAACGGTAATAAAGTGAAAGATTTTGCAGCGTGAAAACTAAACTCCGCTGAGATAGCTCAAATATTGTTTAAATTGTTCACGTGTTATTGGTAACAATAAATATTTTACAGTTACAGAATTACTATACTTCATGTCATTCTTTGCAATAATGTTATAAAATAGTTGAAATTATAAATGTTAAATACTTTTAATAAATCTCACGGTGAGAGTCAAGCAGCTAGCTTGCTTAACAAGCGAAGTGAGATATTGGGGATGGATTTTAGAAATGATTTTGTAGTTAAATTCTGAGCTATTGATCGAGCAATGTTATGTCGAGCTATTCGCCGACAGTACTTATCCTTTTGATCTTTCACTGTTCTAGGAATATCGGCAACATCTTAACTTAAATATATTTCATTATGAAAATATTGCTTGCAATGTATTGCATAAAGTTTTAAAGTAGAGAATGAGGACCTCCAGATACAAACAGTTGTTTTTGTGGATTCATTCATGGATATTAATGACATTCGACTAGCACACGCTTCGGTCATAAATATAATTTACCTTGAGTACAAGAAATATTACATGATTCCTATATTTATTTGTTGAATGCATTTCCAGACATTAAATGTTTGTATACATACATAAATGTTATATGCGTTGAGATATTATGAAATATTCCAATATGCATTCCATGAGTACTTCCGATAATACACTTTTCTTTATTTATTAGTAATAAATATTATACATATATACAACATAAATATAACTTTTAATTTAATACACAATAAATTAGACAAAGTAAAATATTATTTAATTAATACTCGTATTATTGCTCCAGATGTATGTAGTCCGCATGACATTTACCATCATATTCGTAGTGATAGTCTTTCTTTCGACAAGCGCACATATTCGGTAGAAAGCAAAATCCATATTTACCGCAGTCTCTGAAATGAGAAAAGAGGAAATAATTTTATTTGGTGATGGTAAAAACATAGTTTTAACGATAACAGAAAATAAAATGATCAATAGCTACGGAAATAATCAAAATCCTTATCTCTAATAAGAATATCTAAATATTGTTACAACGAATATTTAAATAAACAATATTAAATGCAACGAATATTAATTAAGATTTCCTACTCGTGTATTCATTCTAATGCTCCATCTGAGCAAAATTGACTCGAGCAGGTCCTTAAAAAAACAACAATTCGGTAATGGGTGTGAAGTTTAACAGCAAATTTTCTGATTGCAAAATATAGCTTTTTTTCAAATTTTCTATTTCTTTAAAAATCGGTTAAAGAAAGTATACTTTGAATTCGCAAGAGTATCGTAAGCATTATTTCATCCACCATCAGAAAGTCATCGGCTAGCATTCGAGTCGATACAGAAGCTCTCAACATATCTTACTGATCGACTCAATTCATTCGGTTGATATCTTAAGTATCAAATGTATCGCAGTCATGTTTGCATTAAAGGAATTGAAATTGTGACACACGATAGTCAAGTAGAGGTCACAAAAGGGATACTTTCAGATGAAACATAAAGAAATTTCACTCAGTCATCATTCCGCCAATTTTGGCTGCCTTGGAGCATTTGCCAGTTCCTGAAACTCACATATTTGTTCGAGGTCTATAACAATTTTATCGGGGATTGGATGTATTGATTGGGGGGATGGGGTACTATTGTAAAATAGTATATTTCTATATTGAAGTGCATGTGTTGAGCAAGTTGTGGGAACTGACATTCATGTTGTTTACACAGTTGCGTGTAAATATATTTCTCGGAAAGGCATGAGAAGCCCCTCACCCATAAGAACTGACATATTAATTATCGGCAGCGGCTATTAGGAATTACTCCTCTAGGTTTTGTCTTGGACTGAAACTGGATCCACGACAAACCGTTGGTAATAAGGATTACGTAGTGCAGTCTTTACTGTAAATGTCTATAAATCTATAGTACAGAGAGCTTTAAATTGAAAGCCGTGGGTGAAAGACCCGGATTACTATGAAATTTTCTTTTTACGATTTCGAAAATAAATGTTTTAAGTTGGTCAGAAACAGTCATCAAAACCAGCCCTGTAGAATGCGCACCACCAACCATTACACCACGACAGCTGGTAAAATATCGCACTTCTACGTATAACTATAATCTAGATTCAATAAACTGAGATGCGCTTATAACATCAGGTCTATATGCTATCCATCCGATAAGATTAGTTACTTACTGTTTACAAACGGGAGAGCATAGTTGGCCGAACGCAGTGTCTTGGGAGATATATCCTTGTGCGCAGTTGCACTCTCCATTCGCGTTACATTTTCCATATAAGCAACGCCTACAAATGAAATGCATAATATTCAATAAGATAGCATTGATACTACGAACCCATAAGTACAACACTACTCACTCACCCGAAACAACGGTCACTCAAGCGATGGTATCTGCGGCAACGGCGCGCCACCGGATCGAAATAATACCCCTCGTGACCACAGAGACAAAGATCGGGTGCTGCACAAAAGCCTCCAGCACTATGGCAGCCGGGTAGGCATTCGGCGGCGCACACCAGCTCCTCTTTTTCAAACGAGGTTTGATAATGTTCGGCGCAAGGGCAAACGCCATCTTCAAAGCAGCTACCATTCGAGCAACGAATTGGACAGCGAGAAACACAGTAATGGGTGTTGATAATCAGCATCTCATAGTCGGAGCAGGGCGTCTTCGATGGGCGCCAGTGATGTGAGCGCAAAGAATGGAGTGAATGATGTGACGCAGCCCACAATGAAGCTGGGATGTTGGCAATGAAGATGCACAACAATGAAGCGAAAATGGTTGGCATGTTGCACAGGGAAAGCGCTTAGTGTTTGTGGAGATTTTGTCGATGTGAGATGTGCGGCAAACCGCGGCCACTGATGAAATGAGGTTGCGCAGAACTCCCTTCTAAGAGTACAACGTATGCGATTAAAGCGCGCATCATTGATAGTGAAAGTACCAAGCTGTGTACTTAAGTGATTTGAGCACACGCACTAGTAATTGCCTTATATTACTCAATATTTATTTATACACAGATACATGTAGTAATCGATATCGTGTTGATAAAATCTCCGGCAAAAGCTAATAGCAAATACATACCTCAGGCATGCATGTATAAACAACCCAATTACATATGAAGTTTTTACATTGATGGCAAGATAATATTGAATGGATTGATCGAAAGTGTGAAAAAATCAAATTGAGCACAAAAAATTGCCGTGGCAATAGGTGTGCAAGATCACTTACTACATACATAAATAATTAAATACATATATATACATAACGAATAAGGTTTGTAAGCGCCTTGAGTGCTTAACCCATTACTTATATGTGAAGTACATAGGTAAGATGTAGATAGCGGAACGGAACGACCAATAATGCTGTCAAGCCGCATTCTGTACTCTCGTAAAGCCTTGAATGACTAGAATACTCAAAGCAAAACAAAGGATAGGAAAAAGAGACCAATGAAACAGACGTAACCGCAGCCGCAACCACAGAATGTATACCAAATGTATTTATATTTAAGAACATTTTTATATACATACATACATACATACTTATCTACATGCATATGTATGTATGGCACTTATGTATAGACGAGTTTTTTTCTAAGCAAAGTGTGCATACGCGTGGAAGCAGTAAGTTAAAAAGTCAAAGGCGACGTATGCAATGGTAAGCTAAAGGATGAGTAAGGCCTCTTATAGATATGTCGGTATTGGTAATATTCTTTCCATGTCTGCTCATCTCTCTTTTTGCTTGCCCGTTAGAACGGGCATAAGCGATAACTCGCATAGCATAGAAATTTAGATATTTTGATGAATCTAAAAAAAGGCAACAGAGATTTTTGATGGAGTATTTGTTTACTCAATGCTAGAAACGTAGAAACGGGTATTGATATTGAGATTATAGGCAAAATTAGACGATAGGCAAAATTAGATTATAGGCAAACTCGACCGAAATGAAACCAAATTTGGTGCATAACATTCCCATAATTACCGCCTATATCCTACAAACCCACTTTTTGTATCCCATTATTTTAATAGCCCTTGCGAAAGCTAACTCAGGAGTCAAAGAACATATCAAAACAAAACTAAACACGAATAAAGCGTCCGAAAAATGCGCTATCTCTTCCTAAATGGAAGAAATTGGTTTATATAATACCTCAGCTTCCATATATACAAAGAATATGATGTGATAATCTGGGTCGTTTCGGTTGACTTTATACTAAAACTTTATACTAAATGAATTTAAAAATTTATAAATAAACAACGATATTTACGATCGTTGTTTCTTTGCCATATTTAGTATTAAAATTAAGTCAGAAGAATTCACGGGGTTCACAGTGAATTGACACCTAATATAGATGAAATTTACCTACATTTTCTCTAAACCTAATAAAATAGTCATACTTTTTTTCGGTTATTTTTTCAAGAATTGTGATTTAATAACAAAATTTATTAAAAAGGTGACTATGTTCCCCTTATTCCAATCTAATAAATGCTCTATAGAACTTCATTGAATGCTTACTATACATACCATTCAAGGTATCCCAATAAAAATTATGCAAAAGACCCCCTTCAACTTTTGTGTTCCTTACGCCTCAGTATACTGACAACATTTAGTATTCGATATTATTAGCAAAGATTACTAGTGGCACTGTCTTCTAAAAGGGCCAGCAACAACTAAATTTTGTGTTCCATCTGAGTTGTGTGCTTCTGAATTTAATTATCAGCCAACTATTGTAGACTTCTTGGTGCTGATGGGGGACCCATGGAAACGCTCGTAATTAAAGTGAAATGAAATATTATAGGCAACAAAGTGTATGCAGAGGAAAGCAAAGTAAAAATGGAATTACAAAACAAAAAGAGCAATATATTGATTTGCAACGCCGGAGTTCTCCTACAAGGTTCGATTAACACCGACCGCTGGTTTTGTCGATCAGTTGTGCGCTGAGGAGGAGTTAACGGAAAAGTGGTATGGTAAGCAGCTGTTGAAGAGCATACTCGAACATCTCTGCGTGTGAGTTATCATGTGGAGCAACATACCGACAGACAAGCACACAAGCCAGCCCACTAGCCGGTTGGCGAACAAGGCACCAGGATAAATAAATAATAACAAAATAATAAATAACAAAATTTATTAAAAAGGTGACTATTTTCCCCTTATTCCAATCTAATAAATGCTCTATAGAACTTCATTGAATGCTTACGATAACTACTACTAACTACTATATACTAACAAGCCACCAGCAAACACACTAGTCTGTTTTTCGAATGAGAGTGTGATATGTTGTTATAATGGCATAGTTCAAAAATACGCGTAACGACCCTCTCGAGCCGCCTTCTATCGCATTGCATCTGTCACTGTGCACAGTGACAGCCGCTCGGAAGCCGATCGCACAGTCAAGCTCCAGAGAAAATAGG
This sequence comes from Bactrocera minax, assembly GCA_021498325.1. NCBI lineage: Eukaryota > Metazoa > Arthropoda > Insecta > Diptera > Tephritidae > Bactrocera > Bactrocera minax. Next base: position 1,538,295 of record JAKEEE010000060.1, read on the forward strand.
AATTATGAGTTTAACGGGTGAGTAACATACAGGGAAATTACTGGAATTATTTATTACTTTTTTGTGCATTGCTCATTCAACTCAGAGTAGCTGCAGCACCAATAAACTTTCGATTTCGATATAATGAAGACGTTATAAACCTTACATACCTAATTTCCAAACTAATAATAAATTAATCTGCAACTTTGTTAAATTTTCTGAAAGATAGAAAATGTTGAGATAAAATATAATGATTACGCATAGTCCAATTTTAATAAGCTTTCTAGTGTTCATAGCATCCCAGTGAATGCAAGGGGAAAAATAACAAAAAAAATCCAAAAATTCTTCATAAAACTTTTGATATTTATATAAGTAAATATTTTTAACTCCAAACGACTGGACCGAGATTTGTCGGAACACTGATTTGTTGAATTTGCCTCCGACCCGAATAGCAGGACTACTATGAAAAAAACGGATAAATTAATCTAAAAACAAAAGAAGAGTATAATCTAGGAAGATATTCAGAGAAATTGAAAATACTTGTTCGTTCTGTAAAAAAGGGAAAATTCCTACAATTTGCTTTCAATCATTCTTTGTTATACGTTAAAGTTAGCGGCTCGATTAGCTTTGAATATAAATATCTGATCATAAAACGCTGCTTCAGAAATCAACATTTTCGAAAAACATTTCAGCAATTATTAAATCATGGGTACGAAATGGATATTTTTGTGCGTACAGACGGCAACACTGCTTGTATCTGTTGCGGGCGACGCCGTTGCCGACGGGGTGGTTGATGGCTGACCGGCTCATATGTTCTGCCGCACGAAAGTTCGCAGCCACTGCGGTGCCTCCTCCACTGATTCGGCATTGCGTGTATTGGCGATGCGCCACAAAGTGCAAGCAATTTCAGTCAACTCGTAGCGCTCAATGTAGCAGCAACAACTTTGTTGGGCGTTCGGTTCTCTACGCTTCGGTCGAAATTGTAGATCGAATAAAATTCAGACGAAGTTTCGCGTTGACGTTGCTCCTATTTGGTTGCTTTTTCGTTAATCTTTATACTGTTGAATGTGCTCTATTGTTTTGTGCTGTGGGATCTGGCTGATTGACTTTTTGTATATAGTTTGGATCAGCTAGATTTGCTCCAAATCGCGCGATCAGTTGCCGCTGCAGTTGTTGCTGCTAGTGTTGCAAAGGCGTAAAGTTGAAAACAAAAAATATAAAACAAGTACAAATCCAAAAAAAAAAAAGTTGAGTTAAAACGAAAGAAACAAAAAGAGTAGCAGAGTTGGTGTTAAGGAGCGTTGTTGTGCAAACAAGCCAAAGTAATCCAAATAGAATTTAAGTTTTTTCACATACAAATAATAGCTATATTTGAATGTAACCGTACATGTATGTGGGCATATATGTATGAGGGCGTGAAGTTTTATATTTTCAATAAAGTTTTATTGAAAACGTAGTGTTTATATTTATCGAGCATATTTTAGTTTAATTGTTTTACTTTTATGTAAATTTTATAGTGAAACTAGTGCTTCCCAAAACATGTACTTGCGATCCATGTTGATCGAAAAATCAATTTTACCTATGAGAAATAACACTAATCTTACCTATAACAACGCCGACCTCGATCCCACTTCTCCAGTTTTATCGGAGATCGTCATTCAGTCATTAAGTGTTAAGGAATTTATAAAAATGGCTTTGACTACCGCTGACTGAGAGTGGTAATAATTTTCCAATAATTGGCGGTAACCATTTTATAACAAATAATGTAGATTAAGATTTTCTTTTGACCGACTAATGATTATAATAGACACATCTGAAAATAGGAGGTAAGTATTAGCAAAATTCCGTCTGTCCGATTAACTACACACTAAATATCTTGCACACTAAATGATATTAAATAGAGTCAATAAGGGGTACTGGGAAACAAAAAATATATTTGAGGAGTTCGATAATGTCCCTTTCTTCAACGATTTCTAATTTTACGGTGGTACATCGTATTCGGTTCCGCCCAAGCTTAAGTATTCCTTACTTGCCTGCATGCCTTTATGGACGTCCCCACGTTTTATATGGAAGAATTTGCCTGAATATTTGCCTGCTTTCCGATTGTTCATTTCCACTATTTTGTCTAGGTGTTTCGTTTTATTTGTTCCCATATTTGTCATACTACTGTTCCTGTATTTTATTGGTGTAATGTTATTGTATTTATTCGTCGTGACTTTTTTTTTAAGTGTGCTTCATTCGCCATATTAATGTGGTAAGTAACAATGACTTCAACTGTCCGTCCGCTGACTCTATCTGCGTTGCATATACATATATGTATATACGCATACTTCATTCTATTTACTCCCCAATTGGTTTATTCGGTTTGTTTGCCGTTTGGCAGTCAGCAAGCGTCAGCATAAGCAGCCGCACCCCAAAAACGTAACTATCAACCTAGACGCACATTTCACTTATTACCACTACACTCTCTTCGTGTCCACAAGTAACCCATCATATTTTGCTATTCCAATGGGCATAGCAATATTCGTCGTCACCGCCACCCGCGCCGATTTGTGCGCGGCAATTGGAGTTTGGCGACCTCGAAAGCTTCAAGCACCTCAGTCATTCATACAGGCAAAGCGCTGTTTAAATTTAGTGAATACGAAATAAAGCGCTGTCGGCTTTTGTTATTGTTAATTACAATATTTATTTTACGATTAATTTGCTATATACTATGAATAAATGGTTATCACACAAAACAGACAAGAACAGACGCCGCCCGATTCTAATTTATCATTAAGAAATATATGTGTTCGAATTTTATAGCTTCAGTATCAATTGCCCCCCCTCCGCTTCTTTCGCTTCTCCGTATCGCCTAACAAAGTCACTGAAGTTGCAAGTGCCACGCCCTCAGCGCTTCTTTGCGCCGCACTCTTGTTTCTATCAGTTTCTATCATGCCAAAACACAAACATCCAATTATACAGCTACTAATAACAACAAGTATCACTAAAATTATTTTGTAACAACAATAGGAGGCGTGTAAAATAACTTTTGAAGCACTAGCGGCCGATGTGCACTCAGGTCGTAGACACCTCCGCCACCTCCGCCGCCTCCCCCTGTTTTACTACTAGTGATGCGCCGCACCGATGGCGGCGCATTGCTTTTCGTAACCCTAAACAAATTAAATCTTATCGAGTGTGCTCCGGCAGCTGAAACATTAGGCAAAGGTTATTCGTGGTAAGCCCAATCAACCAGTTTGTTTACAACTTGGTTCAATGCCGTAGGTTTTCTTAAGTTCTCTTTGCAACTAGTTCGAAGTACAATGGTTTGAACCAGACAGAAAATTACAAAGTATTATCCGACAAATAGAGGTTTCCATTAAGCTGACTTCGAACGATGTGTTTGAAGAAAAGCCTTTTTCAAGTCAGAAATATTATATTCATAATAATAGAAAATATATATATATGTCATAATATTAGAAAAAATTTCTGTTTTAGTTGAAACCTGGGATTGAATCCAGCTCCCACCTCGTGGTGTGGGCATCTCTAACCACTACTAAACGGTGACAGCAAGATGAATGCTTCTTAGAGTTAGCTAACTTAACGAAATGTCAGGAGGTTGGAAATTTTTCTTTGTAGGGAACAATAATATTTTTGAGACAATACCGCAATTTGGATGAAAATCCTTCTAAATCTCTTTCAAATCATATGTCGATATGACAATATTGAATTAATTTTAGAACTAAGAGTGAAGGCTCTGACTGCGTTCTTTGAATGGTTCACAAGAATGTGTTCGAAAGTGCATATAGTCAACTTAGGCCGCGCCAGTTTATCCCTTATACCCTATATTATCCAGAAGTATTATTGGCACTAAGAGGTCTATTGAAATGAACGTATTGGAATTGTAGCCAATTTAAATTCAGTTCTGATTAAGGAAGAATAAGTGCCCTTTATCTCTAAAATATACTTTATTTCAGATTTAGTTGAGTTGGGGAAGGCCTTTTTGCTGAGAGTCCACTCTTAAGTTAGGGTGTCGAGAAGTGTCTGTTGATATACCAGTTAGTTAATTTGTGCTCTTGACCGGTGCTGGTTTTAAAAATGTTCGATCTGAGTTTATTCTGTTACTTGCTTTTTCTTTTTTCCAAAAATTACATTGCCAATTCTATGATTTTGCACACTGTGCGGCAGTACAGATGTCAGCATATTAGATATGGAACCACATATACGCACTCACACATTGCAGTTGAAGTTCAGTGTATCCGTGAGAGTGTGGCAAGTTGTTAATTTAGATGAGCTTATGCTGAGTTGAAACGCCTGTGTCCGTTGCAATTTGTTTATAACTTCCGCGTTGGGAGTCATAATCATCATCATTACAAACACAATAACCGCAGGGGCAAAAAACATCCTAAAAAGCAGCAAAAAAGTTAGAATAAAGCATTAAACATGAGAATTTCTATTACCCGTATGTATGTATGCATCTGTACACATATTTATAAGTATGCATTGACATACTGCAGCACCATGCTCGCAGCGCTATGCTCTATGGGCGGAAGTGCATGGCAAAAGAGGTTTGGTGCCACACTTTGTACTATAATTTTTTGTTTGTTTTTTAATTAATTGTCCCGTTAATTGTCGGCTTAACGCGCCGAGCATGTTTAGAGCAAATACATCGCGACCACACCGACTAAAGTAGCAGATGGACATCCCCTGGCAGCCGCTTGTTGATTACATTTAAATTACTTTCCCACTACTGACACGTCAAAAGCTTTAAATCACCTGATAAACAGCTATAATTTCATATTAGACATGTATGCATGTATGTTCAATACATCAATCAAAGCACATACAGCGGTTTCCCCTCAACACACCCTGTTCCATGCCCTTGCTCATGGCGCGCTTCTATTAAATATAAACTACTAGCTAATTTGAAATCATTTGCGGGTCATTGTGCCTCCCGCGATAGCACTCGTTAGCTATATGCATAAATATGCTTGTGTCTATTGTATGTCTTAGAAAAAGCTAACATACATACATATTATAAGTATATAAAACGGGCATGAATGAAAAATGAAGGAGTGCTTTTCGTAATGGTTATGCAAATTCATCAAGCGGTAGAGTTTAGGTGTGACGAGAACAAAATGACATACATATGTACATGTGTATATACAATAGTAAGTGATTTAATAGAGCAGTAGTAATTTTAGCTGTAACTGAAGAAAACATATACCAATTTACCGGAAATTACATTTAAAAGCATTATTAGAATGTTTTACTTAACAAAACTGAAAACTGAAACCTCCGATTTATATATTTGATTTAATTACTTATGTTAATATATTCTTCGTTTACCACAAAAATGTTCTAGATGAAAATAAAAAGCTTCCAAATAATGTCATAAGAGATTGGATCCATCCAAATAATAGTAGTATGGGATTTTTATTGAATATTTAATAACTAAGAAGCAAGAAAGGTCAAAGATAAAGAACAAGATGTGCTATTTATTTAATATTTCCTTGTGTGGTAAGAAGCCAGCAAGATCCTGCCTGCCTTTGAAAAAAAAAAACTTTAAAATTTTGAGGTACATTTCAAGGTTTTCCTTTTCAAGGTCGAGCGATTAAATAGGCACCGGTTGCGACACTATAAAATATTCGGTTACACCCGAACTTAGAGCTAACTTACTTGTTAATTTTGCTCTTTGTTGCATTGTGTTGATGTTGTTCTAAACATATGTATGTGTTTTTGTTTTTGCATTGAATTTGTTTACTCAAAATCTATGTATGTACGTGTGCGGATATCCGTACATATGTTTGCTGGTGCATTATTTGGGTCACACATTTTAGGCGTTATGTGCCCCGAACTAATCCTGCGTTTAGTATATTCCAAGGGACTCCATTCCAAGTAAAATAATTACACATATAAATACTTATAAATTAGTGTTAGTTCTTTCTTACTTAATACTGAATACTATAGTTCTTCAGGAAATTAAAGAGATTTATTTTCTTTTCATGTCAGTTCAGCGTTCAAATGCATTGAGCACGGTCAGTGTCAAACGCAACCGGATCGAATAGCATTAGCAGAGGAATTAATGCAAACGTTTTGCGGCAGCTGAATTACAATTAACTGAGTATGTGTTACGTCATCATAACCGGCGGCAGTTTGATCTGGTTTGTGCTGAGCCTGGTGGCGGACATGCTAATCGCTTCAGCGATAGTCACACCAAAATGGTTGATCGGCCCGAATCCAACCTTCGTCAGTGTCGGCTCTGGCACTTCATCTCGCCTGGCAGGCACTTCCACCCAAAATGAAACCCAATTAATGTTGCCAATACCCACGGTCCGCTATCCCTCCGTGGGTATTTACACACGCTGCAAGGTGATGCACAGCTATGGCTACCATTGCGGTCCCTTCGATTTGGATGGCTTCGCGACTGACAGCACTGTTTATCCAGCCGCGTGGAAAGCCACGATGTTCTTCATATCACTGGGTTTCGCTGTGCACTCTATAACGGTGGCATTGACGCTGGTAACCTGTTGTCGACAATCAGCTTATGGCAAAAGCATACACAATATGACGGGTTGTGCACAAGTTGTTTCAGGTGAGTCATTCCAGTATTCTAAGCATTTTTAAAATAGCTCATTACGAAATAATCGAACAATGAATTTGGTGCTCACTTCAATGTTTTGCAGCGATAAGCATTATGTTGGCGCTTTTTCTTCATCCATTGGCATGGGGAGTGCCGCGTGTGCAGTTGCTATGTGGCACTGATGCTGAGCCATTCTATCCAGCAGGATGTTCTATTGGTAAGGCTTGACTAAATAATATTCATATGTATTCTACTCTGTTCCAACTTAATGCATTGTTTCAGGTATTTCCTTCTACTGTGCTGTGGTCGCTGCGGTGCTTTGTTTCGTTTGCGCCGGCATAAGTTTGAAGGCGGAGTCGTCTAACATGCGCATGCGCGTAAAACGGCGAGTTGAAGAGGGCAATCGTTTGGTGTGCATTCCATAAAACCATCGCATTTTACAATATTGTTAATACTTCAAACAGTCGCATCGGTATATTGCATTTCGAATTTATCGAATAAAATGACTATGGTGTATATTATTTCATATACATATATTTTAATAGTATTAAGTTCCTTTAATTTAGTAATTTAGTTTAAACAATGTAAGCTATTGCTTACACAAACTGAAGTGACAGATTTTTTGTATTGACATACATACATAAGCGTACTTACATATACGGAATCACATGTGAAAACCATTTTCCCAATTAACCCATTAAAAAAAAGTTTCGAATAAATCGACACGAAATACAATGCATGTACCTACAGGTGTATAATTTTTCAGGCTTTAGTCAACAAGCCGTTATATAAAAAATTTATAACAATATGTACCTTTTACCAAAGCCAGTTTTTGATAGTTAATCGAAGTGAGTAGACTATACTATTTTACAATAGTGAGGTGCAAGTAAATTGAACAACGGAATTTAATTACTTCCAAAGACTTAAACCATTAGCTAATTTACAGCTAGGTGTTTCTTTAGATATAGTAGTTCTTTAATACAAAAATTTAAAACGGTTTAAAAAATGGCTGTGTAGAGCTACAGAGTACTTCAAATTTATTGAAATTTTTTCTAAATATTTATAATAATTCCGTGATTTCAGAACATTAAAAACCCATTCCAAACCATATTCACAAACACTGCTCTACAAAACAGAGTACCGAATAAATTCAATCTATTTGTCTAAGTACACAACATATTCTTTAAATTTAAAATAAATAGAAATGAGTAAAGAAGAGTCTAATTCGGGTATAACTAAACAGTTTATACTTATTAAGGCGGGACAATACGTTCAGCTATTTACAGAAATTTTTAATAAAAAACGTTTAGTAAGAATTCAACATTCATTATTTGACAAAATTTTAAATCATATTTTTCATATTATTAACTTAACCTATATATCATAGTTAGTAACACTTATTTTCATTACTAATTCTTGCTTCATCTCCGAGATATTTATATTAAAATAACTAAATAACACAAATCACTATATTCATCACATTAGTGCCATAAATTTTGCTACCGAATGACATAATACTAATCGAAATATTATCGCTTAATTTTGTTGAGACATCTTCCATTGAGATATACGTGATATAAAATCAACCAAAGGGACGAAATTTCATATATTGGGTATATGAGAAAAAATTCAACTAGAGGAGTAAATCCTTAGATTATATAATATAAAGCATATGGGGTTTAGACTGATTCATATTCAGCACTTTATTCAGTGGTTAAGCAAACACTTAATTTCATTAAAATATCACCGCCTGTTCGGTATATCAGACCGCAATACGTCAGAACATCACATCACTCAGATGCAATTCCTACTCTGCCTAATTCCGCACCTCACGTAAGTGGAGTGTGTCATTCGTTATCCCATGCTGTAGGAGTCTGCCCTCGCACCAGCCTTCAAATAAATAACACCACAGTGCGACAACCACCACCTGTACATGTCAGGGCATAACTATCCGGTCATTCGATGTCGCTCGAAATATGACATTTATTATAATAAATATTATGAAGTCTTTTAGCCTCTCCGCCGGTGCGGGCAAGAGCACTACTGTCAAATCCCTATCTATCCTGAGGAGACACGATGACCAGGTTTAAATTCATTTTGAATCGGCAATTTACACTGCTTCCTTCGGCGGACAAGGCAAAAACACGTGTTAAGCGATAGCTGCGCAAAATGCCAAAAGGCTGCTCACTAATGAAACCTACGATACCAACCTAAGGAGTCTTATCGTCCGATAACTCTCCTTTCCCCAGTAGTGAAGATACTTGAGGTCTTGTTACTCCCGACCTTCGCTCACCATCTGAGCCTAGCGGAAGACCAACACGATTTCCATAAAGTGTACAACACAACCATCGCACTTAGCGTCATAAATGCTGAGATAACTCGTGGTCTTAATCAAAAACCATCCATTGAAAGGACCATCCTAGCAGATGGGCTTGTCAAAAGCTTTTGACACAGTCAATCACACATTATTATTTTGGTGGAATAGAACAAATTTTGAGCTACTAGACGACATTGGACATTCTACGCTTCCTCCAGGACTGAAGAGATGGACCATTAACTACGTGAGCGGTCGCCAATCGTCCGTACTATTTCGAGGTCAAAATTCTAAACTAAGAAGAATTAAACACGAAGTTCCACGGGGTGGTGCCCTCTCCCCGTTACTGTTTAATGACTATTGAAACTTTCTTCCTGAAACTTTCTGAATCACCAGAGGGAGTCTCCGTTACCTCATACGCTGGCGATTGCACGATATTGACGTCGGACAGTGGAATCGATGACATGTTTTTGGAAGTGAACACATATCTCCTTCACTGCGAGAAGTCTAACACTCTCACAGTGCCTAAAAATCTTTGTCGATGACGTCAATATTCCAACAGTGAACAACCCCAAAATATTTAGTGTTACGTTTGATAGTCTGTACTCCTTCACTCCACATATGACCGTGATTATTACCAAGACACAGAGCCGCGAAAGGATTGTCACGTTGTTAACCGGCGGTACATGGGGAAGGCCAAAGAACGTTGCTAGCTACACAGATTCTCCTTCGTACTGCGATTCCCTGTATCAAATTACCCGTTTATATCTTAATTTGCTGCTTAGTTATCATTTTAAAGATTTTCGATTAACAGGAAAGACGAATGGACAGACTATCACCCGGATATAAACTCGTCACGACATCCTGATCTTTTATATATATATATATATATATAATTCCATATCTATCTTCCTTTTTATATTTTTATAAGCAAGGTGAACATATCTGCGGAAATAAACCAACGGATAAAAGCCGCTAATAAATGCTACTTCGCGCTAAGCACACTTAAAGCGTCGAACCCTCGATAAATCGATGAAATTTTCAATCTACCGCACAATAATTGCTCCTGTGCTAACATACGCCAGTGAAACCTACACGTTATGCAAAGCTGAAGAAAGCAAGCTACAAGTCTTTGAAAGAAAGGTGTTGCGCAGAATTTTTCGAGCTGTTTGCAATGATTTCTTATAGAGAAAGCGGTATATAACCACGAGCTAAAGATTTTGTACAAACACCCCGATATTGTAACAATTAAATTAATCAGGCTACGATGGGCTGACCATATTATTCGAGCCGACAAAAACTATCCTAAGCAAATTACTGGGGAGGTGCAGAAATAGCCAAAGTCTAAGGAGACCAAAACTTAGATGGTTTGATTTTGTGGACCAGAACGCTGAAGCGTTGAAACTACGATGCAGGCGAACTCAAACAAGGGACAGAAATAATTAGAGAATTAAATGCAATAAGCGAAGACCTGCACCGGGTTGAGGAGCTGATGATGATATCTATCTCGATTAGTTTTATGTATTATTATATTTATTATTTTTCTTTTATTCAGAAATTATTATTATTATTATATTCAGAAATTGGCGTACACAACTAAAGTTTATTTCTAATTTACATCTACTTCCGTTTCGCTTTAGTCTTCTTATTTTTACCCTCTGGTGATGTCGCATTTACTTGCGTCTTCGCTTTCGGTATGTAGACACCATGATTGGTCATCTTCAGATGAGCAAAGAGCTTATTTTTAGATTGAAAATTTGCATGGCAGGTGACACACACATGTGATATTGCAGACGAATCTGTATTCTCCTTTTCCTTTATCTTGTTGAATTTCTCTGTTATCCTCGGTGCAAATTTCGGAACAGATTCATCGGTGTCATCAGTTACAATCTTTACATCTGTTTTGTCTATTATTTTAGCATATGGTTTAGAGCATTTAGTTCCTTTTTCTTCCACCATAGTCTTTTTCTCTTGTATTTTATTTTTTCGTACTGATTTTTTACTTCTGTTATTCCAGTCATTTTCATCACTTGTATCCAATTTCGCTTCAGCCAGAAAATCGGATGGCAAAGTTTCTTCGTCGTCCTCATTGGCTGGTTGCAGCTGAGATTTATTGAGTTTATTTCTCCGTGACTTTTTATTTTTTTTTGATTTGAGTTCGCAAAATAATTCTTCTTCTCTTCTGGAATCTGTTTCTTCTTGACTATGGTCTGCTTGAACATTTCCACATGAGTCACTCATTTCTGATCGATATTCAATCGGATTATCATCTTTAGAATTGTCAGTCTCTAATTCTTCAACTTCACTATCCTGTAATTCTACACTATGCTCTTCATCTTCGTTAGTCTTCAGAAAAGCGGATTCTTCAGCTTGCAATTCGAGCTTTATACGTTCCACGGCTTCCCGGTGCTTTTTGCTAGTTTCGTGATTTGCATATGCATTCTCGTTCTTAAAAACTTTATTGCAGGCCACACAATAAAGTTCATCCACATACAATTGTTCGTTCGCTGATTCCAGTACATCTTCATTTTCCCGTTCTTCCTCATCGTCGGTTTCGCTTTCTTCTTCAGCGCTGCTGTCTCCATAATTTTGTGCTAATTGCTTTAGTTGTGCTTCATACTCATCATTATTATGAGGACCAATTTGCTTATGATTTGGACGCATTTCTTCCAGCTCACGTTGTCTCTTGCGAATTCGCTCCAGTCTATTCTGCTCTTGCTTTTTACGGTTAAGCTCAGCTCGTTCCTCCAGCACTTTTTTGTATGCTTGTACACGTTTATCTCGCTTGCGGACGAATGACACCAAATTTTTTACCTAAAATTGTAAAGATATTATAATGTCTAGTATAGTATATTATATACAAGTATAATGTCTATGTACGTGTATAAAAAGTTTTATATTAGTTTGTTAAACAATCACTTACCTCTTCATTTCTCTCTCTTCGCGCTTTCTGCACAATCTTTTTCATTTCTTTTTCAACCTCTCGCAATATTCGACGGTCCCTCAAGTCTTTTATATCATATGGACAAAGCCATGTGTATGGTTTTTTTGTGCAATATGACTGCCAATATGCATAGAAAGGTGCAACCACTTCCTCATAGCTGCTCTTGGAATCACCAAAGCTAGGAATTTGCTCGATTTCACCATCGTCATCCATAAATTCAGCATCCTCTGCACCAAGCTTTTCGAATACCTCTCGATAAACTGCATAAAAGCCCTTTACGTCATCGTCGTATCCACTGAAACATGATGATGTGAAGTACTCAAAAACATCCAAACAGTTTTCAATGTAGTCAGAGTTTTTTCCTTGTAATATTTGATCACGATGATTATCATACCAAGCGCGTTCGTGTGGGTCAGACAGAACATCATAAGCTTGTTGTATCAACTGGAAATGTTCTTTAGCCTCATCTGGGGCATTGAGATTTTTATCCGGGTGCCAGCGCAATGCCAACTTACGATATGCACACTTTATATCAACATCCGTTGCGTCGCGTGCAACTCCCAATTCTTCATAATAGCACTTCATTACTTTGTACTTTAGTAATTTTTAACAAAATTTAGCATAAAATTTTGCCAAACGTTCTCAATGAACCAATCGAAAGAGATATTCTTTATCGAAGACAAGAATATTCAAACTAATTCTTAATTTTCATATTTAATAATTATACTATGCATGGGAAACATTATATCTGTCAACCAATCAGCTGACCTGATAGTGTTGCCATATTACGTGATACATTTTTATTTAAACATTATTGACTTAAGGGAGCTGCTGCATATTCAATAATTACTAATGCGATCCAGTATCGCGCTATTTATTGAACGCTCAGCACACAATACTGGAGGATCGCAATCCATATCACAAAATATTCAAATCACCTGAAATCCAGATCGCAGCTAGTGTGATAATTATAGAACTTTTGCACATTTTGTTATATAAATTAGCAATTCGAAGGAACTAAGTATTGAAATAATTAAATACATTTACAAAATTTCTCATTTTCAAAGATTCCGCGAATTCCTCACTTTCTAGGAACCATATTTTACTCTAATACATTCTTTGAATTTTTTTTCTTCAAAGCTAAATGCGCTTACTTTCGGTTTTCTTTTGACATTCTGTAGAAAACCGTACGAAAATTGAACAAACATTGAAGAAAAATCTTTTTTCCAATCTCTCTTTCATAAACACCATTTACCACAAGTAAATACCGGCGCGGTAAATATTTAACGTGTAGCATTCACCCGCGATATTTTATGATAAACATTTAATAAATATGGCGTTACTGGATCGCATCAGTAAATATTGAACGGGATACACGTTCAGGTGACATTCAGATCCAGATTCAGATAATAAAATAATTTCAGATAATATTGTCGAGAGTTGCCAGGCAGTAGCATATTTTGTGTTGTTTAATACGGCGTTCATACACCAAGACTTTTATCGCACAGACTCGTGGTTTATTGGTGAGAGGCCGACGAGGGTATACAAAGAGCACAGAGTTGATCGTGTTCGTGCAACACGCTTTGTGCTCTTGTTCCTCACAGTTCCTGCTTTCCATTTCGGCATAACTTTTCATTTCGAAATTCTTTTCATCCTTAGAATTGTTTTGAAGTTGTACGGATGAACAAACGGTATGTCGAGAATAAAATTGTATGTTGTACTGTTTAGTTCGAATAACATTTTATTTAAAACAGGAAATGTACTTAATTATTTTTGTAAATAAAATTAAATTTAACAATTTAAAAAATAAATATTTCATTAAAACATGTATTTAATCGCAGTATTCTAACACATTTAACAGATGGATTAAGGAATTACCGAGTCGGGTAGTCGAACCGCACGAAAATTTGGAAAATAGGGAATATTTCCGATAGGGAATTTCTCAATAATGAGCAAAAACAACAAAAGTATTCGTATAAGAACGCGATCTAAGAGATTTGAAATAAAAAAAGTTCATGTTTTGATATTGAGGCGAACACGAATGCCAGAACAAAACAGAATAGACTATAACTTGCCAGAATCAGCCAGACAGCGAAATTTGTAGTTGTCAGAATGTTCGAGTGGCGATCTGTTGGTAACGATCTACTATATAAGGGTTACCGGGGTGCCAGCAGATATAGTTCAAATTAGAGTATTGCCGAGTAAAATCTTAAGTTGTTTTAGGTGGATTAGAAATGAAGATAATAAAGAATTAAAGAGAAATAAAGAAATAAAGTATAGCCATTATATGGTACTTTTGTTTAACAATCCAGTGGACAAACTCACGGTAGAGATTCAACATAGGTGATTATTTTAGTAAATCCGTTACAATATAAAAATATTTTAAGTTAAAGTCACCATTATGATGACATATTATTTTTTCAGCTGAAAACATTTGTTTAGGGCCGATACTATGGCTACGCCATCTTTTCGAGTATTGGATTCGGGTAAGTTTATTAAATGTACTGTAGCTTGATATTGGATTAGCAAAATTTTAGTCATCTTAGTTCACTTTCGATTAGTCGCAAAACAACTGTAATGAATCGAAGTCCCAATCTTTGATCACCCCTCTCTAATAACATTCTCTGCACATCAATTAATTGAAATTTGCACTTGAACTCGGATTTTCAAATAGATTTCGCATGGTCGCATCAATGGGAAAGAGATGGGGGTGCTTTTTTGCTTACTCGGTTGCTTTTTTAAATCCGCTGTTATAAAAATTTATTGCATTCGTTAAGCTGGCTATTAAAAACACCGTTAACGTTGCAAACTCATCATCTACAGCTAATTTCATTTAATATGCAAGTAAGGTCGCTTGCATATAGAGCGAGACTTTCAAAATGCGCTTGCGCTAAACCGAATCCATTATTTAGAGAAGGAAATTTGTAAATAAAAGGCAGGAGCGTATTTTAGATGCTATTTCAATAGTCTGTGACTTTATATATATAAGAGCACATCGTTTTATTAACTACTAAAATGAAAAAAAATGTGATTTTGGTAAACCCTTATTGATGTAGAATGTGTGATCTTTTAAGTTCGAAACAGACTCCGAGGTTTGAATCTTGTCCGAAAACAAATATTCAAAACTATGAAATAATAATAATTGTTAACTTTTTTCATTTAGTACTAATTTTTTTATTTTTTTTTTGTAAACTTTAGAAAAAATCTGTTTTCAATCATATTTGTTTTATTTATATAACAATTTTATGATTCTATGTAGGAAACTAGTTGCAGTTGATTTGCCCTAAAATTATTGTAGACAGTTCTAATATTGGACATCTCTTCAAGAACAACTACAAGTATATTTTTTTATGAATATTGTTTTTTGTAAATTCGTTTCATTGAAATTATTGAAAAAAATTTTATTCCGATCAAATTCCGTTTTTCCCATTACTCTCCTCCTTTTTGTCAGTTTGCATTGCTGATAATGCCTAAAATTATGCTTTGAAAAAGTATCATTTTAATAGTATTGAAAGGCTCTCGAATGTGTGGCCCACAGAAAGGAATTGTGTTATTGAGAAATTCTCAAAATATATTTGAACCTATATTCACTGTTAGACCTGATACTCTCGAAGTAAAATATATAGATCTGAGATATAAATTTCTTCAAACGTTTCAAATAAATAAATCCCACTATATCTATATATTTTAACGAACTTAAAAATTTAATTGCAAGGAATTCACATTTTAGCGCCCCACGCTTTGGTGGGCCCTGATTGTCACATTTAGTTCATGAAAATGTGCGTGTGTTTGTGCAAGAGAATGCACAAGTGTAAGAAAATTTGGCGCTCCGACACAAGGATTGCGAATGTCAACGGTCGTCGAGTCAGTTGCTTGGTACATCTCAAACGTTGCGGACGCACTTCCGGTTAGCGGAACATAACGGCACGTACGGTTACTACATCACATACAACCAACAAACCGAAGACACAAGTATACATATAAATTCGGCCAGCGAAAGAGGACGAAGGTGGGCAGCGAATACATTGAGACTGAAAAAGCTCGAACCCACTGTCGGATTACAACAACACACGTTGGCTGCTGGCCATCGTCGCGGCTATTTTGCATATTTTCACGCTTTTTAATTGATTTATTTTGTAAACAATTTCCATTTTATTTGCGAAATATGAGCAATAAGTGAAGAGGTGAGCTGTGAGCTGAAAGTGTGTGCTAATTTGCGAAAAACGAGAATGAGCAGTAGTGAATTGCATTGCAATAATATGAAAGTGATATACCGTTACATAGAAATAGGCTGGAAAATTTAGAAAATCGTTGAAATATATTTCTCGTGTGGCTAGACGCCGTTTACAGTGTGTAAGTATGTTGTAGCATGAAACTGCACATTGTTTGCTGGATGAAAGCGGAAACGGTAGACGGGGCGCGTAAAGGCCGCCGGTCTAACGGCAAAATAGGGAATATGCTTAAATGTGAAAGATTTCCGAATAGTGGAAAATTCATCTAAAGTCGCATAATCGCATATGAAGCGTAGAAATCGAAGTGGTGCGCCATAGTGCCGTAAGGATTTGCTAATGTTAAAAATAATATAAAAAAAAAATTGGTGTTAAAAATTCACTGAATCAACAATAATTTGTTAAAATAATGATAATAATATAAAAAAAAAAGTATAAAAGCAATTCGAAAAGTTGCTGCTTGGCAAAATGTGTTCACAGAAAAATCGTATACAAATTTCAAAATTATTATTTATGTGTTTGTATTGAGTTGCGCACATGTGCGTTGATAGACGTATATAGATATGTGCACTCCTGGGTGAGGATGAATGCGAAAAATTGATACAATACAGAAAATTCCGACAGAATTGAAAATTTCTGTAGCGAATACGAAAACTCCAATAACAACAACAAACCAACCGACACCACCGCTATCATTGCCAACCAAACAGCAGAGCTAAATAATTACAACAACATTACCGACTATATGCATATACAACTACAGTATAAGCATTAAAGCAACAAAAACGATTACAATAACAATAGCAACGGCAACAGCAACAACTAACCACCAACCACCCACCCTTGTTGCATACGCAGTCACTCATAATCACAGCCAGTCCACACCTCCACCAACGCCACCACCGACGACGTCTTTTGCTTGAACACGTCCACCAACAAACGGTCATCCACTCGCACCCGCAACCGCTCGCCTTCTCGAGTCAGCCATTACTGCAGGGATATAGCGCGCATCCTGCAAGCATCCTGCGTGTGTGCCAACAAACAGTCAATCAACGTTAGAAGCCAACCAACCCATCCCATCCCCCACGAAACGCTCACGTCTCGGCTCACGGTACTTGAGGTTCACGTACACACCGTTGAACGCTCTCTCATTCTCTCTGGCGTTCGAGTGCTGTAGCACTCTCCATTGCCGACTATAAACAACGACAAGCATCGGTGAATTCTGAGTTCTAGTGCAGTCGCAACAAAAATAAACAACCAAATTGTGGGAAAACGGTAAACAAACAGTACACTGACTGCATATACACATCGGCGAATAAGTCGAGCGGGCGGTAAGTTGCAGTGGGAAGCGGGCGCAATTAGAGCGACGAAGGTGTATCTGCAACGGCAACTGTTAAAAGTTTTTGCTTTTGCTTTTGAATTTGATTATCTGGTTGTTGTTGTTATTGCCCACATTTCCGCTTTATCACTGAAACAATAAGCCAAAGGATATGAAGGATATACTAGTGGTACTGATGATGATGACGCTGCTGCAACGACAGTTGCAAAATTCGCAAAGGATAAGGTAAATAATACCGCATTCCGGCACAGCATAATATCGTACTAAACAACAGCACATTCTTACATATACATATGTATGCACGTACGTAAGTATGTTGGCAAACACAACAACAAATAGCACATACAATTTCATACCCACATTTGCATTTGTAGTGGCACACAAATGGATTTCTGCACGCTAGTGTGGCTCGTACCCTTCTGGCTGGTTTTTGCTAACCATGTATACACCCACAAATACATACATATGTTTTCCGCGGTAGAGTAGAGCATTCGTGTAACTACTATCCCCGACGCGTGCAGCAAGCAGAGCAAGCGGCCCTTTCTTCGATGTACACTTTCGTGGCACTGCAGGCGTTCCTTTAGTCGCAGTCGGAGGTCGCTAAGGGAAAGACGCAGCTGCATAGCCAAGCAGCGTGGTGTGTCGTGGCATGTCAGCTATCGCATTGAATTTTTCTTATCAGCACATAATGCCCCCTGGAGGCTTTTCAGCTTTTCAGCTTTTCTGCTTTTAAACTACGACACACCATTGACAACAATAACAATAACAACAACTTTTTAGAGTTGTCTATATTATATATATAGTGTATTTTCGCTATGAAATGCTCGCCCATCACATACTGGCAGGCTTACATTGTATTCCTTTGTGGGCACCACCCGCTCTTCCGACCCGCCACACCGCCCATCGGTCGCCTTTCAGTGAACTTCAGCTTGTACTTTTCGATTCTTACATTAATTTGAAATTTCGCCTACACAAATAGTAAATAAAAATCTGAATCCTCTCCAATCCAAAGCGTGCAGCGTGGCATATTTCTAAGATTTCATTCCGTCTTTCTTACTTTGTTTCTTTATTTTTATGAGGTTGTAGTGCTATTTCTCGGATGGTCTCTTGCTTGGATGATGATTATGTCGGTGTTTGAATGGCAACGGATAATGATGGCTAGCAATTGCAAATGTGCCCCAATAGTGTAATCAAAACCCACCCAAAAGCCGATGATAGTTGGTCGGTGTCCTGGTATGCAAAGATAGGAGCACAGTACTTAAAGGAATTTCACTTTAAAGGATAACTGGGTGCCACAGTTCAAGGAGGCATTACATTCAACAAAATTGCAGGGTATCAAAGTGTTTTGTAAAAATGCCCACATTGCCATTTATTTCGTTCTAATATACTTTAACAATTACATGCATGCATTTTTTACTCTTTTAACATGGTTCACTTGTTTTAGAACAATAACTAAACCTAAAAATAAGCTAGATAGGTGTAAGGATATATATACATATATCAAAAAGATCGAGATGACAAGTTAAAGTCTGTCTTTAGATAGACTATCTAGAGATCTAGACTATCTAGACTCTCTAGACTATCTAGAGACTAGAGAGAAAAATGGAAATTCCGATACTGCCACATATAATACTTCACGCGTTCATCGTCTATTGGCCACAAATGTGTGACTAAAAAGAATACACCCCACAATTTGATGCAGTTAGTTTGACTACAAGTTGGCTTGTTGGCCTCCCTAAGCACATACTGGTGTGAATGTAGGTGCCTAACTAGGGCCCCTTACATGCAAATATTCATTCATGTGCGTATATCCGCCTTTCGGCAGCTTGATATGAAACGTTGACAGAATTAGAACAACTGGAAGTTATTGTTACAAACTCAAGCGAACGAGTATGTGCAATGATGTTAGTGAGGGCATTATATCATGTATCAATATATACATACGTACATAGACACTTTGTCCCAAAAGCTAGTATGCCGATTCAAAGAAATTGAAATTAATTTTATCAAACTATTTGAGGGGAAGTTTTGCTTGTAGTACATTGATAGCGGAGGACCTTAGGTAGATGGAGGGCCATAAGGCGGAGAAATACTTTCGGGTGTTGTCAAAACTTTATATTAAGAAGTGTTGCAAATGAATTGAGTGTTCGATATTCGACAAAACCAGGAATGGATTGCAACCATATTTGATATCTTATTAACATATACTAAAGTTCATAACCTTACTTAGTTTCATTACTACATTCGGCTTTGTGTACGAAATTTCTATATAACTAACTGAAACCACTATATTCACCATATCCATAATTTTTACTACCGAAAGACATAATGCTAATTGCAATATTCTCGATCAATTTTATTGAGATATATTGCGCTAATACTGACATATGCGATATAATCTCCATTAAACGGAAGGTATTTAATATAGTGAGTATATACGAGAAAAGTCAACGGGAGGGACAGAAATCATTATATATATATATATAATATGGGATATGCGATCTAAACCGAAAGAAAGGATACCCACTTTCATTCCATTTCATTAGAGATATCATACATATTAAGCTAGATTAACAATATAAAGTCAGCTAAAAAGTCGGAAATCACTCTGTTGGCCATAGTAGGACTACGGGAAATTCTGTGCTGATTGCTTTTACTTTTGGCATTAAACTAAAGTATACTAAAGTATATTCGGCATAGAGTTCATTAGAACAACAATAGTCTATATGAGAGCTGGGGTAATTCGTTGCTCGATTTCCCCATTTTCGCCACCAACTATAGTATATCCAACATTATCCGTTAACTTAATTTTGTCAAACAATTCTACATATGGACCGATTTATAAGGTGTAAAGTCAACGGAAGAACACCCTTATATTTGGTATGTGGGAGCTTCCTATTGACCCTTGTATTGACTGGATTTTGTCCATTTTTGGCATTGAAGTCCACATATTCGAAATCGGGTGCTTGAAAAGCTAAAATTGGATTTCGGCCATTTTTGGTACTATTTGTGCAAAGTTTTATTCTAAATATGTTCCTTAGTGCTTGATATATATACCGTAAAGTAAAAGAATCAGATGAAATTTTAAAATGTGTTAAATGAGAAGTAGATGTGGTTATATTCCGATTTCGCCTATTTTCACACAGTGTCGTGTCAAAAGGACACTTGTAAAATTTTTACAATGATTCCCATATAACCCTACTGCACCATCTTTTTTTTTAGCCAGTTATCGCACTTTTAGTGGTTTCCAACACAACCGTAAATGGGGAAGTGGGCGTGATTATTATCTGATTTCACTTTTTTTCACTCTGTATAAGGAAGTGTTTGAAAGATTCCTCCTCCGTCCTCAGAAAGTTTGGTTTATATAGTTGTTGTGGTTTGTGAGATATGTACATTAAACCTATAAAGGAAGAGGCACCCACTCTAAAAAAAAATTTAAACCAAATATACCGCTCTCTTTCGCGATTGCCTGTACCAAACTAGAGTTTTCTCATCTCATTTATCTCATTTTGTGGCTTAGTTGTAACACTTAATATTTTTTCGCTTAGTGAAATTTTGTGGATGTGGCAAGTGTCCGAATTCGCCCATCTGCAATACGAACCTTCCCAGAGTGACGAGGAACGTGTTTACTAACTTTGACGCAGATATCTAAATCCTTACTCAAGATATCACTTGCACGGACAGACATTCGGAATTTAACTCGTATCATCATCCGGATCGTTTATATATTGTATATATAAATCTACATCTATCTCGATTAGTTTGATATGTTACAAACAATCATCAGGTAAACAAAACTGTTACATTCTATGCAACATGTTGCGAGAGGATAAAACATGAACAAGCAGGAAATAATGATCGGACAATGGAAGACTAAAACTGTTTGTGGAAAGAAATCAATTCGAAGTACCGAATAAAACCGGTTGAATTTGAAATTTTGTTCAAAAAGGATTGTACGGTATAATAATAATAAGATCCCAATTTACATATTTATTTATATTTATGAAACTTTTATTATTTTAATAATTAATTTATTGCAAGCAGCTCACAAATAAATATTAAACAAATATTAAATAAAAATTTTTTTTTTTTTCTCAAAATCATTTGTATTATATATTGCACATATAATTCGGAATGATCGCGTCGATATAATGACTAACAAGCTGCTTGCTTATGCCACTTATCTTCTACTGAACTGAAAGAATATTTCACCATTTCTTTGATATCTGTCTTTTGGGCGTTGCTTCAGTCTCCTGAATCGTTTCTTCGATTCGCTTCTCTCGCTTGTCGAATCGAAGACAGCTAATAAGACTTTTGTTTAGTTTTTTCCTTAATCGCTTAATTTTTCCTTAATTTATTAAAATAGTGTAAAAAAAATGAACAAAATTAATTATATTTGAGTGTATAATATGTAATTTTAAGAGATATTCTTAAATATTTAAACTACCGAATTATAAAAAGTATTTTTTTTTAAATTTATTGACTAGATTACCCCCTAAATCTGCTAAACTAAACACGAAGAAGTAACAGCCAACTAATTTGCAGGTAAATTTTGTGGGTCCATGAGTTCTTAGTAATTAAAACAAAAAACTTTAATTGTTAACATGAGAGTTATGATGGGAATGAAACTATTATTGTGCTGAATGCAACCACCAAATATATTTTCATGAAATATGAAGTTCTCTATTCCAAGTGTATGGGGTACAACAAAATAAGGCTTTTAATAATTATTTATCAAATCTATCGATCTTGCCAACGCCACTCCTGAGCCCTGTTATATTTTTCAAGGAAGTATCGGATATTATAAAGGCAGTAATCATTACTTATATATAATAATAAAATGGACGTTAACTTTAAATAATATTAAAACAAAATAAAATAAAAATATAAAAATATTTTTTTTGTTTTAGTTTTTTGGTGCAATGTTTGACCAAATCCGTCCATTGTTTTCAACATATACAGGAATAAAACCGAAGTAATAAACAACTAAGCAATGTTGAAGTCAATATCTACATAATAAGTCATAAGTATATTATACATAAATATAAAAACACTGAATCTTAAATTACTCGAATCGCAACTAAGTTTTCGGACACGATGTTTGGTTCGAAAATACGTTCATGGATGGAAAGCCACATCGGGCGCCCGCGTAAAAAGAGCGCCAAAAATAAAGCTACAAACAGGTAAAATAAAACTGACAAATTCTTGCACTTTCAGAATCCATTCCAAGTTTGGATTTGTCAGCAGTTCTCGTATTTATTCATTATTTGCTTCTTTTTTCCGCATTTTCTTTTAGCAGTACTGTCAGTGCCGCCGCTGCCGCGGGCTGCAATCATGAAGCGTACCAACATCACAGTGGCAACAACAAGAAGATTTCCGGCAACAATTCAAGCGCTATTTTTACGCTTCATCACGCGCGCAGTAATGGCGCGTCTTCCACGTCACCATCAATCACTGCCAACAACTCGTCTGCATCCGCGGCAACGACAATGACGACAGTAATGGTTTCGCCCGGCACGATGTCCTCATTCGGTGCTAATCATCACACTGTGTGTGGTAATGGAAGTGGGTGCGGCAGTGTCATTGCTAGTCCGGTCAGACGCCGTGAAGTCTCGCCTATTCAAGGCCACGTAAGTTTATTGTGGAAATGTTGATGTATAGTGGCCCACTTAAATCTCCATTGGGATGATTGGGCATTTCGGTCTGGTGGGCATTCTTTTTGTGTTTCAGCTCATTTCTCTTTTCGTTTTGTTCTCCATTAGACACAGAGTCGTTACGGTTGGCAGTCACCGGACCAGGAGATAATCACTTCTCCGAAATCCGACAATTTCCTATATGCACCACAACATCGCGTACGCAGTCAGTCGCACCACACAAATCACCATCATTATCAACAGCAGCAACAACAACAACTTCCACACACAGTGCCAAATAGCAAGGATAATTCCAGTGATGATCGCTCATTGCAACCAAGGTCATTCACACAATCGTACAGTCATCATTTACCACCACAAGAGCAGCAACACCAACACTCACAGCTGCCGCAGAAAACAACCCAACATCAACAGCAACCACATCCCACTGATTGCTCTTCGTCATCAATTTCGTCGTTGTCATGGTCCACTGGCTCTAAAGAGCCTTCCATGAACTCCAGCAGTAATCCCAACAACAACAGCAATAGTAAAGCTAGTCACAGCAATGGCAATAACAATACCACGTTTACAAAACCTCGTAATACACGCGAGCAACATGATAACACTACCACCGATTTGCAACATTTCGAAGAGGAGGATCCGAATACCGTTCACTATGAGGAAATACGCACTATTCTACGACATCCGGAACATTGTAGTGCCGGTTACATTAGCAACAACAATAGCAACAATCCTTTTCTCATACAAGATCGTCCCAAATCCGAGCAGCTCACTTCGTTTACACCTACACGTTCGTTCCACACAGACCAGCGTTCGCAGGATGATGCATCGACGCGCTACGGACGTCTCCTGCCGTCTAAGATTCAGAGCTGTAGCAACTCGAATGACAGTTTGAATGCTAATGGCTCAATGACATATGTAAGGAGCGGCAGCGCTGAATATATATCACAACAATATCAAAATTCCAGTAATGGCTATATGTGCAGTACATCGGGCGAGTTTTCTTTGAGTTATCAGTCCGGTAACGTGAACAGCTTAGCGGGCATGCACTGTCAGCGCGCACGTTTGCGTGGCGGTCGCTTTGGCAATGGGAATGTTCTAAATGGCACACAACAGGGAGCCAGTGTGGCCGGAGTTCCACTTCATAGTCTCTCATCGCCAGAAAGTGCTTACTCTACTGGCTACTCAACTGATGGTACTTCCCCAGGGACCATTTATACGCCACCGGAATACTATATTAATATGCGCACCGGAACGCATTACTTTCCAAAGAGCGTTAACTCGTTGGCCATCGAGGCGCAGCGTTACAAATTTGGACTGAATAAAATAGAAGAAATGTCACCTATAGATCCTATGGTAAGATATAATAATTGAAAGAGAATTAAAGCATTTTAGTCTTGGAATTAATAGCATCAATTCGAATAAAAAATGTAATGATAAATTTCATCTTTGATGTATAAGTTCTGAAAAAATCTGACAGATACTTATTTCGCTAGTTAACACAGAGTATATTTGTTTGTAACACCTAAAACTAATCGAGATAGGTACAGAGAATATATATGAATTGATCAGGGTGACGAGACGACTTGAATTCGGGATGTTTGTTTGTCCGTGCGTCCGTCGGTCTGAGCAATCGAAAACTTGGGTAAAAATTTAGGTATCTTGACGAAATTGACGTATCTTGACGTATTGCAGGATAGGGAAATCTCACCTTTGCCACGCCAAAAATAAAAAAATGCTGTAACTGAGCCACAAACTAAGATAAAAAAAACTGTAATTTGTTACCATGCATGTGTGACAAAAAATTTTTTTAATGTACATACGTATTTCACAAACCACTACAGCTATATAAACCAAAATCGCTGAGAACAAGTCCTTCTAGCACTAGTGTGAAAAAACGTACACCCCCATTTAACGGTTACGTTGAAAAATACTAAAAGTGCGCTTGCTGAGTAAAAGCTTTTCTAAAACAGAACCTTTACATTGCTCAGTAAAAATGGCACGGATGAGCTTCATAGGAATCGGCTTAAAAATTAAACAATGAACGTGCCACCACCTACATTTAAGTCAAAACCTATGTTTCAGGAACTGCTATACCAATTTGAACTAAACTTGGTGTATAATATTATCCTAACAATCTTATGTTACAATGTGAAACCGACAATTGCCGAAAACCCACTGCAAACATGTCTACTTCGCCTAAATACAATTTTAAATTCCATCTGATTCTCTCACTTTATATTATATAAAACATGCACCAATTAAGACATCGAAATAAAACTTTGCACAAATGGTGCTATGGTTGAAATCGGTCCTTAACTTTTCAAACCCATGGATACCGAATATATGGACCTCAGTATTGCCGACTTTTTACCGAAGATATTGGTCACTCGGTAAGATATATTAGTGAAATTCAGAGAGAATTTTTTCCTTATAATAATGTAATCTAGTGTTAAAAATTGATAAAATTAGATCAATCTACCCATCGCCCCCATATAACTAGTATAACTTTTTCGAACTTCCAGTTGGCTTCATACTGTGTATATCGATCAATATGTAAGACATCTTGGCAAAATTAAGTGAACATATAATATTAAATATACCATAGCTTAGTGCCGAAAACGGGTTAAATCGATCCACGAATAACCCATATCCCATATACTACATGTAATGATTTTTGTTATTCTAGCAGACTTTATCCCGAATATATCGCTCAATATTCGAGTTTTCTTAACAAAATTGTGAAGATACGTATTCTTCCAGCGGCCTTTAAATAGTTTAAATTGGTCAATATGTGTTCTATTATAATAATATAATATTAATTGGACATGTTTTTTTAAACATAATGTGGTTTAGCGCTAAATATCAATGAAATTGGTCTGGACTTTGGTCTAAACTCCATATTCCTAATATAATAATTTCCGGTTCTCTGGTTCACCTTTTCCTACCATAATCAATATATTAAAACTAGCCTTTTGGCTGAGTTTTTATCATATATATATATATACACTATATGCATAGTTCCTAGCAAAATGTAGTACAAGGAGTTCCTTAGGTTGACAAAATCAACTTATTTCGAAACGCTAGGAACAATCTAAATTCTGATTTAAATAGAAGTTTAACCGGAAGTTGGGAAAATGAAATCGAATATACTTATACGTTGAGATCTTCTAAAGAAGGAGTCGAGAAAACATTCTGAAGTCTATCAGCATTACTATGAATGTTTTGTAGATATTTTGATCTGATACTTGGTGTTATAGTAAATAATATTAGTTTTCCCCCATACTACTTCAAAATAGCATTTAAAAATCTGAAATAATGTAGATCGGATTTTAATTTTTAAATAGAAATTGTTCTTTAATGTCTATTTTCGATCCCTGGATTTTAAGAAGAAACTTCATTCCAGGAGTTTGAAGGTTTTTTCTTTAATAGACTATTTACGAGAAACCGTTAATAATAATATCTAAAGAATATACATATATATGTTTTCTAAAAAATCGTTAAATAAGCAGTTGCATCACATATAAACCCCACATATTATAAAAAATTAATTGTTGACTTATTACTTACTTCATTTTCCAGCCAAAGACCTCATTCGCCAATGCTTCCAGTCTATACAAGCGTGCCGATTCGTATGATATTGGCCAAGGTTGCAGCAACAACAATGGCACGCATCATGAACCGTTCATACCATTAGATGCCCCACATGCCATTCAATATCCTGAAAGTGTTGGACGGCATAGTCCCTTGCCGTTGCGTAACACCATTGTTTTGCCCACCTTGAAGGGTTTCGAATGTAAGTCCTATTTATTATGCAATAAAAGTATAAACAAAATCATTGACTTCGAGGATCAATATCATAACTAAATGTCATTGTCATGTCTTCTCTTCAATCGCACAGCACCTTCGCCCAGACAACGTTGTCGTATACGTACGAATCCGTGGTATCTCACAATGGAAGCAAATGCGCCAGCAGCGGGAAATGTAAGCGTACAGAATGTGTTAGAATTTTTGCCACCACCGCCACCAACACAACCGCCGCCAACGGCGATGTCAACAACGTCTGACACGTCGACAATTTCCTCGTCAGCGAACTCAACAATGCTGCCTGAGGCTGTAGGCACGCCACTGCGGCAACAGAAGCAGGGTAAGATGAAGACAAGTGGAAGTGTAGGAGGTGGGCGAAGGGAACTTGATGCCGCAAGCACATCCTTCTCTGGCAAAAGATCCAGCAATGCCACAACGGATGGACGCCGAGTAGTACAACACATCCAACAGACAAGTGACATGTAAGTGGCCGAGCAGAACGCAGAAAGCGCAATCGAATACTTCTACTATACTTCTGCCATAATACGCTTTATGCCACACGAGTGTAGTTTCTCGACAAGGAGAAAACAAAAAGGTAGCCACAATTGAAACGCTTAATTTTTATCTGCTTTGTAGGAACAATGCTGGTAAGGTGGCTGCTGGATATGAGACGACAGAGAGCTCTTCGTCTTTGACTGAAGTGGAAAATATGCAAAGGAACTACACACCTAACACAGTACGTCGCAAGCGTGCAGAACAATTGCAAGTAAAGGTAGGCCAGCCTCTAGCAGCGGTGCTGGCAGGTGTGTGTGTTGTAAGTGGCGAGCATGCTGGAAGCAACAGGGAGCCAATATTAAGTGACGATGATGCCACGCTAAACGAGATGATGGGAAAGTTTGATGAAAGTTACGTGTATGAGAAGGAGACTGATATACTCAGGTAGGTAAAACCTTCTAACAAATGGTAATATAAGTCTAATGCATATTTCCATTGAAAATTGTACAGCAGTGATTCGGATCAAACAGACTGCCCCTCAGATTTGGATACTGGACAGGATGCTGGGGATGAATGTGATACCGACGAGCTGCTCGACATAGATTTCATTGATACCTCATCCATGCAGGAGGTTTCGGAGCGTAGGGATACAGACTGCAATTTGGGAAATTGTTATTACTACAACCAGAGTCCGAATTCGGTGCACCAGCGTGGGGGTAAGCGGGCAGCGGTTCCCTCGCGTAGAAGCTCGAAAAGTTTAAAAAATGTGCAAGAAGAAACTAATGCAGTCGTGGCTTCTGGAAGCAGTTCACAGCGACGACGTAAGCGTTTTCTGAAGACACGTAAGAAGAGTGCTGAAAATCGCAACGAACAACCAAATTCGCCCCAAAAAGCTCGAAAGTCACGCAGTGTAGGAGGTACGCCAGTTTGCGTGCGCAGACAAAGACATATCACAGCAAAGAATAGGTAAATGTACTATATTTAGCGAAAACAGGACAATTTAAATAATTTATTATGCACTTTTAGGATTTATGAGACTTCACCCCTTACGAACAGATCCAGCTCACTGGTGTTTACGGACGTGCGAGACACTAAGCGTTTTATGACAATCGCGGAGAGTGAACGGGCTTTGCTAAAAGCGGATTTGGAGGCGGATGTTAAGTACAGACAACTCATACAAGAAGCTGAATGCCTACTAGTTTCCATGAAAAACAGTATGCAAAGGTAACCAATTTACAGCAAGATACAAGTTTGTACGACTAACTTTCCGTGCATTGCAGTATACCACGCGATACGCCCGTCTCAAGTCCACGTCGAGTCAACCCTCTGACCAACAAGCGCGTAGAAATGTTGAAAAACTGCGAAACAGAAACACGCCGTGAACAACTTAAGCAAGCACAGCCACGTTCTTTGGATCTTATCCATTTAGAGAAACAACAGAAACAGCAACAACAAGAGTTGGCAGCCGCTATTAATCGACGTATAGACCTACTGAGATATATTCCTACATCAGCACCTAATAGCCCACGTTTCATTCGCTGCAGTCCACGCAAAACCCACATAACGAATTTCATAAATCAGAATGTACCACCAGAGGTGCCTGCGCGCAAGGCTGTGGAAACATCAAAACCTCCACAATCCCCACAACTACAACTGAATGGTCGACGAATGTTCGAGAGCGCAACATCCAGAACCATTCATGAACGCCGATTCCGCAGTCAATCACCGGTATCGCGCCACAAATCTGGTGCTCGTTTACATCGTGGTCCAAACTTCGATAGCGACTCTGATTCTGAGTTTCAAAACAAAGCATGTAACTATAATCAGCTAAACAATGACGATTACCGTGCGCAACCAACACGAATCATTGATGCGATCGCTGTGGATGCAGCAAACCACAATTATTTGCCAGAATTCGCGCGACTTTCACGTTATGATGAAACAGATCTGTCTAATTACAATGTGAGCAACCTGGAGGCTAAATCCGGCATTTCATCTGCTAACTGGCCGTCGAGAATAATGCAAGCTTGTCCTCAGAGTGAGCCGCTAAAGAGAAAGGTTTACAGTGGCAGTTCGACATTTGAGCTCATCAAAATGAGTTTCGATTTGGAGGCGGGTGAGTGCTTTTGTAATTACATGTTTTTATTTTTACAAGAAATTAACTACAATCAAACTTTTAGAAATCCCAAAACAGGCAATGCTGACAAAAATCCATAATTTGCGACGGCGTGAGCTTCAAAGTTCGAATCCACGATTAAACACGCAGATAAGTACTCAGAATTTACATCAAGCAATGGGAGAATGTTGTAACGGTGATAATGAATTTGTTGCCACCAACTCTAATGAGGTCAATAAAAAGCAAATGATCTTCAGCACGATTACAGATCTGAAGCGTAGTCTTGAGTCGCAGAGCGTCGAATTAAATGGGCTCAATGTGGACTAAAGATTTAAGTTATATAAAAGTTTAGAATAGTAAATGTGTGGAAGTGTAAAGATCGTTATTGGACGTATGAGCAGCCAAACTAAGTCACAAACGGAAGTCCTGAAAACAAAACTACTAGAAATTATTCAGTCTTGTAATATTGCCCAACCCGCCTGAAGCAAATATTTAATGTACCATCTGTAATCTGCGTAAATCAGTGTTTTAAAATATTTCAAATTTATCGGAACAGTATTGGGTTTACATTTTCAATATAAGTCCAGTTATACTTTAGACCATCTTTCACAAAACTCTATCAAATGGAACCATGCATTAGAGAGATGCCTACGAAAAAGTTGGAATGAAAAGAAAATCTATTTTCTATGACTGATCTCAATTCTCTAATTTTTCCCGTTTCTAGCAGTTTACGTTTTCTCTTTTCACGACATAGTTTTTTCGTGAGAAAGTTGTTAAAATGGCATTTTTTTAATTAAATTAGAAGTTCACTCTACCAACTAACTGGGCCTTGCTTAGATGAATAAAAAGCTTCCGGTGTATTTCTGACATAAAACAGCTTCTCATAACTTTCACAAGGTGTCTGGAGTTAATAAAAACTTGGGAAACCTGCAAGTTTTAAGTTTTGTCAAAAAAGATCAAGGCGTACACTACAAGCAGAAGGAGAAGCTCTGTCAAGCTACTATCAGAGGTGTCAGAATTAAATATATATATATATATATATATATATATATATATATATATATATATATATGAATTTGTATGTATGCATAATATTGTATATTTTTTCTTAGGATAAGCATGGAAAGATCGAAATTCTGTAAAGCAAAAAGTTGCTTGCTATACAACTCTTGTACGAATTATAACTTACGAGATGAATTATTGAAGATCTGGATCCTCATACCTAATTCCTCTAATACAGTGTCCTTCTTCCGCCTGTTCTTCTTCAACCATTTAATTAACTACTACTCGCACGCTACACCATCCGCCATTTAAAGAACTCATCCCCCTTTTTAGTTAGTCATCACTTTTATATGATTTTCGTGATTCTTTAGAATACTGACTGTATATTTATACTTGTATATATATACAGTTGAATATATATATATACATGTATATGTAATGTGTAAACATACCTATATACAGTAGCTACATATTTGCATATATGTGTGTATAGATTAGTATGTCATTGACTTAATAGTAGTGACGTGGTAAACAATATGATTATGCAATTATTAAACAAATAATATATTAATAAGGAATAACAGGAAACGAACTGAGAAAACTATTGAATGTGAAATAGTTTAAATGACAATTTCGGTAAATATTGTATAAACGGCGCTATCAATCAGCCAGAATATTTCCCGGCAATGAACGGAATTAAATATTATCATGCATATATGTGTACATATGTGTATGTATGTGTGCTAGTTAAAATGTACACAATAGTTTAAGTATTTATGTATTTATGAAGGTTTATTTATTTACTCATACGACATGACGAAAGCAAAAATCTTGAATACAGCGTAAGAAATATATAAAAAAATCATTAACATACATTTCAATTAAAACGTTGTTACTATATATTGACTTGACTATGACTAGGGTAATCGCTAGCCATAGGATAGATTAAAAATCTCAATATTATGATTATATGAAAACAAAAAACCATAAGTAACACAATTGAAGGACTGAAATCATTGCCACATTACCGTTTACCACATAATTATCGATTACTGGATCTATCTGTGCATAAATATGGCAGCCTTTATATAGAAATTCGTAAAGATATAACGGTATTTACACAAACATAATGCATTAAAAGTGCGAGTACTCGTATATGGAAGATGATGTTGAGTGAGAACGTATAATAAGTTAAGCCTTCGAAAAGGATAATTGGCATTGTACTCAAGCGTATGTATTAGCTATAAAACCGTTATTTTTGGAAGGGCTGAACAGATCAGAAATATTGGATATATATGTATATGTATATATGCGCTCATTGCGAGAGAATGCTTTTGGAAAAAGTTAGGAAGTTAGGACACATAAACATGGGCAATAGGGAAAGCGTTTGCCACTTCATCTATATTTCAATGAAGAAGGGTTAAATTAAACTTATTTATTATATATCATAAAATCATAAGTGTTAATACGTATGTATTCGAGAATAAAATGAGTCTACAGTATTAACTCCTTACAAATACGTTGTTTATACAATTTTGTTGGTGATCAAACCAAAACAATTTAAAAACATTTTGCTAGAAAACGAAAAATTTTACGATGATTCGGAAAAACATAAGTAGTCGCTATAATAAATAAGTTTAACATTTTCTGCAACTTTTCACATGAATCAATTCATTGAAGGTCTATTCGTTAAATGATATTTAGTGATATTCAGTATTAGAAATCAATTAACGCTCTCCGTGTTCAAAATAGTCAACAGTAGTGGTGGAAATGGAGAGCATACGGTGAGATTTGATACTGGTGAGAAGCTGACAGTTTCTCCTAAAAGGAATATTGGTATCAGAACTTTCTAACAGAAAGACAGCTGATTAAAAATTTGACAACACAAAATCGACTGTAATTGAAAAATATAATACAAATATTGAGGAATTAAATATGCAAGCTGTATGTATTATAGAATGTATTCATACTTTGGAAAATACTAAACATAATGTTATGTTAGATATATTTTCTCTTCTTGAACGAAAGCTGACAATTCTACTGTTGAGAGTGGCTAGCGATTAGCTGCCAGAAACTCTATAACGAATAGACTATGTATTTCTTACCTTAGATATAATAACATGATCAGTCTTCAAGTTGTCTTCAGATATGTAAAGTTATTACTATCGACTAATTGTTACATTGAAGAATTTGTAAGGTAGCTGGAGTAAGAGAGAATGAATATCTTTACTATGTTTGCAACTCGACTCAGTTGAATTAAAATTGAAAGAAATCAAGTTTAAGCAAGTAAGGCCTTTTTGACATTACAAATTACCTATTTCTGTTAAAGTTGTAAAAGTTAGAAAAAAAACAGTTGCGTATAGTTTCAATACGGGAGCTACATTCGTTCTATGCACACATTGATGAAATGTTCCTTCATTTCATTTAACGAAAAAAATCAAATGCTTCTTTTTGAAACAGAAGCAACTTATGGATTTCCAATAAAACACTTTTAAAGAGTCATTCAATTGTCATTACAACTTTTACTTATTGTGTGCTCGGATATTCAACAGGATTTAAGTGATTGTATTTGCACAAAATTGTTGGTTAAAGGTTAGCTTAAAATTATGTAAGAAAATTTATTTACCGCTTTACATTTTTATTAATGATGTTTCGAAACTAATTCCAACAGTCCTTTACAACAACTGCTAATAAAGAGTTGTCAGTTGTTAATGTTGACGAAAGATATCGACAACCACTAGCACAGGGTTGTAAACAGCAATAACACAAAAAGATGAGAGACAACTCAAATAAATATTTTCTGTCAAATTGAGTTGTTATCGATGATGCCAATATGTAAAATTTCAACTGAAGTGGAGTTGGGTTGTAAACCATAATAGGGACAGAATACACGAAGTTTGCTGTTGAAACAAAAAACATGGTCTTGACAAAGATTATTGCGACAATATCATTCACAGCACAAGCGAACATCTAGTCAATTTATAAAGTGCATTTTGAAAATAATTCCCGAGAACAAAAAACTAATTTTCCGAACTACTTTTCGAATATTCAGACGGGAAAAATAATTTTTTGATAGCATCGAGCAGTAAATTCGATTAATTCAAATAAATTCGCATATTGCATATTCCAAATATGTAATTATCTTGTAAGTGTGTGACTACTCTCTTACTTCAAGTCTTTCAATATTTAAAAAAAAATAAAATTTTATGTCTAATATTTATAAGCGAAAGGACTTCAATATTTGCAAACTAATATTTTTTTTTTGTATTTTTGAGCAAAATTTAAATATCTAGGAGATCTCCTATGTTTAAATTTTTCACCAATATGAGGAAAAAGTAATAATCTAGACAATCTTACAGGTTGATTACTAATTTAGTGTATACCACAGCCTCTATAGCTTTTTTACGTAGTCATTTAATACAAATGCATTTAAGCAGATATCGGAAAGTGTGCTCCCACTTTGTGCTTTTTGCTTTATTAAAATATAAATATGTATTTTTACACAAATCTAACTGACTTACTGATGTTCAAGAACATGATTTAATATGCAAAATGGATGTGTGCAATAACTTAATTATATAAGTTCCGATATGTCTACTCGTATAATTTAATCGGATTACAGCGCCGTTGCGGCGAAACAAAGTTCATTAGGCTTTACCTACACATACTCGCTCTAAAGAAAAACTACAAATAAATGCAAAATGGCATATCGATACTTTGCATTCGCACAAAATTTTGCAAATATTTACTCACACTAGCTAGTACATATGTTTATTGAAAATTGGAATACTTCTAACTTGTAAAACGCAAATTCCAATGTGTTTATTAAAAGTAATATTTCTAGTCTTTTCTACAAGCTTTACGGACAATTAAATATGGAGGTGTTCTCTTTTATTTGCAAAGAAAGCGAATTTAACATGAGTTTATTCGTAGAAACCCAATTGACAACAAATTAAATAAAAGTCAATGAACACAAAAGTAATTTATTTGCATTATGCATTTAATAACAGGGTTGCATGTAGTTACTAAATAAATTAAAAGGTGTTGGAAAAAATTTATAATTTCAGGTGCGTTGGCATAAACACACTATGTATTCGTATAATATTATACAACGATAAAAATTAATTGAATTTATGAAAGCCCTATATATATGTATATGCCAGTATAGTGTAAGATGCATATATAGATCAATACATATGTATGTTGTTGGTCGTAAATTTAATTTGAAATCTATGACAAGTCAATGGCAAGTAACTGTAAGATTTATAAACGGAAGTTATTTAACACAATTATATTTAATAATGCATATATACATATGCATGTAAGAAGCAATTAATATTATACAAAACACCATACAATATGAGCTGTTACTCTCCAACTTATCTGTCTCTAACTACTACTATCAAAGAAAATTAGAAGAAGCGATGAATTGTAGAAAAATCATTCCAATTAGTCATATTATTCGATGAGCTCTAAATTACTCACATCCTTAAGCTATAAAGATTTAGTAATATATTATCGTATACGCTTATCATACTTAAATATCATCAAATTCGGGGTTGTGTATTCAATTACTTATAACATTAATTACATTAGAATTTACGACAAGAAAATGATAATGAAGCAGAAGTAAAGAAGCAGCATTATTAAATGAAGCAGTTAATAATATCCCAATTAGTATTTAATTGGCATAACTTGATATAAAATTACCCATTTAATGCTGTCCAGTGAAGAAAGCATATGTTTAGTGAGCAACTTAATTGGCAACAGAAGAAATGACAGAGAACCAAGTGTGTTTTTATAAGGTCGCAAGACGCGATAGGGGCATGGTTCTTTAAATTTTGTGTAACTATCAACTACATTCAAAGCTCAGCATATCGATCGGAAAAGACCACTAATTCTGTTATAAGCTAAAAATATGATTTAAAGTTAAGTTGTTACAACTTTTATTTAAAAGGAAGTTTTCACATAAAAATTTTGTTTAAGTGAATTGAGTACTTTTAATCACCAAACATTAACAACTTAATTAATTTAGTTAATTGACCTGACTAGACATTGTAACAGGAAACAATTATGCTAAACAATATGAATTATCTATAGAGATTGCAACTGGATTATATAAAATACTTTGAATGCGATCCCACCTTAATATATGGAATAGAGGTGTTCACCTAACTGTAAAATTTCTTGTCCTTTAACCAATGATAATCAATCGTATACACAATCATAGTTTTTTGTATGCTGTGAAATGCTAGTGAGAGTTCCAGTAGAAGTTGTATTTCATCTGAGTTTCTTCAAAACGCTGCTTCATTAAATTTTCTGAGACCCTAATTGCCAATGTAAAGCAAAATGGATTTGAATGTGGAAACTTCTTTACTGATCATTTATTTTCAGTTTCCAAAGACGCAAAAGGGATGACGCAATTAATTTTCAAAAGCTGATGGAGAATATATTAAGTTTATGTTATAGTCTGAATTACAAAAAACTCAATAATGCTACTGAATGTTAATTTTTGAAACCCCAGCATTGCTAAGAAGGATTTGCAGTTTTATTTCTTTTCAAGCTTTCCAAAGTGATAACAGTTTTCATTAATTAGAAATGGGCTTGGGACCAAACACAATTTTCCGTATCGACCTCACGCATTCCAACATTTGAGTTTAAGTTCCGATCATGTCAGATAGTTAATAAATTTTGTTCCAGTGGTACTTCATCTATCACTGAAACAAATTTTAATGTATTCCTGATTAATTTAAATTACTTCTGAGGATAACGTATCGAAATTAGCCGTTAGTCGATATTGATGAAAATATTTAATGACGTAAAAGTGAAGAATTCGTGGTTTTTGAAAATTTAAATTAAAAACATTTATGTTTTTGAGGAATACACAACTCCAATCCTAGTCATATCCTCTTAGAGTTCTACTCATATTTTGCTTAGCATATGAATAGCAAATAATTTCATATTATCATAATCTTAATGTAATTTTTAAATAAATTAAAAGAAATTAAATGTTTCATAATTTAGCAATAAATAGAATTTAAATAATTTTGTAATCAATAGTAGCACAATATTGGATTAGTTTTTTTTAGGCAAAATTATGTATATTAAAACATTGATTGTTTTCAAGACTAGCAGAATTTAGTTATATTTGTTTAATATATAAATTAAATATTGTAGTTGTAATTTTAAGTGTTACTTTCCTGCATTTGATTTCCGTTTTGAGTGAATAGCGTCGAGAAAATTAATACTCAACGAAAAATTAGTTTTAACTAAGAATTGGCTAAAAGCAGAAAGTGGAAAATTGAGTTCTTTTCAAAGTTATATTGGTCCTTGAAATCTGAAAAACGAAAATATTGAATAGCGATCAATACAAAAAATATGTTTAGAAACATGAATGCAAACGGAACTTATTACAATTAATTGCGTTAGTATACATTTGTATAATTATTATTTGATCGAAAAATTATAGTTTCCTTAACATTAAACCTTGTATCCCCTTTAAATAGCATTCAATTGATCTTACTTAGTTTTGTTTATAATTTGTAGATGAAATAATATAGATTTTACATCAAAAGCGTATATATTTGAGATAAATTCATATTTATGCAATTAATTATATGAGACACGTCGTATAGATATTATACGGTTATTACTACATTAGGGATTTGGTAACAATTATATTTCGACAGCATTCGATCTAATATAATAATAAAGTGATAATAAAAATAAAGCCAGTGAAAGAATTAATACAATAGAATGTACTTTAATTATAATAAAGAAATAAATTAAAAATAAAATATATGTTTTTTCTTATAAGTTATTAGCAAACATAAAATTTAATGCATGCCTAAATGTATCTCTAACAAAAATTTTTTTCTAGAAGAATAACATATTTTTCCTCCTTATTATAAAATATTTCTACTAATTAAGCTTTAGGTATCATTTTTAATTTAATTTCTCGCTAGAACATTACAATTTATGCATTCCTTGTACTTCAAAATATTTTTACTTTTTAAATTTAGTACTTTCACCCTGTCGAGTAGTTGAGCTATTTTATTACGTAAAGTCGCAATTTAATCTTACTACTTTCTTCACTTAACATGCTTTTATGTAAACATTTTAGCAGCCGCTTGCTGCTTAATTCATTGCTCGACCTTCTTGACACTTGTCCAATGGACATTGCGCTTCACATATATTATTCCTAGGTATATACGCGATTATATGTGTATACTTGTGAGTATTAAAAAAGCATACCATTTAGAAATGATATTCATTTCGTGGGGACCTGAGGTAAAAGCTCTCTATAGTAAATACACTGGGCTAGGAATTTTTAATTAAAGAGATCGAAGGTTTCACGGTAGTTTAGTGGCGTGGATATATTTCCACTAATTACATATGCAGTTTGAGGTATTTTCCACTAAACCATCTAATACAATATATATAAAAATGTATATATCCAATAATATATTTATATTCCACAACATATCGAAAAACTCCAGTTCAGACCCAGACCGAGAAAAATAAATATTAGATGCAAACGCTGAACATTTATTATTACACTTCCTCCGTCTTACCTCGTTTCCCTTTGATTACGAAGTAAGAGAAACTGAAAATTATGTTAAGTTGGCCGTTTTTCTCCAGCTTTTTCTCTGGTCCATTCACAATAGGTGTTTTGGTTATGTACATTATTTGAAGTTGGATATTATTTTTAAGAGGAGCGCTTACTATACCCGAAAATGAAAATAGGCAATATAAGCTCAGGTGGAAAAGGTATGTTAAATAAAAGGAACACGGCTTAAATTATTTTGTATTTCTTCAGGTAGATAAGCGCAGTGTTAGGATGGGCAAATAAAATTCAAACTTCGGATTACTATAAAAGATACACCCTATGACATTTACATTCAAGCAATCCTATGCAGTATTAACATATCAGCAAACCTACTAATGCCATCAAATATATTTCACATAATTGAATCGGAATGAACGTATATAAAATTATATATGGAAGTGGAATATAAATAAATACATTTGTTTATTATAATTGAGTAATTTTATTTAATTTTTTGGTTTTTTGTTTGAAATGTAGAGCTCGATGAAAGAGATTGATAAATGCTTAGAAACTGGGTGCACCTTAACACTTACCAACATTTATTTTGAAAGTTTTTTCTGTGTGTGAAGCTCAAAGATTTTAAATTTCTTTTTACGTTTTGAATTTAGGTTAAAATGTCCTAAAAAATTAATGAAAGGACCTATGATTCCTAAAATTCCAGTTTCTTCTAACTGATTCGATTTAATTCAAAAAGTTATAGATGTAAACTATGTACTACATACTCTATGATATTTCAGCGAAGGACATACACTACTACAGGGATGCTATAAATATACATTGTCATTATTTTTGTTAATTTATAATATTATAAACCAAAAGCTGTGGTTTCGTTCCTAAATTATATTTTTTGAAAACCGATTTTAATTTTACAAATCTCGAGAATATTTGTAATTATTCTTTAATATTTCATGCGCGAACTTTATATTGTTTTCTAAATGTCTACTTTTGACTATTTTAATTTATTTTTTTAAAAAGCGGCAATGGAACTCATCAATATTTTTTTTAATAATGAGCGAATGTGAGAGTATCTGCTTTCTAATCAAGCAAACGAGAATTATAATGATTCTAAGAACTTATAGTCGGAAGACTATAGGATAATAAGGTAAAGGAATGATGAGGCACCAGGCATATTTTGTGCAGAAGTCTTTTTTTTATATTCTTTCGAAAAAAATCTTTAAAATTTTATTTCCTTAAACCCAAACTTACAAACAATTCTGAAGAGTATCGCTTACGCTCTTCCCTGCTTTACTTATTTTATTTAAGCATTTATTTAAAAGAAAACAACATACGCTATCAAGTCATATTCAGTAGTGCTTTGCTTAAGGTGTGACTTTAGTATTCCTCCTGTTACTTACATGTTATTTCGGCACTTTTTCTTTTTTTTATACTAAGCATATTATAGATAGTATCTGTCATTTTAAATGTCATGAATTAAAGATTGAAGGAGTAAAATAAGAAAAAGGAGTAATAGTCAGCGAATTTCAAATGTTTATAAAATGGAAAAGGCAAACCCTAGACAATCCGACGAGCTTTCCAAACCACACCAATTATTGTATATTTGATACGAATAAATAATTCATATACGAAACTAAACTTTTCTTTAATTTACGGGAAGCTAGCCTTAATTTCAGAGGAATTTATTTGTATATATTTTTACTGAAGACTAGATCCCATATATATAGTTACTCAAAACTATTATGCATATTCATATATATATATTGATCTCTCATATTGTTATGCATAATTCTAGTTGAACATAAGTCTAGTTGAACGAGAACGAAACTAGTATTTCCTCTCACCTCTCAACACATTTGAGAAAGAGGAGTACTGTTAATAATTAAGCATCGAATCTTCCCTATTGAAGACATTTCTCATCTCGGATCTTCACTATTGAAGACATTTCTTACTATTTGAAAACAAGCACATTCTTTGCTACAAATTCTACTTTTGACTCAGTAGGCAATAAAACCAAAATAACTCTTCATAAGTCTCGCAAGCATGTTTAATTTTTAATGCTGTTGCGTTTATCACAACAAACTTTAACAACAATGCAGAATTCTTAAGATGGAGAAATAACTCACACTTAATACTACAACTGCGTCGAGAAAGTTGTTCGGAGGACTTAACTTCCATATTCCATTTTGAATAGTTGTCTTTTCTTTTTTTACGATGGATTGTGGGATAAGATTGCATGCTTTTTCTTATTGGCTTTCAATTATTTTAGACAACTTAAGAAACATTTCCATCCTCGCTTGAATAGTTAGAAATCATGCCTAAATTCGAATTCATGGTAAGCTCTCTGGGCGTGCGCAAAACATACATGGCTGGGTTCATATATAAGCACATACACGCGTACGATGCGATTTGTCTAGATAATATATATATACTATATATAAATAGTGATTGACGCTGTCGCATAGAAATTCATACATGTACATACATACATCCGTGCCTTTCTATATGTACATTCTTACTTAAAATTCATACCCAATCCTCATACCAGTAGTCGAAGTTGTCGACGAAGATCCAGAAGTATTTTGTTATTCATAGGAAGCAAATACGTCATTATGCCAACGAGCAACAAAGTTTATCTAAATGAATATTTGGCTTTACAAGACAACGTGAGCCGATAAGCTTAGAATAATAAGACAAAAAATAAATAAGAAGAAACATTTCAAAAATGTGACTCATCTCGTCACGGATATATACAAAGATATCTTTAAAAAATTATATGTATTTGGCTTTGTTGCGTCTACCGAGAAAGTACTGTATTGCCATAAACACAGCCATTAACTTTTACATGAATGATAACTGATGTATGTAAGTATATATGTATGTAAACAGTTAACGATGAGGTTCATGATGGGTCATAGTTTCGTTCAGCGGAATCCAAAAAATCTTAGCATAGATGAACGCAGCCGTGCATTTATTATTTTACCACTACTAAGTGCTAGTGATTTAGCTAACATGAGATATACGTAAG
Organism: Bactrocera minax; assembly: GCA_021498325.1. Taxonomy (NCBI): domain Eukaryota; kingdom Metazoa; phylum Arthropoda; class Insecta; order Diptera; family Tephritidae; genus Bactrocera; species Bactrocera minax. The sequence continues at coordinate 1,579,328 of JAKEEE010000060.1, forward strand.
TGCACGCATATCAATATTCAGAACGCCTTAGACGGCTGAACTTAAATGGCTTCACGGCTAAGGTGGTTGTGCCAACCAAAACCAAAACGACTGCGCCAATTTCCAATGTGTATGATATTACTCGTAATTTCGATTTCATTTAGAATTCACGTAAATTTTTTCAATTTGTCTTACGAACAATAATAACTTAACGGTTAATGTTAGGCCGAGCTTCTCTTACCATGACCAGCAATATTATTCCGTAAAATAGAGGCTGACCTTTGAATTTGAAGCGGGTTCATGCTATTGTCAAATTTGTATGAGAGGCTTTTATAGTCTGATGAGCGACTTATTTTTTAGAGAATAACTATATTTTTTGTAATTTTAGATTTTGTTTCGAACGCACGAGTCAGCGAGTGACAGTTACGCTCTCAACCATGTCGAATGTGGCGGACGTGTGGAATTGACATTGATATTAAATGACAAATAAATAACTATGAAAAAAAAAACGGCGTATTGACAGATCGTCTATACAATGATATAAATATGAGAGTACATAGTAACACATTAAATTATTAATTATGTAAGACATGTGTCAACAATGTTGTCACAACACTTCGCCAACAACCCCAAACCGACTTCGACTTAATATTTAAATGAATAAAAAGCAGTTTTCATCATATTGCTGGCTTTCAACTAGCTTGTATTTTTAACCATAACCATTGGTTTTATTCATCTTATATCCAGTTATTCTTAGTTACTCAAATGTTTGCTTTGTTGATAATTGGAAACTGAAATTTATGTAGTGAAATTTGTTTCAAGCAGAGAAGAACCCGAATATACCCGACTACGAACAAGTTCGAGAAATAGCGCTACTAAAGGACACCAAATCAGACGGGCCGATGTAAATTGATAAAAAGTAGGCAAGAATGCTAAGGCCAAGTTTCAGAAATTGTTGGTTCATACCTTTCCAACAGGCTTGTTGTGGTGTGATTTCTTTTAAATTTTTTGCAAAATATGCAAGTGCTATTGGATGTTAAAGTAATAAATAACTTTGGTCTAAGAAATATTGCATTTAATTTCGATTTATCTTAATTGAATAAATAATCATGGTGAATGAATCTGGTAATGAAGGACGAAAAGATATAATACTTTCTATCATAAAATATAAAGTCAGCACACTCACATCAGTTTTGTGTTGGACTGAGTGGGCAACTTTGAAGTAAAGCCTCCCTGGACGAACAAAATTAACGCTTTCTGGGGCTCTCAGCATACTCTAAAATAAGGTACAGTTGCATGGATTATTACGTGATTCAAAAGGTGTTAGAGAGTAAGATTCTGAAAAGATGCAAAGAAAAACTAGGTTTCAAAGCCACGCTGGCAGAAGTTTTCCTTTTCACAGGTGCATGTCCAGAATAAAGTTTATTTATATAAATATAATTCAACCACCCTAAAAAATTAGTATTATTATGTTAAGCATGTAAGTTCATTCCGATGCCGGCTAAGGTTTATTGTTAAAAGTTGTTTTTGCAATTCGCAGATCTTTTAACTTACAACGCAACATATAAGTGAGTTGAAAACGCACACGAACTCACATTCATGTACGACTCCGACCGATATCATGTGTAAATCATTATGCACGAGTACATAAAGAGGTATGTAAGGTAAAGGTGTAAGTGTAAAAACAACTATTTCTTCAGTTATCGTTCGGTTGATGGAAAGGCATTGACATTGCACCGGCCTTGGACAGGATTTTTAATTGCATCGGAAATTTACTGTTTCGAAAGCAGACATGTTTTTCCGCTTCGCAAGTTTCAATTCGATAAAGATTACTTCACATTACAAAAGAATTAGGAGCTATACGCTTCATAGACTTTAATACTGTGTTGGGATGATGCAAATACGTATATGATGAAATATTTCGAATTAGTTTTATGCTATTAACCTTTGCAAAATCACTTTTGGCTGAATAGTAGACTGAATAGTAGACTGAATTGAGGAATAGTATTAAATTCTGTTAATACACGTTGCCTTTAAGTTGGCTGATTTTCAAAAAATTTTTAATTATAGCAAACAATTTTTTCTGAGTGGTCCAAAGTCCAATGGCAGTTCCAAAGAAGTTTGAATTTTGAAGTATATATACAGAATAGCAAACAAAGTGTTAACCAGCAAACCTGAAAATTTCAAGAAAACATTAATTCTTAAGGATATTCTAGTCTAGCGGCGTGAATTTCGGACATTTTTTTGGCGCTCGATGAAAAAATAACTCACATTTTTACTGTAAATTGTAACGGAACATTTTATACTCTCGCAATTTGCAAGGATCAAAGGAGGGGAAATACTCTCAGCTGGTGGAAAAATGTATATAGATAAAATATGTCGCGAAAGAGTTGAACTTACATTAAGGTCTTACCGAGATATTTATATTAAAATCAACCTAAACAACTCTAATGAGATATATGCAGTATAAACTCAACAAAAATTTGATATATTAGGTCATACCAAAAAGTCAACCAGAGAAACGGGTATCATTATATCAGAAATAAGGAGCATATACCACGGTCTTGTCCGATATCATTACATTCAACGCTAAACCACATTATGTTTAAGAAAACACGTCCATTAATTTCATTGCAATATCATTATATGTAGTAAATATTATATATAGGAGCTGCAGTAATTTATTGGCCGATTTCAGACTTATTCGGTATTAAACTACAGAATATTCATTATTATGCACCCATTAAATTTTACTAGATATTTGACATATTGATCGATACATATGGTATCAAAGCGAACGGTATAAAGCCAACGGAAAGTTTAAAATTGTTATTTAGGTATTAGGTCTGTAACTATATTTGTGCAATTTTTTTTTTTAATGTGAACGTTTATTTAAGGAAAACATGTGCAACATTATTATTCGAAGTATTTCCCATCTGAAACCTTAACATTTTCCCATTTTTCTGGTCATTTGTGGATTTAATCTGAAAAGGCTTCGCGGCCAACAATGAATCAAGCCAATTTTTGATACCCTGATTCGATGTGAACCGTATTCCAGTGAGGACGTTCTGCATCGAACGGAACAAATGATAGTCAAAAGGGAAAAGGTCTGGGCTATAAGCCGGGTGAGGTAAGACTTCCCAGCAGTTGTTTTCCAAATAGTTTTTAACCAAGATTGGTGACAACATGAGGCCGAGCGTTGTCTTGATCAAATTTTATTTAATCTCGGGTCTGGTCGTGAATTTCGGGCGTTTTTCGGCAATCGCTCATTTCAATTTGATGAGTCGTTGTCGATAGCGCTTCCCATTAACGGTTTCACCCAGTTTTAGAAGCCCATAATACAACACGCCCTTCTAATGTCATCAAATACAGAGCATTACTTGATATTATTGATTACATATACTTATTACACAAGGGCTTTGTCATTGATTTGGCTGGTTGGATAGGTTTTACATAAAATTTTTGGCGTTTAGGATTGACGTAATGGATTATTTCACCATTTTTCACCACCAGTCGCAATCCAATGCAAAAACGACTTCCTTTTCGTAACGTTCAAACAGCATTTCTGACATGCAAAATCGTCTCTCCACGTCTCTTGGCTTCATATTCATAAAGCACCCAATTTCTTTGCTTTTGAATGTATCCGGCTGCTTTTAAACATTTTAAAATGGCTACTTGAGGGACTCCCAAAGATTCTGCAAGCTCTTCTTGTGTTTGGCAACAATCTCCATTCATCGAGTAATGCACTTCCTATCCAAAATCAACACTTTTAAATCGTGCAAACCACTTTTAGTGTAATCCGAAATTATTAATTTTTGAAGTTTTGATTTATTTTTTTTTTTCATTTGATTCCTATGAAGCTCTTTGGTATCATCCTTTCTATAAAATTTAATGTTTCTAACGTGTTTCGTTAATGAGTTATCGGCATTTTGTGGGTGTGGCAATAATCCGATTCTGATTCAGGGGATATGTGTGCCAAGTTTAATCACGATATCTTAATTTTTACTCAAGTAGTCGCTTGCACAGACAGACGAATGAACGGACGGTCAGGCAGACATCCGGAATTCACCTCGCTTCGCGATCGTGGTCAATTTGGTATGCATAATATTGTATAACTCTATATCTATCTCGATTAGTTTTGAGTGCTACAAAGAACCGAAAGAGTTTTTTAAAAATAGTACGAATTAAATTTTTTGATTCTTCTCGCTTCCCGCCATAAAATGGCAGATTTCAGTTAAATCGATTGGTTAGAGCTTGACATTTTTTATAACCCAGTAACTACCCTGTATGGATAACACCACTGTTCAGAAGAGAAGCTCAGCCAAATGTCCAGTAAGCGTCTTTAAATTTTGGGATATAACTTTAGGCAAGAAGTACAAGATGAAAAGCCTTTGGCCTAACAATTTGACCTAACGTCCAACAAATTTGATCTTGACGTCTGGTAGACCCAACAAGTCCAGCAATATTGTTTATTGAATGTATTATCATGTTCTAGGTAGTCGATGAAAAGAATTCCATGTGAATCCCCAAAAATCGACTAAAACCTTGCCGACCGTCAGCTGGACGGGCGTTTTCGATGATTTTCGCCGAGCAGCAACCATTTAGCGGACTTCCGATTGGACTCAGGTGTGTAACGATCTATCCATGTTTCGTCCATTGTCACAAATCGGCGCAGAAACTCGTTCTTATTGCATTTAATTAGTGCTTGATTGTCTTTTGAAAGTCGAACACGTATGGCTTTATGATCGATGATACTACATTTCAAGAGAGTCAGACGACTTTTCCAGAAACACCATTCATATATATTCATTCATATAAAACAGATGTAAATATTAGCGAAGATGCAAATTACTAAATGCAATGATAAAACGAATTGTAATTACAACTGAATATCTGCAGTATAGAACGTTAGGCTTGACTCAATGGACACGGTCGTGAAATATGCAACAACACAATAAAGAACACACCCACGCACATGCATACATATATATAGCGTAGAAAATAATGGATGTAGTGGAAACATTTAGCATATTCATGTACGCTCATTATTCGATACTTATATGGATATGTATTTCACTTACATTGGAGAGAAGTGCGTAGTACTTTTGTATTTGATTGGGCTTTAAGCCATTGTCACAAGTTCCATTTTCACTTTCAGTTACCATATCCGTACAAATGAATATACATAAATATAAGTATATATATACATATGTCTATAAGTTTTTAAGCAGTTAAATACGTGTATGCTTGCAAATTTATTTAAGCATTTGCAAAGCTTCCTGTGTGCTTTTTGTATTGTGGTTTTGAAGTTTCTCTCAATTTGTATTGTCTATAAGTGCAAACTTTGCTTCTTCACTTATACAAACTGAATAAAATGCGTATTTCTATACTCTTGCAACAGGTTTCAACAGAGCATTATATTTTTGTTCCCATGAAGTTGTTTGTAACATCTAAGACTAATCGAGATAGTTATAGAGTTATATATATAGACGAGTTGAATATTGGGTGACTGTTTGTTCGTCCGTCCGCCTTTCTGCGCAAGTGATAACTTGAGTTATTGCACAAGTTCCTTGGGTTCCTGCAAAGATTGGTATTGCAGATGGGCGTAATTGCCACGCCCACAAATTGCCAATAAAACTTATGAACTTATAAAATGCTATAACTAAGCTCCCAGTTATGATATAAGACTAGAATTCCAGCACCAGGAATTACGGTAGGGAGGGGCATCTGTAGGTTGAAAATTGATAAAAAATGGGAACGGCCCCGTCCCCTAATAGGTTTAATGTAAATATCTCACAAGCCACTAAAACTGTATTCACCAAACTTGCCGACAACAAATCCTTTCAGCATCTCCACAAACAGTGTGAAAATAAGTGAAATCGGATGATATCCACGCCCACTCTCCACATAACTGTTATGGTGAAAACTACTTAAGTGCGTTAACTCGCTGAAGAAACATGTCAGATTTTCAGAGAGAGAACATGAGAGAATTGAATTTCACAGCCAGAATGATTTTTAAGGGCTTCAAAGGAATAAATATAAATACTGGACCATGGGTGTCGCACTGCCTTCTTTTAGAGGAAATCCGATATTTTGGGAACTCTATACCAATTTTAACCAAACTTGGAGCAAGATATTACGTTTACATTCTGTTACATTGTGAAAATGGAAGAAATAGGAATACAATCACACCTATTTCCCGTATACCACATTTTTAAATTCCACAAAATTCTTTCACTTTACAGTATATAAATCAATTACAAGCGGAGATGTCGGAGCAAAACTTTGCACAAAAGGTAATTTTAAGGTATACCATCTCACCCCTAAAAAGTGTCAAAATCGGAATATAACTTTCGAAGTCCCCAGATACTAGTCAATCTGTGAGATATATTATTGAAATTCAGAGGAAACCTTTGCCTCAGAATATTTCGCCTTGTGTCAAAAATTGGTAAAATCGGGTAAATACTTCCCCTAGCTCCCATATACCTGGTATAAAGATTTTCAAACTTCTAGTTAGGTCTATCTACATCGGTCAATCTGTAAGGTATCTTAATGAAAGTCAGACAACATCCTGGTAACAATATGCCGTGATGCTAAAAACTAATAAAGTCGGACAAATGGGTAATATTGTCTATTGTCTATTGTCTAATATCTATATATTGTCTAGCCCCCATATACCTAATATATGAATTTCAAACTTCCGATTGGCTTAATGCGGTATGTACCGATCAATGTATAAGACATCTTAGCAAAATTAAATGAACGTATAATCTTGAATTCACTCAGAGATAGCAATGGCTTGGTGAAAAAAATCAGAGAACGATATACGAATCACCCTAGCCCTATATACTACATATAATGATTATCGTTATTCTAATAAACTCTATGTCGAATATGTCAGTCAATTATGATTTAAAGTGGATTTCCCAATTTAAAGCTGACTTTAGACTCGATGTAGCGATTTCCGACTTTAGGTGAAAGTAATTCAAATAATAAAATATATGTGATATTTATTGAAATTAAGTGCACCTGCTTTCTTAAACATAATTTGGTTTAGCATTAAATATGAATGAAATCGGTCTAGACCTTAGTGTAAACTTCACATCCCTAATATAATGATTTCCGATTCTTTGGTTGACCTTTTCCTAATATAATCAATATATTAAGTTTAGTCCTTTAGGTTGAGTATCACATTTGAGTTGAATGAGCTGATTTTAATATAAATATTTCGGGCAGCAAGCAAAATGGAGTAATGAAACTATGTGAATCTATGACTATATATACTATATATGACTATATATATCTATAGTGTAAGTTAGAAAGATATCAAATATGATTATAATCCAATCAAAAGTTCGTCGAATAATGAATGTTGAATTTTAACGCAACATTTTTTAGTATAAACTTTTTTCAACACCTGAACATATGCCGCTGGGTTTGATCTTTGAGAATTGCGAGTATGAAACATTCGGTTACACCCGAACTTTTTTGCCCTTCCTTTCTTGTTCTCTTGTACTTTCATTGATTATTGTTGTTAGTTTTGCCTTTTCATGCATCTGTTTTCTTATTGCACCCATGAAGGTCAGCAGCGCCACAGCTTTTATTTCCATACCCCGCCACCCTGTTATATACGTTCAATTACCTTTGCCTACTGCTTTGTGCCTCTTATTTTTTGTTTTTCAACGTTGTGAAATTCAACAAATGTTTTATGATTTGATATTCGAGGTATTAAGGTAGAGTTTCATCTTTTTTGTTCTCAGCAACAAATTTCAACAACTCGCAGAAATGCTTATTCCGATGCTTATTCTTTTTTTTAAGAATATATAAAATTAATGTTTATTTAAAGAAGAAGATTAAAGCCGTGGTAAAACCCTGGATAGGTGGCGCCGGTATCACTTTATTAACAATTTCGTATTTATATTTCGATTGTAGATATAAATATATTGGGAAAGAAAGCGGCTTGCTAGCAAAATATTAAATGGAATGGTGCTGCCAAAGAGCAACCCATACAAATTATCAAAACTAAAATGTGATCCAGCCTTGCTTATATCTTAGCTCTGATGTATTTAAAATGATTAAATCTGTAAGTATTCATTATGTAGAAATTTGGAAAATAATTCGGTAAGATATAGGTTGAGGTACTTGCAGAGTAAAGGGACAAAAAATAGTCGGTTTAGAGACGCTGCTGAAAGTCGTTGTAACTGCTTAGAATCAAGGTTGTAAAATGCCAGACATGATTTTTAACATTATATTGGCGCACCAAGTTCTTCTATTTTTGTCCAGTTTGAAGGTGCCATAGGTGATGAAATTTCAATCGGCCAAGATTCTCAATCGGAATTTTTTTGCAAAATATTCAAACACACCAAAGGGTTTTCTGTATAGTATATCCGATTTAAACTTAGTTAGCATTTACAATTGATGTAGATCACAATGTAGTGGGGCGGTCATTAAGTGATATATGAATATAGTAACTTAATTTCTTTGTTTTGTAGGAAATTAATTTAAGAACGGATGTGCGACTAATTATTTAATGATGAAAGTAAAAATAAATTCAGTTCTATCCCGCAGTAATGCGTCGGGAAACTGGTTCGAAATAAAAATAAAACTTCGGAACATATGCAGCAATCAACAAGTTTTCTTTTATACACTCTTTATGCATTCCTCAGTTTGTCTAAAGGTGTTGAACGTTGCGCAAAGTTAACGAAAATTAACGAAGCAGGCAATTCGCAACAAAATCAACACAAAGAAGTAAAAAAATGTTTGTCAATAGCAAAAAAGTAAATATTATGCAAAGCTTTTAATTTTTTAGTCCAATCGCTTCAAAAAGTAAAATTCAAAAAAGCTCAAATTTTAAAAGGAGACCCCTTTGGTTAACTCTTTAAAATTTGATGCTCCGTTTAATACAAACGGATTGAAGACAACAGCTATTTGTATAAAATACTTGGTCTTTTACTGAAGCCATTATCTACATTGGGTCCACAGACCATATCAAATAAGAGCTCCGGAAAGAGGAAAAGTTAAGAGGGAACGGTACTGGCTACAAGTGTTTGGACTTCGCCAAAGTTTGCGAAATTATTTTTCCAAACCTGTTTCTTGAAGATACAACCTGAGAAGGTTCGGAAAGATTATTAGTCTCATAAGATTATTAGTCATAGATAAACTGAGACTATATAGCGATGTAAACTAGTCACTACAGATTAAGGTGTCACATGCAGGAAACAGGTAGTTTTACTGCTTAATGTGTTGGGGTTGGATGAAATGTTGTGAGTGATTGGAGGGCACATAGACCAATGTTCGCAGTACGTACCTCTATTTATACATATTAAATTCCATTATATCTATCAACAAGCTTTACATTCTTTTATAGCTTATTTTATTTCATCAATTTAATAATTATTTACAAAGTAGAATTACCATATTTTGAGTTTAAAAAACAATTAAGTCGCACTGGGTTTATCAACAAAGTTCTCTCAAACAGCTGGACCACATTCGATTATATTTTATTTAATGTTTTGAATGTTTTGAATTTAATGTTTTAACTTATATTCGGGATATATAATACATTGTTTTTGAGATGGAAAACGTTTTTGCAAATAATTAATAGGGTACTACTTTAAAAAAACCAGGCATTTATTTATATTGAGGGAAAAAGGGAATTGGGCAGAAGGTCACCATCACGGAGATGAATTTTTAACAATTTTCTTATTCTTATTCTCCATCCAACCATGCCTTCAGATAGCAATTTCCAATTGGCTTGGCTTATCTAACTATCCATAATAGATCCAAAGTTAAACATTATATATTTTTAGGATGAATTTTTGAAAACTACACTTCCAACAAGAAGAGTTATGCAACTACGTTGCTTGCTTCCTCCCCAGGATACCATTAAATTCGTTCGGATTGACGAAAAATATTCCTCAAATTTCGTTGATATAGAAAAACTTTATTTAATTCTGAAAAACTGCTTCAAATCGGATTGTATTTTTAAATCTGCTGTCCGCTTACCAACGAAGCATCTTTTGGTATTTAAGCTATAGGAGAAAGGAGAAGCGTACTCCTTATTATTTATTAAGGTTAATCTTACTTGGGACATTCATGACGAATTTCTCATTTATTTTGAAAATTGTTATATTGTTATAATAAGGCTATCATAGAAATATGTTTTTGTTTACCGTGAGTAAATATAATAAATAATAATTAATATATTTTATTTCTTGTTTTTTTTTTTCTGCGTTGACTTTCGCATTCCACGGAGGAGTTAATTATAGTAGCACTCAAGCCCACTAAACTATTTTTTGGACAAACCTTGACATGGGATTGCCTCTTAGCTGAAGGGGAACTGTTGGGTATATGTGCAATCGGATTTAAATTCGAAATTGGGTTGAGGTGTTCACCGGAGATGGCTTTCTACAAAAATATTGCGAGAAGTAGGTTCAGGTATGCCCGAAATGTCTATTGTGGAAGTGAAATAATGGCATTAATTCTTACGACTTAAGCAAATTTTTAATTTATTTTGGAATTCGCAAAATCGGAACTTTATATGGAGTTTACGTATATACTATTGTTTATACATATATAAATTGTATAATATATGCATATGCATACATGTTGTGAAAGCAAATACTATTTATTCGTCAGCAAACGTTCATTTCTGCTTTTGCAGTTGTCTGTAGGCTACAACGCAATTTACGAAAAACTTGACACATTATCATCCGCCAACCAAACACAGGTGTATATGCATAAGTAAATGAGCATTGAGCAATACACAAAGACCGGCTAAATTGGTCAACTGAGAACATTATGGTCTACAAATGATACATCTGAGCTTCAGCGTCAATTGCATTTGCGTTTGTTGACAGTTTTCTTGAATATATGAAGAGATGTGTTGCGGAGGTGTTGAGTTGAACAAAAGTTCAACCAATCTGCAGCACGGGCTGTAAATCACTTTGGCCTTTCGTCGGTAGCCATAATTTTTTTTTTTAATTGTTTACCATACCGAAGTGTTTATAATGAAAAAAGCGAATTTACCATAACCGCAAGCTTACTGTAATTTTTGAGTGCATGAACTTGTCAAGCTATTTTTATAATGAACACGTATCGCCGTCAAGGGAAAAAGCAAACCAAAGCAAAAGCGAATTAATGGAAAAAACATGTTTTAGTAATTTTAATAACTTAACTAAATCGGCTTATTTGCTTGTAAATGTAAAAATTCTTTGCTTTTGGTAAATAAGTAATTTTGGAAAATAAATTGCAAAATTATCATCAAACTGATGCAAGAGTCAATGGGTCTTGGCATAACTGTAATGAGTATGTTCATACAAAACAAACTCGAAACTTTAACCTCACTTTTCTGAAAATATAATTGTTTAATTATCATACATTTGAATTTACATTTTAATTACATTTAATAATGGGCATATAACTATATTCCTGCGGTTTGCCAAGAGATGGTCAAGGCAACTCGATTATTACTCCATTTTTCTAAGCGAACATGCGTTGGGAAGCTAATGTCCTTGTTTAACTTTTTCAGTTTATGCCAGTGAAAAAGGAATGTACACCTCTCCTGTCACTTAAAACTGAAAGAGTAAATCACCTAACCAACTTTAAAAACTGACTGGATCGGGTAGGTTTGACATTTATCAACTAGAACGGTTGGCACGACCAGATTGGAATCCTGCAAAAAAACGTTTCAACAGAGACATTTGAAACCGCCGTGCATGATTATTCGCAACATTCATTATTCGACGAAATTGTCAATGGATTGCAATCATATTTGGTATCTTATTTACTTATATTAGAGACCATAGACTCACGTACTTTCCATAGACTTATAGATTACATTACATAGACTTATAGATCCGTAATGTGTGTACGTTTCCAACTAGTCATAGCTGGTTTATCAGCATGGATCATTGACTTGACGTACTCCTACATAAAGTAGTCTAACGGAGTCTAACAGAGTCTATTTACTTGACTTTGTGACCGATTGACATTCGCATTTCTTGAAAAAAAAGTTCGTTTCAATAAAGCTATGCCTTCATTGACGAATGGCTTGTTATTGAAACGTCCTATTGAAACCATTTAGAGGTTAGACGCTTTATTGATTTACATGGAGAACCAACATGGTGTACCGCTCACCATTGACGGAATCATTAAATCTAGCCTTTTTATATCAATTATATGAGAAGGCGCCATTTGAGTTTAATCCACATATCAGATGGAATTCCGTACAGGTCATAAGATCACCGAGGTCAAAGATCGCCGAGGTCAAAGAACACTTTAGACATTCAAAAGAGGTTTTAGCGGACGTGGACATTAAAAATCCACAAAATTGACAAATGAAGGCGGTCCGACAATGACCCCTCTCTCCACACCATAGGACCACCATGTCAAGAGAAATTTACTTCTCCTAGACGATTACTGCTAAATTTCAGTCGAATCAGATCGAATTAACTCTACACACAGTCAAAACAAAACTGCGGTCGCTTATTCGATTCTTGCGAAGAGCACTTGGATTTATTATAACGTAACTCTTCTCCATCATTAGCGACTGTCAAAAATCGGTTTATCAAGTTTCACGTCCGATTTTTAGGAGCCATTCCCAAGTGTCCCGAAAAGGGCACCACACACACCACACCACAGATAAAAGCCTAAGTTATTATTGATGGAGCACAAGATAGCTGAGGCAATTACAGGTATCAACAAAATCCAAGTGGGTCATATACTGCATGAAATATTAGAGATAATGAAACTCCCGGTGCAATGGGTGCCGCGTTTGCTCACTTCAGATAACAAACGCAACTATGGGACTAAGGCTCAAAGCAGTGTCTGAAGCTGTTCAACCGCAATACTAAAGAGTTTCTGCTTCGCTTCGATGCCATCGACGAAACATAGATCTATTTGTACATACCAGTTAACTAACAGCCGAAACAGTAAAGTTTACCAGACGAACCTGCTCCGAAAAAGGCGAACACTATCTTATCGACAGGAAAGATGATAGCCATCGTTTTCTAAGATTCATAATATGTGACCTACATACATCGACTACCTGAGCAATATTACTAATAACTAAAGACGTCAATAAAATTATCAATCAATCAATAAGGACCTAATAATTAAGTATAAGAAATGGCTTTACAAAGAAAGCACCTCTAAGCAAAGTTAAAAGTATGAGTTGCAACTTTTTAGTTTTAAGTTATTTGCATTGAGTTTATTTTATTTTCAATAGGTTATTTTTTTAGCTTTGATGACATTGTACTTTTGGCAAAATAACGCCACAACACTTGCATGGACTTTGGACTCACTTGGCGTGTTAATTTGGCGAACGGTATTGGCGCACACGAAAACCTGCTTTGACAGCTGCGTCACTGGATTAAAATATACTTAGTCATGATGAATTTACATACACACCTATATTAAGTAGGTATTACATTTAACGTTAAATAGTTATACAAGTATTCTAAACTATGAAAATGAGTGATCTGATAGCGTGGAGTAGGAAAGGGGCGTTAAAAGCCAGAACGGGGGCTGTGTTTTGGACGTGGGTGTAAAAAATGGAAAATTGTTACAAATTGAAATGTTAAATTTCACATTTCCCTTGTTTATGTAATACTCTTAATTTGCGGTTAATGAAGATAGAAGTCGGACAGATGTAGTAAGTAATACATGTTCGAATACATGTTACTTCTTTTGCTAGTTTTTACATAGTCTACTCTCTAGAAATCATTATAAGATCTTATTTGTATACCTATTCACATATGCAAAACAATATGTGTATGCTACATTTGACTAATATTGAGGATATTAGTCAGAATAAGAAAGACATATCATTTTTATCATATCTACTTTTGTTAAAAGTGGTTTTAAGTATGTTTCTGAAAATCAACCCGAAATTTCTATCTTTTAATTTAGTTGGTATGCTTATGGCGCCATTTCCTCTTCGCCATCGCCAATGCACAAAGTTCCCTAAATATTTTGCAGAATATTCTTCCGAAAGCATTTTCACCACTCTATAGTTAAATAATTCTGCTAAGAGACAACTTTACAGGTATTGTCTTTGTTCTTATTATTGTTTCAAGTATAGATTGTGTTTCCAAGATTTACTTTATTTATTTATTTATTTGTTTAACATAGTTTATTGACAATTATCAAGTTATGGTTTTCAGTGGTGTGATGCGAACTGAGAAGTGAGTGTAGAAGAACGTTTCGTATTGTTCCCGTTTATTATGAGAACCAGCCATCTCACTTTGGATAAACAATTTCAGGAAAGCAAACATACAACCGACCATTATTAGGTCTAAGATTTCGAAAGGATCTTATTTGACTGATCTTATTAAATGACGTAATAAAAACTCTCTGTAGAAGCAAAATACAGGCTTATAATTTACATAAAGGTAATTGCGTTTAAAACTTATCAGGGGTCTACTAACTACACCAATTATCCGTGTTTCATTACTCTAAAACATTCCTCGTAAATTTAATTGCAAAAAAAGTTATTGTAGTTGTTTTCTACCGTAAAATTTGAAAAAGCACAAAAAATATATGTGTGTATGGATTCATAACTCAACAATTAGCCGCTGCTTATTTGTAGGCACATCTTGTACGCCTTTGGCCTTGAAATATTCACAATGTCATCAAAAGCAACAAAGATGCATGTAAACACACATGCATATGTATGTATGCATATAAACGGACACAGAAGTGACCAAAATTAGAAATTGTGAACGTGAACTCCACGACTGTAAATGGAATGCCTCCCAAATCTGGAACCACCCCTCCTGCATTCCATGAATAATTCAGCGAAGTCGAGTGAATTTTTGTGGTTTTTAATGAATTTGTTTACATGAATGTATGTGAATGTACAATATGTATATTGGCATGCAGGTGTATATGTACGTGCTTGTATAAAAATTGCAAGCTCGAATGCGACGCGATGAGCCCAGTGATGATCAACAACGCGACTTTCAGCATCGCATATGAGCATTTAGCATTTAACAACAACAACAACACCAGCATATACTCATACGTTTATATGTGTCGATCATATACAACATTTATATATATATGTGTAAGTTTTTTGGTTTGACGTATGTGTCTAGGCCCTAAATATTTCAGCGACCAACCGATACGTGCCCATTTCGGTGGCAACGAATCGCAATCGTGCGCATACCTCCCAACTTATATATGTACATAAAGATATAAAGCAATATTCGAGTATATATATATATATGTACAACTGCATTCCACTTGCACAAACATTCACAAACAAGGTGTACACAAAGATTTTGTTGTCAGTATATTTAGCGTGTGAATATCTTATGCGGGGAACTTAAAGCCGGTCTTGTTAAGGTCAAACCAATCAGTCGGTGCTGCCAATTAAAGCCATCACGGAGACTGGTGGGGAAAGGTAGGGCTGGTGACAGTGCCAACATTGAGCGCACTTTTCCATTATCTCGGCATATCTATATACATATCTGACAGCCCATTATATATATACAAATATATTGTATATTATCACGAAACATTAAAGAGGAATAATGTCTTATGGAGACTGAGTAATGAAAGTAAAAAAATCAGCTAAATTCATGTACTCCGCATCAGACCGTAAATTAGACGTCAGCTAATCTCTCCTCTTATTCGTGAAATCCCCAAATTCGCACTATGACTGCGCAAAATAAATGGAATCGTCTGGAAACTGATCATAATAATTTTATTATGTGAGCAAAACAGAATTATAGTGATTTGGAAAAAACTAAGTTAACTGGTCTTACACAGAGAAATCTACGTGAATGTGCGAGTTTTACCATAAAGACGAACAAAGCACGTATGCATGTACAGATATGCGTAAATATGTAAATTTAAGAGTATTTATATTTGCATTAAATACATTGAACCTACACACCTCCGCACTAGTAACCGTTAAAGTGTGGTCATTAAGCTTAGTTAAGAGACTGTGCTATATTTGGAAAGAGAATCCCACAATGCCGATATAACCGAAATATTTAAATTTACGGAGGAAGACGCAGGTGAGTTTCGGTGAACGTAAACAAATTAAATAATATACAAACAGACTGAAATCATTTTAACAAAAAATTTTCGAGAAACAATTTTGGAGTCAAGTTCAAAACGCTTTAAAATTCTGTATACTGAAGAAAATTTGAATTACCTCAACCAAATTAATGTTTGTCTTTGAATTTCATTTCATTTTACCTTATTATTATATGCGATTAAAAATTATTGTGTTTTAAGTTATGTTGAAAAAAATTACCGCAGATATAAATTCCAAGGAACTTAAACAGTTTACGGCGAAACCAGTTATAGATGGATGCAAGATATACAACAAATGCTAATTTGATCACATTAAATTATTTACAATAGTTAGAAATATCTACTTCGTGTAAAAGTAATTTTAAATAAATTTCTTTTCAATAATATGAAAAATGAATCAACATTACTTCTTCCAATTTACACAAGTATTTATCATTTATCATGACTTCAATCTGGCCGCCCCTGTTTTTCCAGTTACGATGTTAGATGTTTCTCCTTCTCGACTTTTAATATGATGAGAGTTGTATATCTCTAAAACAAGTGTTTATTCAATGTTCGGTTAGTGCGACATCTAAAAATCTACATAATATTTGAATTTACTGAATGTCAACTTTTCACACACTGAGGAATATTAAATTGGAGAAGGCCCTTCTTTCCAATCAACAATGACAACATTGCGAACACTAAGGGTTTGGAGCCTTTGATATATTGGTTTAAATTCACTTCTTCTTCCGATAGTAATTATTGTAATAATATTCATATAATAATAATATTGTGATAATATATTTATTGATATGTGTCAAACTTATATTTCATTTTGGGGTTTAATGGCTTTTTTTAATGATAGCATCCTTTTTAACTTCCAACGGAAATTCGTATATTCAACCATTTAATTGCGAGAGCGAACTATGCATTTCAAACCCCATGTGTGAAAATATTTTCAGACGAACCACTTCCGGTTCCATTAGAACGTATTTGTTTTGAGTCTTCGATCAGGTCTTATTAGCTGTTCATATCAGACTGCTATAATTGAGCACTGAGTACGTAGTCAAGCACTGAACGGATGAATTGATAATGCATAGGTTGGAATAAAATTTTTTCTGGACAAAAAGTAGCGCCTTATTTAAGAAGAGAAGATAACTAATCGAAACATTTTTGTTGAAACAAACAAGAATGGTGAAAAGAGAATATAAACGTTATACAACATGTTTCATGAAATATCAAATTTCATATTTTTTACGAATGCTATCATGAATTGTTTTCTGTGTATTTCGCGATAGTTATGTGTGTTAATTGGCTTTGGTATGTGGTTTTCAACCTATGATCGTATAATTCGATTTTAAGCCATAATCTATTTGATACAGCCAAAACACACACAAACATACTATATATGTATAATGGAGCGTGTTTCTATTTTATTTCACTTATTTTATTTCATTTATTTTATTTTGGCTTTTTTGGAGCCATATAAGTATTTATGGCTAGAATAGATAATCGGTGGATTATTTGGATTTGGCACTTCCCTATTTGGCTGATTTTTTTTATTATACTCAGGTATACTACTGTTGAGAATAACACACATACAAATGTATGCATATGTATATATTTTTGCCAACTAGGCATGTGTCAGTCCGTTTTGTTACGGTACATTTACTCGTTAATGCCGATAAAATACAAAAATTCAGCTCTACCCACAACTTAAAAAATAAAATAAAAGCCAAATGCTGAGTGTGAAAACGCAAAAATGTGTTGGACGCGAGATAAATATATAGTATTTATATATGCACATACATACTTACATAAATACCTTCATAAAGAAGTAATACTCGCAGTATATATATATTAAATATTGGTGAAAACGTGTTTGCTAGTTTCAAAATTTAATAAATTTAATTTCTTGCCTGTATTTTGTTTAAGCCTGCACACGCGTGCCCGAAATACATTGCTAAAAGAAGTCAGAGATTTTATTTACTGGTGGAGCCCCAGAGCTACATATTCATTAACCACAGCATCGGGTCAGTTGACTTGTTGCTTGAACTGCCGATTTCTTTGTTATTATAGTTAATATCATTTGTACACCTTGCATATATACTTGAGTATATAAGTGCATATGTATGTATGCGGTGGAACTACCTGTGTATGTGACTTCTATAAAGTGCTATTTAGTCTTGCTATACGTAAAATAACTTTGAGATGATAGTGCCGGAGCGGCGGACTAGATGGAGCGGTTTGTTGCTTGACAAGCCGATTGTCCACATACATACATATATGCATACATATATTCACATGTATATTCACATGTATATGGATATGTATGTATTTGAGTGCCAATTGCAAGAATTGTCTGCTTTGTAGTTGGCGTCGTTTATGTAGCATCACTACCACCATGATGGTGGCTACCATCTCACTTAGCGTTAATTCTTTCAGTTCATTTCATTTGCTTGGAATTTTCGGATGTATTGGACTTTGGCCATTTAACCATGAACCGCAACGTTTACGCCAATAAAGAATTAGCGGCAGTTTGTTTTATCGGTTATCACGCGAACTTGTAAACGTTTGGACATAAAGACATATATGCAATATATGATTATTCATAAATATGTATATACATATATACAACATACAATAGCTGGATAGAATGAATAGAAGAAGTCTTGACATTTCGAAATGTGTTTATGTTATACATGTAACAGGTTAAGCTTTTAAATTTTTAAATACATTTTTTTTCTTGTTCGAAAAGATAACGTTACATGGTTTTTCAAATTACGTATGAGTAACAGGAGCTTCTTTTATGCAGACTCAAGGCTCAGGGTGATAAAGACAAATTTTTGGCGCGCTACGTAATAAACGAACCGAACTTACAAACATTCACAGTAAATATCAAGTCCTTTCATTCATGACGTCACGAACTCATATATATTTCGGTTAAACGCAATCCTAAAAGTAACGGAACACAGTATTTTTGCCTATATGAATGCCTATACAAATGAATGTTGCTGCGAGTGTATTTGCGAAGGAATCGAATCGACCAAAACATCTGATGAAATGTGTCAATTCATAAATTTCTTTAAATACGACCTAGTTTAATCCTATTTCGAGGCAAATTTAAAATAGTATCCCTGAAACGATGCCTTACTAAATGAAGTAAAAGTTACTAAAAAGTATATTTTTTGACATAAAGAGGGATACCGTATTGAAATGTAAATATATACATTGGAAACTTCAAGCATATAATTTTGAGAAAGTGTAGAATTGTTGACCATTAAGTGAAGTGGAAAAATTTGCTCATAGTAAAAACAGCAAAGCTGAAAATTGTTATTAATTACGATGGTATTATCAATTAAAATAAAAACTAACTACTCTCTACATTTGACCTCCAGTGCGCTGACTAAAGATGAAGAATGTTGCTCACTTCCTACATACATTTTCCACAGTATTGTTTTATTGATGTGTTGATTTCTAACTAGGGGAAATATCAATAAACAATAACCTTTGATAAAAAAAATGTGTATTGATTTTATCTCATATTAGAAAGTTACATGCCTGAAAATATCAGACGACGTAGAACAATTCCTGGGGAATATTCAAATCACACTTTCGAACGCTTTTGCCAGGGACACACTACTGTGGAGAATTTAAGCTTACAACGTTGACAAGTTTGTCCGATCTCGTTGAAGTTGCAAAAGCATTATTTTCTTTATAATAAAGTTATTTAGTCTCAATAGCTTATGCGATCAAATAATAGTGAGGTTAGCTCTGAAACGAAACTTTAAACAATTATTTAATAAATTTTAAAAAATAATATTATTATTTTTACTTCCTTATCCTATTAATTGAACCATTTATTACATATTACTAAATAGGAAATAATTACGTAATTAAATACATAAAACTACTAATTGACGTCAAATACAGTATGTCACTTCCATAACCAGATTTTACAGCGCGCTTTATGATTCCAAAACAACAACTCAGAGACACGCGACAAGCTATGACAGCCGCGTATTCGAAGGTAATTTAGTATATTAAGAGCTAGTGATACATATCAACTTGAGTCAGAAGACTTATTTAGGAATGTAGGAATGCTAATTACAACAAATTTATCTAGCGGACAAATTATATTATTATATTGTTTGTGAATTTTTAGATTTTACAAATACTCGGCGGTAATCATTCGGCATGATCTAGATTTAAATGAGGCTGATGCCAATTGTTCAGAGCGCCAGCGCGGTACAAAAGTGGCAACCGGAAGCAAAACTCAATAGAATAGTGACGCTTTCGTCAAACTCACCGGCAGACAAGGAGTGGAATCGCGACACTTGCACTGCCTTTTCAAGCGCTATTAGACAACATATTTACATAAACACATATTTCGCGAACGATTCGACTTAAACGCTTCACTATTCAGTACATCTAATACTGTGAGTACTTGCTGTGCCTGGGTATTCAGGGATTTTTATTTCCAGAATGTCTTTTTGTCTATATTTTGACGTCATTTCATGTTTCTACGGAATTTGCCCAAGTTTGACGGTAAAACGCAATTTTCGCGCTTAAATAAGCCGTAATACAGAATACTTCTTAACGCTTTTTGTGGGCACGTTGTATTTATTTGGTCGGGTAGAATACGAGTTTTTGTTTTGACGTTAATATTTTCTTAAAAAAATAGTTGAACATCGTCATTTAATTTATTTGCAAATGCAAATTGCCATCGTTTACCTTTCGCAACTTGTGTTATGTCTGTAAAATCAAGCAATTACAGAAAAATAAGTACGGATGTTTAACTAAGGTACTAAAAGGTGTGAAAACGAATTTACAATTTACGAAATTTACAATTACAAAATTTGCAAATTTGCGACATACAATTTTCAAAACTTAAGAATAGCGTTTCCGCTGTACAGTAATAAGGAGAGAGCGGAGAGTAACGAAATATTGAGGTCTAAAGCTGGAGATCTAATAAATTTACTATTGAATTTGTCGAAATTCCTTTTCATTATAACGCAAGTTCAAAAATAACGCCATTCCGTCAGAAGCTGTAATGAATACAAAAGAAACGTAGCACAACTTGCCAAATCTGATCCAAATAGTCAAAATCGGTTCATATCTTTATCCTTCCGGTTGGCCTTATAGTAATATATCCTTCAATATGCGAAATATATTAAATAAAATATGTTCCAACTGCTTTAATGTAAAATGAAATCTGGCTGGCCCAAAATATTATGTATGATGATTATATCTCTACAACTCCTAGTTAAATAAAATATATTAAAAGTTAGATTAGAAATGTTCACAATGAATTCTTTAAGTGTTATAAAAAAGGACGGATTATGGAAGCAATTTTTATTAGCAAATTTATAAAATTCTGGTGGACTACTTTCATAAAACATGAAGAACTTTTTGAGCTGTGAAAAACCCTTTTATATAATCACATGGTTCAGATATGCTTAAACTGGAAATGTTGTAGTAGTTACCATATATGCAAATTAAACATACCCGAGTAAATTTTCCCAAATATTTGGTATTAATTTTCGTCTATATATGCCTTAATTTAACATAACAGCGTTTAATTACTATAAATTTCTTTAATACATTCACACGAGGTTAACATATTCAACTACTGTGATCTGCAGTAGTTAGAAAAATTATTTCTGTTAAGATATTTACGTTATTGTATTATAAGTCAATTAAATCGCATATTAAAATTAGAAGCTGGTCAATCAATTATTCTAAATAAATAATAATCACAAAAACTGTCCCAACATTTATATGAAATCAAATCACCGCGTAATTATATTATAATTATTAATTATTAGTAATTTTATTACTTCAGCATACCTATCTGGATCATTCAAAAGATTTTATTGTGCTTGAATTAATTATTATAAAATGGTATAGTGCGAAGTTTTGGTATTATATTGCTTGTAAATAAATATCTCGATATTATTTGAATACTTATGTCTATACAGATACATGTAATTGCTTCAAAGTAATCAATACATTGTACTCTAATTTGCCTTTTCGCTTTTTCCGACTACACTAGCTGGAACAATTTCACACATTTCACATAAGTTTCACGTCACGTTCATCTATGCATCATAATCCCGAATACACTTGACTCAACCAGCATTATTGTGGAAGCTAGGTGTGGTTATTCAAAATTCGTTATGGTCATCTTCCATTATCACAAATTATGTTTAAGTTCTTGCTATAAGCGATATTTATGGTAATTAACCAAATTATTTCTTATTTCTGGCGTAAGTTTATTGTAAGTACTCTGTAAGAAAATTGTTTATTTTTCAGATTATAAAATAAATTAATTAATATCTCGTTTATTTTATAATGTTAGCAACAACTGTTGGATGAACAAAACTAATATTATTTGTGCACCAAGTTGCAATAGTTTAATTTTAATTGTTTTTTTTATTGTATTAAAGAAGTTATGCTAAATTTCCGGTTTGTGTATTAATTTATTACAATTCTTGCTTTTATTCTATATTGTTATTTAATTTATTGAAGAAGCTTCACAAAAAAATGAGCGAACAGAACAAGTTATAAAATAAAAATGCATACAAATTAAAATCATTATAATAAAATTCGCATAAATAAACATATTTCTTTGATCTAAAATAATGCAGACAGTAACGAACAGTAGTTAGCTATATTCGTAGCGGAAAGACCAAACACATTTTAAAATTTTCCGAAAATAATGAATGAAATAATGAAAATAATTCCGAAATTGATGTGTTTATCGAAATTGCATATATTGTATACAAATACATATTTATATAATACCATAGACAGATGGACAATCGTTGACCTAAAAGCGGTATTTGAAAACAACCTAAAATAACTAACTTTGAAAATTATTTTGTTCCGCACAGCAGTATGTGTTCTTGTCGAAGCATTTTACGCGATTAGTTTGCTTCTGACATGAAATTTATATAAGAAGTTCTGTTTTATTTGAAGATTTTCTGCAAAAAATTTTGAAAATGTTTTTCGAGTGGTGATGGGAAATGGTGGTGTGCTGTTTGGAGCCAACGAAGACAGACTCACTGCACCTTTATGATAAAATAAGCACACCAAAATTCATACTTAAATTTTTAAATTATTAGTGTCAATACCTCAGCTGCAAGCTTTCACCACTTAAGAGTCACTTGAAATAAGGGGGGGGGGTTTAACAAATGTCTTTATTTGTATTATCAGTGGCAACAGGTGATAGCAGGTGTACTTTAAAATTTACTTTTCACACGTCATATAAATATGGCAGATAATTTGCTAAGTGTCCACACTTATCAGCTTATATTTATTGTGTTAAAGATTATTTTTATTATTTTTTTTATTGGCATGGACTAAACCGGTAAAATATTGTTATATAATTCAATTATTAACATATTGTTGGTAGACATACAATTGCGGTTGCAATACGTATATAAAAATACCACACCCGCTTTTTTTTTTGGAAAAGCGGTCAGAACTCAGTAGGTATTGTCAAAGCTCCGAATCGATTTCTAAGGTACAAAAGCACTTAAATTCATATTCATATAACTTTATTGCAGAATATAAAACAATAAGCAATATTATTATTATTATTAGACAGGATCGATCTGGTTATAATATTTAATGGAAAATGTTTTATATAGTCCCGTGCCAAATTCCAGTATTCTGCCATAAATACTTTCTTATTTAATGTGCGTGGAGGGGAAACTATAATTTTTTCAGCAAACCACAGGTTTTTCATGAATATCACTCTAGTTGATGGAACCTCCGAGCATAATTATTTCACTTAATTCATATATTCCTAGTATTAATGCCTTTCCGTGTTTCATCAAAAGAAAATACATTTTATACAATTTATATTCTTATATATTGTTATATTATTTGAGGGAATAAGTAGAAGTCACTGGGTGCAATATCAGCGCTGTAAAGCGAAAGACACTTCAATTCGATGCGTCGGTTGGTCAAGACTTCTTTCGTTTGTGCCGTTATGTGAGAGAGAGAGAGTATTGCCAAGAATGACTAGATTGTGTTCTAGGCGAATTTAACCTAACGCTTTTGCTCAGACAGCCCATTTGAAACTACTTAGAACACCCGAACAATGGATTATTCTTTAGTTTTGGGATTGTTTAATAGCTCGATCGTATTGCTGCTGTGAAAGGACAAATTTGTCGAATGGTTTGCGACAAGATGATCTTGCGCCAACATTTTTTCATAGAATCGCTTGAAATCTTTTACGGCTGGATGCATTTGAAGACGCTCTAGACAACAGAAATGTTGCCACGTAAGGAACGTTCTACGCGCATTTAGAGTTGAATATTTATATTGAACATCCCAAAGAAAGCGACCTATGGCATCTAGCAATACAGCAAGCGCCAAAGTCCTGATAATATTAAAAGTAACGCTCGTAAACAAGTACCAAAAACGGGAGGTTCCTTAACATTGCCTTTTTTTATTTAAAACAAGTGTTTTAGTATTTCTTATTTTAATAATCAAAATTTTCCCTTTGTTTCTTTTTTTCACAAAAGATTAAGGTAAACTCTTTCAGCAAAGGCAATAAAATCTATAAATTACTCTAATAAATATTTCCATTCTTGAACGCAATGCATGGTTATTATTTTAAGTAAAAATCAGCAATAAAACACATATGCATGCTATAAATACAATGATATATTTAGAAATATATTTAGACCCGCCGATGGTAGATAAGAAAAGTTTTATGATTATTGATTAAAAGGCTAAAACTAATTTTTGTGATAAAATTAAATAACTGACTTTAAAATAAACAAAAAGGAAACGGACCAACTAACCAAGTTGTTTCCAAAGTTCAAAACGTGAAATGAGTATTCAAATTTCAATTGCTATTTACATACACAAAAAGTTAGCCATTTTATTTTATTGGTACACTTATCACCTTTAAACAACTTCGACTGGATAGCATTCAGATTCAGATTCTCTATTTGTTCACGAGAGGCAAGAAAACGGGATTTTAAATTTTTCGTTATTAAAAGTATCAAAGAAATTTCTTCAATTTTTCTATTCTAAGCTTTTTGATGCCGAATCAACGTTTAGTGAAAAATGTTTAAGAGTGGCATTAGATATTCTCAGATGCCAAGAAGATTACAATCACAAACGTCGCTCTGGATTACTTCGCACTTTCACAACTGGTGAAAACGTGGATGAAAGAAAATAATTTGAACAAGTAAGAAAGGGCTAAGGGTGTAACCTAACATTTTATACTCCCGCAATGTGCAAGGATCTGAGGCGGGGATATGCTTTCAGGTGCTGGCATAACTTTATATTAAAAAATGTTGCGGAAGAATTCAACATTCATTATTCGACAAAATTGTCAATGGATTTCAATCATATTTGGTATCTTATTAACTTATATTACAAGTCATAGACTCAAGTACTTGCGTTATTATATTTCGCTTTGTGTCAGAGATATTTATATTAAAATCTACCAAATTTACTCAAAAGTGATATATGCGATATAAACTCGACGAAAGTGGTTTAATAAATATATTGGATACATAAGGGAAAAGTCAACCAGAGAAAAAGAAATCATTATATCAGGAATAAACGGCTTAGACCATGGTCTAGGCCGATTTCTTTCATAATCACATTGTGTTTAAGAAAATATATCCACTTAATTTCATTAAAATATCACTCATATTGACCAACATAAACGGTTTAAAGTCAGATGGAAAGTCGGGAATTCTTATATCGGGCATTTTTGGGATAGAGGAAGGTCTGCCTTGATCGCATTAATCCTTTTCATTATTCAAGTATATTAGCGAACAAATTTTCACGCAGTTTTGTGAAGGTAACTCACACAGTGACAGACATATTCCACGCAAAGTCTGCTAGAATAGCGAAAATTATTATATGTAGTATATGGGAGCAGGGATAATTCGTATACCGATTTCACACATTTTCGGCAGTAAACTACGGTATATCCGATATTACACGTTCACTTAATATTGCTAAGAAATATATGGTATAAAGTCTACAGGAAGGTTGAAAATCCTTATATTAAGTATATGGAGACTTGTGGAAGTATTCACCTCATTTTCCCCATTTTCGACACAAGAGCACACTATTATCATGGATAAATAATCTTCGAATTTCATTAGGATATCGTACAGATTTACCGTTATATATGATATAAAGACTACCGGAAGGTTGAAAATCCGTATATTAGGTATATGGGGACTCGGGGAAGTATTCACCTCATTTTCCCCATTTTCGACACAAGAGCACACTATTATCATGGAAATATAACCCTCCAATTTCATTACAATATCGTACAGAGTTCCCGATATTTTCGATAAAAAGCCAGCACTGGCACTGAGAGAGGCACTGAGGTCCTAATCTGGTATCTGGTGGCTTGAAAAGTTATAATCCGATTTCGTCTATTTTTACGCATGAGATGGCATTGCACGCACTATTTATACAAAGTTTCATTTCCATATCTTAATTTCTGCTCGATTTATCTAATTTAAAGTGAAAGGATCAGATGTAACTTAAATTTGCGTTATATGAGAAGTAGGCGTGGTTTTTATCCGATTTCGTCTATTTTCACAGCGTGACATAAAAATGCAAATATAATGTCATACACTCATTTTTGTTGAATTCGGTTAAGACGTTCTTGAGACATGGGATTTCACATAACAGTGAACGGTGCCACGCCTATCACCAAAACTTTACACGGATTCCCATGCAACCCTTCTGTATTATTGTTTCTGCAAGATTTAATGTTTCTAACGTGCTTCTTTAGCGAGTTATCGCACTTTCAGTAGTTTTCAACATAACTTTCTTATGGGAGGTGGGCGTGGTGTTTATCCAATTTCACTAATTTTCTCAGTATATGAAGAAATGCTAATAGAACTTAGTCAATTTTTATTGATATAGCTTTAACGGTTTCCGAGATATATATATTAAACCAATGGACAGATAATTAAACCAATATAGGCAGACAGTCACTCGGACTTCAACTCGTCTTTTCATCCTGATCATATATATATCCATGTCTATATCTAACTCGTTTAGTTCTAGGTGTTACAAACAACCGTTATGTGAACAAAACTAATTTACTCTGTAGCAACATGTTGTGAGAGTATAAAAATCATCAAATCATCAAGAAAAGTTTCTGTTGACCTAGTCATCAGTCAGTACATTCAATTGTACCAATGGAGAAACTTTTATGAACCACTTCTGTAGAAGCTCGTAATGTTCGGTCGAAGTTTTGCTTATTACTTTCTTCGATATATCTACAAAGTCGGGTTTAGTATCCGGAAAAGGACACGTAGAGTATGATTATGCACATAATCAAATAAAATGCCGATAATATAATACTACGTGCTCTCTTAGAACGATTCTTATTTAAGTTCAAATTGCACTCACATATCTGTTTTGAAAATTTGCAAACTCTTAAAAGCTAACTAAACCTTTTTGTTTCTCTCCAAATTTCTAACTTAAAGTAGAACATTAAGTTTTTGATACTTAGTAAAGAGAACACCAAGGTGAGCTATTGAAAGTGTCGGACAACGTTTATCCCCGAGAGCCAGGGTTATTAGTGAAATATAGTGAAATAGAGTAATAACAAAAACGATATGTTGGAAATAAGAGAGATGTTTTACTGATTGTTAGTAAATTAACATGACTTCCGAAACTATTGATATTTGAAATTAGCCGCATCTACTTCTCGTAAAATTGTTCTCATGTTTCTTGTTCTAATTATTATCACAGATATATATGTCTATAATGACTTAACGGTAAATAAATTTTGAATATCTAATATAATAAATAGGTGTTCTACTATACCTTCCAGAACAAACCTTCAGAGATTACTGATGAATTTGTAATTTAGCTACGTATATCAACATAGGCTTAGGGTCAGTAGGATTTTCCTTAAAAATTAACAATTTAGAGTTAGCCGGATGATTAGGTGAAAAGGTTTAAGGAAATTAAAAAATCTTAATAACACTTTGAGATTGATAAATTTTGTTAAAACCTGTTCAATTGAACCATGTTTGAATTTTATTGGAGGAATTGATAAATTAAATTTTCGGAAAGTATGAATTACCCTACGTATAGGATAGTTTTACCCTTTTGGCAGAATTAATATTTTCTCCAGCATAAAGCGAAATTGAAACTTTCTTTGTATGTATGAATGATTCTTACCCTTTCGCTAGATATCTGCAAGCCAGGATATCAACACAGGGAATATGGAAGGGGAAATTTATTTGGTGTTTTAATTCTTTGGTTTGTCTGTTAACAATTTTCCGGATACAAAATATAATTTGATTTGATTTTACTAAAGCTATCTTAAGGAGTCTTAATACTTATTTTTTACATTTGTATAAAGGTTTAGCTCTACACTAACCAAGTGAACTGTGTTGGTGAAGTTGCGTATAAATTTCAAACGTATAAATATATGGAGATTCACACTTATGAGCCATATACATAGACCAAACATAAATTCAGCTATTAGGAAATTCCAGTTATCTGACTAAATATAAAAGATGTGAAGCAAAAACACACTTCCGTTTATGGTCTCGACGCTGTGGTGGTTAATTAAAAGTTCCTCAAAGACATCGACGCTGGTCACGCGATTGTCGGAAGTTATGCTTCGCAGAGAATAAATTACTTTTGGTTCGAATATTCTTTGCAAAATATTTTATTTAAAATATTTATTTCAAGAAAAAAAACCAAAGACTCTTAATGTTAATCGAGCACCTTCCGAAGGTTAGACAACACAAATTTATAATATATTTTTTAAAAACCTATGCACACACAAAGATACAAGGTGTACAGATGGCACAAGATCAATGGCTAGTCGTAATAATGTGCTTGTCTGTCCGTCGGTTTCTTCACATAAACAAGTCGATTTGCTAAAAATATAAACTCAATACGAATATCAAGTTTAATCTTGTATTTAATTAGTGAGTTTTATAGGAAGTTCTGCATGTTTTCCGATTGTGTTTATTTGTGTTTATTTTAAAAGTTTTCTTTCCAATTTTGTTTTAGCAATTAAAAGGCTTTGGCGGTTATAAAAGTTTGTTAAATGTTGTATTAACTATTATTACTATATTAATGTTGTATAACAAGAAATAACAAATTGTTAATATGTCGGTATGTATGAAAATAACTTTATGAAGCAAGCAAACAAGAGGCACTTGATGATCAAATGTTATTCGTTCCGTTTGCCATTCGAATTTAATCTGCATATAAGCATTTATTTAAATCTTTATTTGTATGGTAATACTGAGCCAACTTTCTTTCCGCTCTGCTTTTGAAATTCGTCTGCAGATAATTGCTGAGTAACATTGGAAACGACTTATCGATAAAATGTTATGACATATGATGACATATTTCTAATAACTTGATTATGAAATTACAAAGTTAATTAGATTATTCGCCAATTACTCTTGTTGACTCTTCCTGCTATCGGAGTGACAGTCTTCAAGACTTAGCTTCAGTTCAGTTGTTTCAAACATTGTAACTGTTACTTATCGTGCATTTTCTCTAACTCACTTTGTGCAGTGGCACATCGATTTGCTCTTCAATTTTAACGGACTTGGCCTAAATAATTAGCTTTAGGAGTTTTAAGCAGCTATCCAATTTAGCTGTGGATGTTTTGTTGCTGTGTATTAACTTATTAATAAACTTAATAAATGAACTTTTACATACGTTTGCTTTTGTGAAAGATTTACCTGCATACATATCTGAAATGTAAAAATTTGGGAATCAACAATTTATTTGTGTTTTTATAACCATGTAAAATGTTCTTAAAGAGATGACATCTAAAACCAAAAAATAACACCACATCACCAATAACGAGTGCTCCTGTTTAGTGTGCTCTGTTTTAAAAGACATTTAGATATGAGCGATCACCTTCCGATTTCGAGGAGCTGTGGACTGGTGTGCAGTATGAATGACATAATATTCCACATGAATCAATGCAGAATTTAGTAGAAAATTTGTCCAGACCTGTTAAAAGTGAGATTAAAAATAAATGGTAGTGGACGAAGTATTAAATTTGCCAACTTTCCACACATCATCAACTACGGGCAAACCTGAGTAGATTGAAAAAATATTTCAACAAATTTATAAAATTATTTTCTCAATATAAGAATGAATTTGTTCTAAAATAAATGAAGTACTACTGATACAAAATAGAATGATAGGAACTACTTTAGTATTTATTTTTCTATAAAACGAAATAAGCAACCGTGGCTAATAGGTGTCTAATCCTAGGCACTCAGTGGCTGGATGCACTCCCATAGAGTGGCACTCAGTTTTGCTCACCTCTAAATAAATATGGACGTCTTGACATTAGTAATTATTTTCTGTCAAATTTTCAAACGTTTTGTGCGGAACTGGGTTCATTATCCATTCGGAGAAGTTTCAAAAGTATTTTGTTTTCTCATTCAAAGTAAATTCTCCACTAAATACTTTAACAATACAAGGCTTGAACCAATATGAGAAGTCACTGTCGAGAAGTAATAAAGTAGCGTTGATCAAGTGCAGTGTGCTTTAGCAATTGAAATCTAATGTAGAACTGCATTGTATTGAACTAAATATGAATTGAAAATATAGAGAACGTCTATACTCAATAACGAAACTAAAGATATCCGACACTCTCTAACACATGGTTATAAAAATAAACTATTACATTTACAATACAATCCCAATGAAAAGAACAATAACCAACATTTTTACAAAATAAGAGCGATACTATTTGAACTCTTTCCTTTCCTCTCTTTTTACAAATACCATGTTTCGAATGGCGCATAATGAGAAAGTTGTATCTCACAATATTTTCAAATTACGCAGGATATAAAAGAAGCGACTCGGCAGAATTTCTAAAATACGAAGTGTTTCATGCTATCTCAAGTTTTATTTTATTCTTAATTTAATATTATTCTGAGAGACATAGATAACAGAATTATACGAGGGCGGGTCAATAAGCCCGTGACTTTTTTGAGTTTCTGACCTCTTTACTGAAAAAAAAACACTACTCCTACACTACTAAAAACTACTACTAAAAGTCACGTACTTATTGACCCGCCCTCGTACATAGACACTGTTTGTAATAAATGTAGTCCCAAGTACAACTCACGTAAAATAAATTAAATACATCAACAAAATCATATATATTACTTCATAACTACTAACAGTGTGAATCGTACATAGACACTGTTTGTAATAAATGTAGTCCCAAGTACAACTCATGTAAAATAAATTAAATACATCAACAAAATCATATATATTACTTCATAACTACTAACAATGTGAATCTCATTTTTCAAACAAAAATCAGAAAATGAAATGAAGTCACCCCCTTCCCACAAACTCTTTGCTCAGAAATCTAAAACAAAGCTTTTTATATATTTGAAAATTTTACACATTTTCGTTTATTTAAATATACATAATATTTGTTTATTTTTTAATTTAAATTTACATTATGTCATATCGTTCTCACTTCATAGTTTCACCAGTATTAATCAGTAATCATTTAATTTATATACACTACTGTTTCAAAATATTATACAAAGGGTGGTAATATTTATAATTCCATATACCTATGTATGTGTAGTGTAGTATGTGTGTGTAGCTAATACATATATGTAATTTTAGTTAAAGCATACATTCATGAGTATAAGTAAAATAAAAATAATAAACCTAAAATACGAACAAAATATCTACATACATATAATCATAAAAAAAGCGTAAAAAATTAATTACGTCTTATAAGTCTGTTTATACACCCACTCAGAATAATCATAGATGTGCAAGTTTCTCTTTTAACATTGTGAATAAAGTACCAAATACAAATACAGAGTGATAAAGTCATACATTTTACCAAAAAATGCTGATAGACGCAAATAATCATTTTTTAGTTTTTATTTGGCTAACAATGCAAACAAATTGCGTAAACGCAAACTGCATTCAAGTGCAGTATTCATATTCATTTTGGTTTAATTATTACTTCTATTACTTCCTAAGCTGATACGATTATAATTTGGTACACTCAACTACATGTATCTAACTAAATTTTATCAATTTCTGCTTCGAAACTAAATCTCTTTCATTCCGATGATTTTTCACCGTTAATTCTGCGATATTATTCCTGACATGTTCCTGGCAGCAAAGTGCTGAAACACACATAGGAAGTTTTATACAAGCACGGGTTCGTTGCTTAAGTCTTTCGATTCGGTTATGCTCTCAGCCAACAGATCCAACCAGACCTTGGCGAATAGTTGGCAACGCCGTCACTCTGGCAGACCGAATGTGTATTTCAAATGCCGCCACGCTTTCTCATCAGCGGTCTTTGTTTCTTATTATAACGAAGTTGCCACTAGTGCCAGCGAAATGCGGCTTAACGTGACCGATGCAGCATTTTGGTAGCTTAATATGTAATCTATTCAATATGTATTCATTTATTCTCATTTTCTGAAAATTTGTGCCTTAATTAATCTTCGATTGCTCCTACAGCTCGATAAAAATTTGGAGTTGTGAAATATTTTGAAGAGGTTTGAAATTCATACAATTAGGGACACATTTGAAGTAAGCAAATATCAAATCTGCCAGGCACAAAAACAAAGTTGTTATGTAAAATGAGATTTTCAAACTTTGATATATAAATGTGCGAATGCCCGAAATGTGCGTTTTAGTATTGTTTGCTGCAACATTCAAAACTCCCTTTTCTAACTGCAAATACTTTCAAATACGCAAGAAATTTTATTTCAATATTTAAGGTATTTCATATATATTTATGTAAGTGTATCAGTTATATATATACATATATAACATATATATATATATATATATGTATATATATATATATATATATATATAATATGAATAAATTTTTGTGCACTTTGGGCTCCTATAGTTTGCTTCTAATGGCTCGCAGTTTTTTGCTTCTCGTTTCCTCTTCCTTTTCACCCATTCCCAAGCAAGCAAGACAACACCGTTAGCTTCCGTTAAAAATTTTGGCTTCTTTATTATACCTCTCCTTATTTCAACATATGCTTGTCTTCAGTTACGGCACAAATTTGCCCAAGTGCCCAAGTGCACGAGTACATACACACATACAACACACATTTAGTATTGGTGTATCTTAGAGATAGAAGATGAATTTCTTATACGGTTTGTTTATTTTATCATTTCTTTCTGTATTTTTATGGCTTCACTGCCAAGCCTTTTGTTTAATTAACCCGCAAAAGGAGGAGCAGGCGCTTGTTTGTCAGCGCACACGATACCGCATACAATTCTATGTCACATTAATATGGAAAAATAGAAATTATTTGTTTTAGTACAATATTAAATTAAAAGTGAGATATTGTTCTTGCCCGAAAATCGTTTTTGTTGAGCTTGTGCTTCCTTTAATCGATTTCTTTTTTTCTTTCGCTCTTCCCTCATTTATTTTTTCCTTTAGTCGTTTGCGTTTACTGTGGTTTTTGTTACTATAAAATTGCTTTATAACTTTAACTTCTTGTATTTTATATGAACTATTTGTTTATTTAGTTTTCAGTGGTGTATCGTTTAGTTATTTTCAATGGTTTTGTTCTTTAAGCTAAATATTTTTAAACTACCTACTTCACTTATACCCTACACACACAACTGTGGTATTATTTTGCATACAAACAAATGACAGTGAACACCCGCGCATTATGCCCAAACAGGCACACGACACCAACGCCATCTTTAGAAATCACATCACAATATAAAGGTTATCGAATGGGATTGTTGTTGTTTAAACATTATATTGTTTACACGATCAAATGTTTTTGTAATACAAAATATCTAATATAAATCATATTACCAATACTACGAAATAGTTTAAAAATCAACAATCCTCCAAATCCGAATTTAGTAACCGTTAGGCTGGGCATAAGCGCAATCAGGGTACTGTCTTCCTAATCGCCTAACCCTAAAACCGTAAAAAGACATAGAAATAATTAAATTATTAGATAAAAACCCACATATAAGACCCCCCCCCAAGAAAAAGAATAACTACCCCCCTAACACAGTACCATACTCAATACACTCGTTCAGTTTGCACACAACCCGTAGAAGTTCGCTTTCCCGCTGCAGTCTGGACATTTTCTGCTCACAGCTCCACAGTAGTTGATCTCTAAACGGGGCCAATATCACTTTGGTATCTAACGGTCAGATAATGTGCCGCCTCTGTCATTTGTTCAAGGCAATGGTAGAGACCATTCAAATGTCGCCGACAGCGTTTCGCCAATTCGGTGGCTTTATCGGCGTTGGCGGTTGAGGTGGCGGCAGCAGCGGCACGTGACTCGGTATCGTCACTACCGCTAACGGACTCGGTGCTGCTGGGTTGATTGTCGCTCTTATGGCCTTCCGACTCCATCCCCGAGTCGTTTTCATTGGAAATTTCACTTTCCGAATCGCTTAGGTTGCATGCCGAAGTGGTGGAAACAATCGAGGCAACCGAGGCAGTGGAGGGACAACGATTGTGTCCTTTGGCGCTGGCTGTGCTGGAGGCGATTGCAGTTGGTGCTACTGCTGCTACAGTGGCGTTGATATTTGTTGCAGTTGCACTTCTGCTGATAGCGCCAACGGCCTCTGTACTACTGGTAACACTCACAGCATCCGATGCTTTAGAACTGCAACGTGAATACAACAGATTGTCCACTTCGGCTGTGCGTTGGTCTTCACTCAATATATATTCGTCGTCCTCGGAATCGTCCTTGCCTGTCCAGAGCAGATCAGTCTTGAGCGCCTTCAACATGTTGTAGAGGTTGAAGAGCTCCGACGAGCTAAGGAACTCATGCACGTTCTTCGAGTGTGCGGCGCTGCGTTTGCCGTGTGCGGCAGAATGTTGGATAGTGTGCTGATTGGCGGTAGAATTCTTGCCAGGTGCTGGTATAATATCTGTGCTATCACCAACCTGTGAACAACAGAGCGACAAAGGGCATATGGTTAAGATGGATGTAATATTATAATAGTAAAAATTTAAGAGTAATGATATCTGGTAATATATAACATATAAAATTAATACTAAAAAAAAACAATGGTATTAATATATTAACAAATTACGTAAAGCGAGTTAATTAACAAAACTGTGATCTAAGTCGACTTAAGCAAAGGTAGCTGCTTTGATTTGCAATTAAAATAAAGGAGTATCGTTAATTTATACTTTGTCTTTGTTGGAAGCTTTATATTCTAATGTTCAATCTAAGTTGGAATACTACATCGAGTCTCTAACAACCTGTTAAGAAAAATTCATATCGCCTGCATTAACCTAAGTCGATTTAAAATATTTTAAGTTATACAGGTATAACTATGTTTGTTAATAAATTTTCCATTCATTTGTACGAACCTGTCGATCCATTAGCAAACATGGCACCAATATAGTGTCATCCATCACTTTAACGGTTTTCACAAATCTCTCCATAACATTAACAATGCTATCCTTGGAGAATTGAGGTTCATCGTGACGCGCAATGCGACGTAAGCAGTTTCTGAAAATATGAAACAAAAGCCAAATTAGACAGAAACAAACAAAAGTGCGCTCAAATTGAAATCAAATTTGTTTATAACACATTAATCTAGACTTCACGCAAAAAGTAAAACAAAACTAATTCACATTACATATAAATTCTTTATAAGCTGAAAGCTCACAATCACAAAATTAGACTGTAGATTTAGCAGATCAACAAGTCGAGCGTACCAAGTTATTCGTCACCTCAGAGATACTCTTTTAGCAGTCGCTAATGCTTAAAGTAGAGTGGCTGCTTGTCGTCAGCAAGTCTGGCTGATTTGATACTTTGGTGCTTTTGTGCTTTGTCTTATTGAAGGCGTAAGGCGTAAGGTATACGCCTGTACGTATGAATATTATAAAAAGCCGTATGTTCAGCCCTTCCGTTCATAAAGCCTTCCTAGTATAACCTTAGACTTACGAAACTAAAATCAAAACTTTACTTTTTTCGCACTCTTTCACTAACGCCCTTTCGTATTTAGCGAAAAAAATCTTGATAATCAACGCTGACCTGTCTACAAGTATATTATGCAAAAACAAGCTTTACTTGAAAGGCGAATTTTGCTGTTTTTCTGCTGTGGACTAACAAGTCATCGCTATTTCTTTACCTTTATTGTTGTTGCGATCAAGTTGTCTTCTATGCAAATACGAGTACGTTGTATTTAATATATTTCGAAGTCAACATGACAATATACTAAAGAAGTTATTAGAAATCGCCTGAGAGATTGATCACAGCCAAATTAATTATTTTTCATTTCAATAAATTAGTTGTCAACAAAAAGGTACCAAATGAGATTTTTTTTTTACCGACTTAAAGAATTACTTCAAATCTATGCCGCCCTGTATACTGTTATTCTAATTTTAGCTTACTTTTACAATATATAAAACAACAACATTAGAGCCGCTTGGAAACTCGTTCGCTATTAGATGAATAGAGAAAAAAGTGGCGCACAACATTGAAATATGATTGTCTTTTATTTGCGGACGAGTGTTGAAACTAGCCGTCAGCTTTACCGCCAACAAGTACAACTGGACAACCATCAGTTGCTCAGTTACTCAGCTGATGTTCTGCAGCGCCAAAATATATGATTTTTATTAAAAAATATTTAGCCTCGTGTGTTTAAATTTGAGAGCGACATTTCTAGTTTGGGCAAACGCTTTCAATTGCCGCGAATCCACAGCCAGCGTGTCCACAGACAGGTAGACACAGAACGCGTGTGTCGCTTAATCAGACAGCTTGACTTACATTGCCGCCATATACATAAATATATATATTTTCAAATCATATTTAATTCATAACTCCAAATGGTCGCTTCCTTTCGCATCAAATTAGGCATATCAACATGCACACATACCTATTTACATACGGATATTTGAATTTTCAATCGCACAGCCATACACGTGGCGCCCTTTTGTTTTTGTTTTAGCTGAAGCTCACTTGTTTTTATGATGTACGAACTTATAGAAATTTCCCGCTCATGACTTGACGTCTGCGACGTGCTGATGAGTTCATACCCCCACATGCACATATACATATACGTGTAAGTGTTTGTAAGTGCAGTAGTGTGCATGCATGCGAGTGCCGACTGACACGCCCCTGAACATCATCGAGGGGAACCAAGTGCTGGCACCGCATTTGCGGCTGCAAATAAATGCGAAAATTGCGCACACACACACACATACACAACCAAACGCTTTATGGTGCATACCAACTACACAATCGGCATATTAATGAACCTGTCCAACTTGTACGAGTTGTGTTGTGACAAAATTGACCGATTCACCTGAGAATTTACAATTTAGTAAGTGTGCCATTTTGCCTCTGTATCCCCAAGTGCACTGAGGGTGGAAACACCAACGTGAATGTAAAACTTTGAAAATTTTTATATCGACGAAAGACGGTTAGAAAGATTATGATTTAGGAGTCATAAAGTAACTGAGGGTTGAATGGTTTGTGCTGATTTGTTGAGCCATTTCAGAGATTGAATCCAACAAGTCTAAATCCCGCTACCCTAATAAATGTGGATTTATCTATGTTTTAGTTTCATATTTACAACTCATTTTCGAGTAATAAATGAAAAATCAAATAATGCATATAACTCTGTGAATCGTGTGTGTGTGTGTGTGCGCTCGCATGTAATTCATGAAAATTATGTTCGTAAATATTTTTCTAATTTCGTGGGTTTACCGGAGTTGCTGGATCTAAATGAGTACTTTCTTATCATGACCAATAAAAAAAATAATAGAAAAATATATATCTCTCGCAATATATAAAATATATGGTTTCAATATCAAAAATATGTATGTTCACTAATTTTTATGCAAATGTTTGTATGTGTGTGCACTTGAATCAGAACCATTGACAGCTGTACAAACGCAGTCACTCCGATTTATTGTTTCGTATTGGTCTCTTAATTTGTATTTGTTTTTGTTGGTCGCAGCAAAGTTCGCCTTGGCTGGTTGTTAATTTGGTGGCGAGCCAATGCTGAGCTTTGTTCGTGATTTTTTATGGTTTCCTTGTGCTCGTTAAATTTGCAAATTCAAATAAAGCGCACACATGTCTGATAAACGCTAACTTGTTGTGGTTGACATTTTAGTATGAAAGGGTTGTGCGACGATTGGATATCGATGGATAGAAAAGATTTGAAT
The DNA here is from genome assembly GCA_021498325.1 of Bactrocera minax. Lineage (NCBI taxonomy): Eukaryota > Metazoa > Arthropoda > Insecta > Diptera > Tephritidae > Bactrocera > Bactrocera minax. The sequence goes on from JAKEEE010000060.1 coordinate 1,617,516, forward strand.
TAGAACTGTGAATATTTTTATAAATGCATTGAGATAACGAAATAAGACCTAAAAAAAATAATAAAAACTTTGAGAGATACTAACAAATAAATTGTATGAGTATATACATTCACATATGTATGTATATGAGAGTATAAATAAACATATCTGACATGAAGGTGTTTCTTGAATAGGAAGTTCTTTGATAAATGACCTCAACGAAAAGAGAAATATTTTTTATTTATACTACAAATTGCTAAATACCAAATCATTTTGATCAGGATATTTAACGAAGGAGATATATGTACCATATTTTCTATTTTTCTTAGAAGAAAATGTTTACAATTATTTAACCATTTTGTTATCGTTCGTTATTTCTTTGGCAAATCTAGTACATAACTCTTAAAAATTTTAAAGCTATGGGGAAATATCTTTACTAGAAATACTGTTAAAAGAGCATAATAATTTCTTTTATGCGAAAGACAAAAATAGAAGGAAGCGTACTCCATAGGCGAGTGCTTTAAACCGGTCTACTAGTTAATTTAGCGCATAGTTGATCACTTTCAACGAAATACAGTGGCTCACAGTGAAAATGGCCCACCTGTAAACAAACTCTTTTAACTGCAAAAAAATCTGGAATTTCTTTATAAATAAAAATTTAAATGAATTTAGTAAGTTCACTTTATTAAAATTATAAATATAACAAAACATTTTTAAATTCAATTACATTTTTCATAAAAATATGAATTTAACGAAATAGGAGAAATTCATGTCACAGTGAAAATGGTCCATTACAGCAACTATTATATATATTAAATAAAGTACTATAAAACTTATAACTAATACTTTGTGGGATATCCTTTTTGGTGAATAATGGACTTTAAACGATTTGGGATAGATTGCACTAGCTTTTTGGTATGTTTCGGACTTATTTTATCCCATTCTTCCGAAAAGGTTCTTTTAAAGACATCTTTGCTCGATATGCTGTGTTTCCTTATTTCCAACTCCGATTCTAATTTATGCCACGAATTTTCAATTACGTTTATATCTGGTGATTGGGGAGGCGTTTTGATCACTCTGGGGCAATGATATAGCAGCCATTCTTTAACGATTCCAGCCTATGTTTGGAATCATTGTCTTGGTAGAAATGATACGTGTCCTTAATACCAAGTTTTTCGGCATTTGGTACAAGATTATTTTTCGAAATATTTTAATATTGATATTTATGCATAATCCCTTCGGCAAAGTGCAATGTACCAACAGCTGAACAAGCACCCCAGACCAGCACGTGGCCGCCACCGCACAGCTGAACTGTCGGCCGAATCTAGAAAATCTAGAATCCATCTCTTGATTGGATTTTCTCCACAATTTCACGCTACCATATGATGCAAAAATATTGTATTTGCTTTCATCCGCCAATATCACGTCCTTCCAGAAAGAAAAGTCTTTCCCAATGTAATTGTGGGCAAACTCCAAACGCAAGTTTTTATTCTCCTTGCTAACAAAGGATTTCTTTCGTGCAATTCTACCATTTCGCCCATCCCTTCGAAGGACTCTTCGAATGGTCTGAGCGTTACAATTGATTTTAAAATGTTTCTCCACCACGTCACGCAGTTTTGGTGACTCAGCCGAGGATCAATCTTGCTTTGTTTGACAATCCACCTCCCTTGACGGTCACTGAACGATTTTGGGCCAATTTTTGGCTTATTTATCACTCTATTTTCATTTTTAAACCGGTGAATGATGTTTTCAACTGTTGTTCGGGCTTTTTTAACAATTTTGGCAATTTTTCTTTGAGACCTTCCATTTTTATAATGTTCAATAATTAAGTTTCGCAACACAACACAACCAGCTCTGTTAGGGTGGACCATTTTCACTGTGACATGAATTTTTCTCTTGTTTTGTTAAAAACTTATTTTAATTAAATATAAAATGTTTTCTTGTGTTTGTGATTTAAATAAAGTGAACTTATCAAATTCACCAAAACTTTTGGTATATGTATTAATTTCCTAGATTTGTTTGCAGTTAAAGGGGTTTTGTTGCAGGTGGACCATTTCCACTGTGAGTCACTGTACGTACATATGTGCCTGAGAAGTTTTATCCAACTTTTGTTAGGAATTTTCTGAGCAGTTGAACAAATTGTACGTGAACTCCGCCACGATATGTCGCCATGTATTGGTCGTCTTACAGAAATGCATGTAATCTGGAGGCCACCATCCTGCCGCCAGTGTGCGACCAGCTATCAGCTAGAAAGGCATCCAATTGGCCAATCAGCTGTTGAGCGTCTACTTCTGTCGCTGATCGTATGCACGCCATTATTACGTGTCTATGCCGCGACACCCGAGGCCTCATATATACAACACTCTTGTGTAAACACATCCAACATTCATACATATGTGTGTGCTCCCATGCTCCCTTTCCGCTTTGGAATTGCTTTATTTCTTCAACAAACGCTTGCTGCAGACATAATTTGGGCAATGCGTACCGGTACTTTACTCTACTTCTTCTCGCTCTTCCACTGCTCCCTTAATTTTAAAAGCGTTTTTGACACGATTATTTATATTTGTTGTTGTTTGCTTCAATAGAAAGCTAAAGGGTCTAGATTGGAGGAGAGTTCTTTGCATGTGTTTGTTTGGCCATAATATAAGACACGGATTTTTTGTCCACGGTCACGCCGTGGTCACGCGGCGTGCTCGTGCAACTCCAGACATCAGTACGCCAGCGAGCCAGCCAGACAAGCGAAACAACCATACGCCAGCTCAAGAAGCGTGAATGTTATCTGCATTCATATATACACATATGACTTTTAATTTAAGACCGGCGACAATGTGTGAGAGTCAAGGTATCTCAATTATTCAACAACATAAAAGAGGCATTAAAGCGTTCATTTATATTTGTATAGAAATTGTTTGTAAGGATAAGTGTGCATGCTATTTACTGAGCAATGTAACTAGTGGAATTTGAACGTCGGGGAAACCGGCAAGCCCATCGACCTTTGTTATATATGTATGTATGTATGTAGAAGCATACAGAATGATAGATTCAGACATCTAACGGAACATGCTTACATACACGCGTGAATATTAGTTGCGGTCTTAGTCAAATGTGAGTAATCTTTAGTTTAGGGGCTTTGATGGCTTCGTGCTAGACTGCTTTACTAGGCCATTTATGAGCTCTTACTATCTCTTATCTAATCTAAGATACTGACTTAATGGGGAAACGATTGTCTGGCAGCGATACCAAGTACTTTTAGTTTTCTATTGAATAACTGAAACTGTAAATATTCAAGTTTAATTCTGTTGCCAAGTCTGTTGGATTCATGCAAACAAACAAGTGCTCTCAAGTACAGACACTTTTCACAAAGAATTTGGCTAATTCATTGAACTCTTCTTAGAATGTTTCTATATATTCAATTAAATATTTCCTTATCAGCAGGTATATGTATGTATATGTATATTATCGTGAGCTTATTCTTTCGGTGGCTTTTAAGGCAATTTATACTATAATTAGTTAGTTTATATTACAATTAATTTATTTATATTATAATTAATAAAAATTTTCAGATTATGAGTGTGCTTTATTGACCTAAACACTCATGTAGATAGAAAACTGAATTTTCATTATCAAATATTTGTATCGTAAACTAAATTTATAGCAGATTAAAATTATAAAACCATAATTTTAAAATTTCAATGACATAATCACATGGCGTGTGGCAAATTAACCGCTAATTTGAACATTTTAATATATTATATTTAATTCTAAGATCGGTATATGTATACATATTCCTTACTAATAGCTGATCGCATGTTCAAGAATACAACGCCACGGATCAAGTCAGGCCACCTTCTCATTGCCAAGTATGCATGCCATGTATGCATACATAGTACTCTACACCTGCATTCATATGCATATGCCACACTGTAAATTGACAAAAGTAAATCTCGTTTTATAAATAACTGACGCCACTTACTTTAGCTATTTCACTGTAAAAGGAAATTTGTTTATATATATAGTAACACATATATGCAATATATTATATCTGAATGTTTACATATAGTTTGTGCCATTTTGTCCCCAAGTCTGTTGATATGGCTCACTTTTGTTGCACACACAAAGCACAATTGTATATGTGACTTAGCAGCCACTTAAGAGGCGCACGCATCAGGTGATAATCAGGCCATCTGTACTATATTCTATACCTCCCACATACGTATATATGTACTTATACATATGTTGGGAGTGAGTATGTACCTGTAAAAATAAATTACTAATCGAGAAAATAAGCGATCATTACAAACAAAAGTGAGCGTAAACTTGGCATCTAGCCAGTGCAAAGCTAGTAGGGATGCCCAAATACAAATTGAATGATAGTGCAAATATGTTGTTGCAATAAAAGTTTTTGTTACGTGACAACAAAGAAATACAGGGGTGAATGCGCAAAACATTTATGCTAGGTGTGGCTAGAAGAAAGCGCTTGAAAGAAAACACTAGAGTACACATGAAAACCGATATAACTTGAGAGTCCGATTAGGTGAATGAAATCGCAATACAATCTTTGCTTTATAATTCTTAAAAATCTAAACCAAAATATAAACTGACCAAAGTCATATTTTTAAAGATCATCATTTCCAGATGCTCTTTCATTAAATTCTTTTTAAGTCAAAATTTTTTCTATCATCAACTATGATCAGTTTCAACACTTAAAAATTTTAGCTACATTTCGTTTCCAACCATATACTTAGCAAGTATTAGCCAGTAATCGGCGTTAGACTGACTTTAATAATTCAGGTATCTTATTCACCTTCATACATACACACATATGTAAATATGTATGGTTAATGGGTATGTGGCAAGTGCCTTTATTAAGTTCAAGTGAACGTACCAGCTGCCGTAATTCACAAGATCGCTTAGAACGATTCAAACCAATTGTTCCCACATGTAGACCTATCTATAGATACTTAATTGTTGTGCGTTTACAATTAAAACTCAAGTAGATTACCACTAGAAACTTGGCTATTCATAATACAATACAAGTAGCTTTAACATATTAGTTGTCAAATAAATATTAATAATTATATGTACAATTTTAGCTACCGGTTTGTCATACGAATCGACTCATGCTCATAAAGCTCCGATTACTTATTTGTTATTGCGGAAACTTTTCAACCCATTAATCAATATTTACAAACATTCGTACACATACATATAGTGTGTGGCAGGGACTTCTGGAAAACCTTGGAAAGTTATTTTCCATCAGCCGATGAAGGTGTATCTCACCTTCTTGCTATTCTCGATAACGATATGCAGGTTGCACAGTTCTGAGCTCCTCTTCGAGCACTAATGCATAGTTACATATGTATGTATGTATAAAGTAAGTATTCATTTCCATTATTCCAGCTAAATCGCCCGTTATGAAAATTGATTGCTGGGAGGCGGTCTCCTGAATTGCTTGTCACGAAGCAAATAGTCGTTTTATCAACAATAAATACTTATATGCAAACACACATATGTATATGTATATATTTTTTTATTTACAATGGACATAAATTGAGATATTAGCTAGTAACTAGAATGATGTCTGCATACTAAGTTTTATTTAAACACTCATCATTGAAAGAGCTTGTGATTTATTTCTAGAACTACCCAAGCTGGTGACGCGGAGTACAACAGTGAGATTTGTAGAGGGAGAACGGAAGGCAGTAAAACCTTTAATTGAATGAATTGCTGTCATTTAGGCACTTTTCCACTACAATCTGAATAGTGTGCAATTTTGAGTGCTTGCACTCACAATGGGATTCAAATTAGCTTATTTGTTAAACGACAACTTCTGGAAGCTCTAATCACAATCGAGCGATTGTAAAATGGATTTATATGCATGTATATATGAAAGAAGAAACTTTCCTTTATTGTTTTTTTATGATTTGACAATTTTACATTCATCTATAAGTTACTGTAAAAGCTGATAATAATTTAAAAATTTCCATTTAAGGATTTTTTTGTTTAAAGAAAAAGTAAAAGAAATCGGTAAATTGAAAAATGTAATTCACTACAATTAAAATTTCGAACACTTACACATAGTCTTCATACTGAAATTTTGTGTTCACACACACACAAATATAACTCCTTGTATCCCCCTTCTTTTTGTTTTCTAATTTTCTACCGGTGTTTGTATTTCAATGCCAACAAATATGAGTCGCGTGTTCCCACACCAACAACGCGGCCCTCTCCCAAATAAAAAGCAATTCAATAATAAAACAAACTTATACGAAGTACGTCATTCACAAAACCCGACTGAAACCTAACACCCCCGTTCCCCTCTCTCGCGGGACACTTCCACAGTCACCTTGCAACCTGCACACACAGCGTCAGAAAGAACCACGCCATATTTTCAGCCAATCGAAGCATTCAAAAATATAACCTCTACCCCGCCGGTTGCGCATGAATTGCACACTCGACGAGTCGCTAAATGTCTTCGTTGCCATCGTCTCAAACGAAGTTACTTGCGTCTACCGACGTTTAAGCAGAAAGCTTAGGGAATTTTTTAAATTGAATAGAAAGCTTTTGGTATCCAATAAACTGAAGTTACACAACGGCCCCAACGAGTTGTTTGAAGAAAGAGATATGTTGACACTCGCATAAATGGAAGAAGCTGTTGAAGATGCAACTTTATCTCGGCTTCAGTGATCATGTATGCCTGAGTGTAGTTGCACCAGTTAGTGTTACAACACAATACTCATACATACATTAATATCATGGAGTTGCACAGATATGTTTAATGAACACTGCATTACGTATAGTCCAAGCGAAAAGTACGATGACACTCCCCATATATATAAATATAAGCTGAAATATTATAAGTTAATTCAATGGCATACCATCACACCATCATATTGAATTAATGCCGGTATGTACTTTCCCGGCTTTTTCATGTTTTTATCTTTGCGCAAATGTCAGTCATGCGCATTGCGATTGTAGAATACCACATCAAAATCGCCTGATTTTCAGTATAACCAGCTGGAAAAATAACAAACGAAGCATCTACTAGAATATTTAGGGAGAACCATTGAAATTGGAAGAGAGGTTTGACACAAATCCCGAAGAAGCTAACTGTCAGTGGTCGCAGTAATGAGATAACGAGTACCGTCAAACTGACTTGCGAATATAGAATTTACTCTCTTGCAAATTATACCTAGCGTTTTACTAACCGTTGCTTGCTGGTTTTATGGGTTGGGTCGGTAATTTTGCCACAATTGACTGCAAATGGTCGTACAAAAGTGCAGCTTAAGAGAACGCAAGCTCATCGAAGAGTCGGCCAAAATTAAGGGAACATATTTTTTATCTGCGGCAGCGTGTTTGATAAAAAAAAAATGTGATACATATACATTTCTAAAAATATTCACACTTGCCATATGTTTGCACACACATTGCCTACAGGTACATTTTTGTGATGGGCTATGTAGGTTAAAAATGAAGGCGGTGAGTTGGTAAATTAATTAAAGTAATACAAAAACATCTTTTCTCAAGTAAAAAGTGTTAGATATGTATTTGATATTTATTATTGATTGGTACCGCTTAGAACGTTTCGAAAATAATTATACACACATTTAATCGTCAATTTGGTAAATACAATGGAGCATAAAGCCCAAGTTGAGATATGGTCTGTTAATAAAAGTAAAATGCACTAAAAACAAAGAACCCGGATTTTGGTCGGCAAGGATAGTCACCTTCTTCAACATATACTTCAAAACTTTTTGGAAATTTTTTTATGTATCTACAATAAAAACAACTACTTCTACCACAATTCAAGCTCTAGTCGGAGTTTGTATTAAAATAAATTCCCTAGTGATGGAACTGAGAATTAGGTTAGGCCCAAAATAGTTCGTTGGTAGAAAAGAAATGTGGAACCATACTTAATATTACTTAATTTTACTTAAACAGTTATCTCCTAGACATTTTGGGGGTAAGATAAATTATTTCGCAGTATTTTTAATTCAATTAAAACAATTTACAGCCCCTGGCTTAGCTATCATATATAATATATAGCATATATTTAATATTAGAAAAAATATCATATTTTTGCATTGAAATAAATGATTGTACATTAATATGAATAATGTTCAATACCCCAACTGGTAAAGGTAACGAAGCCACCAAAAGCATCTACGAAAATCGAAAAAAATCAGTTTGTTGGGTTAATATTTGCAAAATTGAGCAATTTCTCACCGACAGGTAGACAACCAAACATACAAAAACGCGATTGCTTTATTTGCTGTTGTAATTTGAATGATTTTGTTACGAAGTCGCACTAAGCTTTTTGTCCGTTCATTTTTCTTCACACACTACGAAAACGGCCATAACAAAGGTGTACGCAAAAGAAAATAAATGTAGGTAATATAAGTACAATAGTTTTTATTTGGAATGTGTATGTATTAATGTTTCTGTATGAAAATGCAGATGTGTGTGCCCAAGGTACATATGTACTTACATATATGTATACTCCCAAATATTCGAGTACAAGTTTATACACGGCCATCGGTTTATTCATATGAACTTATGAATTCTGTGTTACAAAGTGATTTTTTTTCTACCTATCTACATAATCACATTATCGATATAATACTCATAGTATTTTATTTAAATGATTCATAGCTTTTATGAGTAACGTAAAGTTGGCGCCGACTAACGCCTATTTTTAAACATTTGTTGATATAGAAGTAAATCACCGCTCAATATCAATTGCTATGATAGAGGGACGATTCGTAAAGCTTGCTCACTGACATTTTCCAGGTATAATGATAATCGAAAATATTTAATACATATACGCACGTAATACCATAAGTATTTTTTAATTCTAAATGGAAGAAATATATTTTTTGAAATCACATATAGCAGTATAATTTTAGAACTATGTACTTATGTAGACTATTATCATATATGTATGTAGTTGTGTCCATGTGAAAGTGAAATGTGTATATGCACACAGTCGACAACAGCGAAGGACAAAACAAATACATAAAATTAGCAAAAATCAGCTATTGAAAGAGAATGCTACAAAAATGTCCATATATTTTGCATAATTATGCCAACCAACTAAAAATTTTAGTCAAACTGAAATTTTAAAGTTTTCAAAATCTCATCATCATCAATCATCATCTCATCTCAATCAAATGTTGAGTTCCCTCTGGAGCTTTGCTTTCCATAAAATTTCTATGCAACAACTTAAAATCAAACATATGTAAATATCCAGCATGCATTAAATATCAGTAAAACTTAAAAGTCAGCTGTTATCTCAACCATTGCGTTTTCTTCTTCTTGCAGCCCATATGATTTTGAGGCGTATCTCTTTTAAGTAATTTCTTCTGCTCTCATGCCATTTTTTCTCTTTTATAGACACCTAATCCCAGTATCAAATACTAGAATTGTCAGACTAGCAAAATGGTGTGTTTGTATTGTATTAGATCATTGTTGTATAGTGTAGTAAGTTTGGTGAAAACATTTTATTAGAAGAAAATTTAAGTAAATTATAATTTTCGAAATAATATTTTCCAAAATGTTTCCTTTTTTTAATTTAAATAGGAACAATTAACAGTTGGCATTAACCCGTTAGAAAACCTAACACCTTTTCAAACCAGTTCGTTGATTCTGTCCATATAATTATACTAAAAAAATAAATTTAAAAGAAATAAAATAAATAACCCCACAAAATATGCTAGGAAATTTATATTCAGAAATAATTTAAAGACTTTTCAGATTTGATTAAAACCCAAATATCAGTTCAAGGTTTTTTGAAAGAAATTATGATAATCGAGTAACAAAGAAAGTTTGGAAAAAATAATGTACACTTAAAATATTAGGTATCAAAAAATAAAAATCTCAACGAAATTGGTGAATATTGCTTAATTCCAAGAATTAAAATGAACTAAAATAAAATGTTTTATGTTATGTTATTTTGTTTTCGATAAAAATATTCGAGTAAAAACAATTATCTTTGCAACTATGTCAAAAAATATATATGATTATTTGATTAATGCTTCTGCACCTGGTCCGTAATATCTGATTTTGATGTGAAAACGTCCCAGATATTCAATGTACGAGTATGTGTCTCTATATATGAAATACTCATTTTAGACAATTCATTTATTATACGAAAATAATAGTTAATGGGAGAATCTGTTTAGGGAAAGCATATAAATTCAGTACAATGAGCTCTCTCCCATTGGGCACTTGCATTGCCGCACTTCAGCACCTACAGTAACTCATTCCGCACTCATGTGCTACGTACGTCACAACGTTGCATGGTATCTAACTGCTAAATGTGTGTACACACACACAAATTTATGTGAAGAGTATGTATTTGGTATGAGGTATGGTGGCGGCAACACGCACCGACATCATGCTCATTCAGCACTTTTCCCAGATACATTTGTATATATGTATGCCTGCAAGGTTTGCCAAAGAGATCTAACGCACACAGAGAACGTTTTCAATAACCACATACTATATACAGACGCTAATAAAGATTTAAATACTTCCAAGCAATTAATAAATCTCAGGGGTGGGAGGTATATAAATATCTCAATTCTCACTAACCAACCCACATGCAAACACCAATATTAGTGTGTGTGTGTGCATATGCATCCCGCTAACCTTAAGCATCTAACTTTTGATGAACTCAGCGCACCTTTCGTTTTCAGTGGCATCTTATGATTTAATAGTCGCTTTTGTTGTAGTTTTCAGTTGTCACGAGTAATAACCGATAACCCTAGTAAGAGTACTTTAGCTTAGGCGTGAGTATTTAAGCCTGATTTTGTCCCAGTGATAATTGCACGGCTAGTACATTAAAAAAAAAGTCCTTGGATATATTGTATTTCCAATTTGAGATAGTGATTTACACCTACCGACTGTTCTCCAGTTTGGACATCTCTCTGTATCCGCTCATTTTGTTGTATTTATTGTTGTTTAGTTATAATTGAAGAAAAAGCTGCACTCGTAGGGGCAAATTCAGGCGTTTTTGCTGCCGCAATCGTTTTTTTTTTTTTCCTGTGAGTGTTATTAACTTTTCACACGGCGAAAGGCTTTGCCTGCGATTTTTGGTTATGCTTTTGGTTTCAGTTGCGTTTATGGGCTTTTCGTTTCAAATTCGTTTTCGATAAAACTTAATAAAATCACGCCACCATTTGTTTCCGATTTGATTATTTTGGTGTTGCTTTGCAACGCTTTCGTTGACGTTGTGTTTCAGGCTATGAATCCAATTCGATTCACTTGACACTTTCACTTGGGCCTTCTAAGCCAATTTTGAGTAAAAGACAAAATGCTAACTGTTATTATTGGAACGAACTACTGATTTTATGTAATTGGTAACCGAATAAACATACGAACGATTTGTTTGAATTTTAAAATTCAGAAAAACTAAATTTTTTCGTAATTATTAATATTTATGAGTTTTATAAAACTTTTCTTTGTGCTTTCATACACGCTACTTTTTAAGTTTCGATTTCATACTTTTCGAATTGTTTGCACGAATATATCGACGTATAAGTCTCAGATGACCACACTTGATTCTCCGGCACTTCTGCTTTGCTTTTCAATTGTTCATTTAGCTTTTGACGAAATTTTTATGCTGACGCTCACACACTGGTTTTGCTCATGGAAAACTTTGCACGGATTACGAAATAATTACAAAATAAATTGAATGCATACTTTTAACAATTATCTTAAAGTTGCTTTTCGTTATTGTTTTCAAGTGGATTTTATACTTTCTTTTCGAACGAATCCTCGACGCTGCAGGAGGTTGTACTTTTGTTTGCTTTCGGTTGTGGCCATCGGTTGTGAAAATTCACGAATATGTATTCCTTTATTTGGGAATCTTTGAAAATATATTTAAGTTGAAACCTCTCTAAGAAAAACACCGAATGTAGAAGTACCTGGTAGTCACAAACCACCATGAACTTACTTCTAGATCAAGCGCTATTTTACAAATGACAACCGACCAAAACACGATTCAACTTTTGTATACGGTGTGAAAACACTCAGCCGAGTAGTGACTATATTGCAACGGCGCTGCTTCGGCCGCTCTCCCGCAACAAAAGCAACAACGCCGATGTATGGCGCTACACGTAAAAGGGAGATAGGTGTAGATAAACTAGTAGAGAGCAAAATTCTTTCACAAAATATTTATGGTAATGTAGGCAATGTTATATGCTTTCGGGATTGCGGTAAGATTAAAGCTCAACGTAGAATATTTTTAGTTTTGATAAAAGGTAAAAAGGTAATCCTTAAAGACATCATGTATTTGTTGACACCAAGTTATTTAAATATGAAGAAGAATTTATAATTTCAACATCTTAAAATGTACAGCGAATTTTCGAAAAAACACATTTCCATCACATTTTTGGAAAATCCTATATTACTGAAAGCAACACTCTCCTAAATCTGTGAATACTTTTCTCAGTGATGAGATTAAATACAAAAGAAATATTAAAAATATTACATTGATGGGAATTTACTCAGGGATCATTGTAATATTTCAAGGCGCACTTACTATGTATTTTTATAATAGCATACAATTAACGGATTCCAAATACAACTAATTAATTCACTAAATGCTGCCATTCCCGGTCAACAACCTTGAAATTATTAGCCAATTTCTTCAACATGAACAAAGTTAAATGTTTAAGCTGCACTTGTCGGCGCAATAGTCCCAACTATGCCTGTCACCAACTCGTTCAACGTCTACAATGTAGACATACAGTACGCTCAGTAACTAGCAATTCCCCTACTCTTCTTCTTGCGCATTTATCTGACGGCCTGTGTCGCAGATACTCTTAAGTGAGTGTTCACTCCTGAATTTCAAAATTTTTCTCTTAATATTTACGAAATTGTTTCCATTTTCAATGCTCTTCGTTACATAGCAAAGTAGCAGTCTTCTGGTATGGATGTGTGTATTTATAACTAGCTTTGTGCTATTACTAATGAGGGTTGTTCCGAAAGAATAAGCAACAATTAAAATTTTTTCTGAATTTTTTCAAATTCATTGCGAAAATATTTTGTTTGAACGTGATGAAGAATTCTATGATATAAAAATAAGAAATATTTGCATAAAAATGTGGAAATTGCTGTTTGAAATACCTACCAGGGAGGTGATAGTGAAAAATCCACCATACTAGAAACAAAATGTCAATACTTCGTGTCTGAAATTCATACATTTATTGATTTAGGAGCATTTAGGATACATACATTTAGGAACAAGGAATTGTAAGAATTATTTGAGCATTGGTTAATTATACAAGAGAGGAATCTTTAAAAGTATTAAAACGAAACGCCCTAACAGCTCTTTTGAACGATATTGAAGTCCCATTAATATTAAATATCAATCTGTAGGAAAGAGTTCTTCAAAATAAGAAGGGATTCTTCAAAATATAGGCTTACCAGTAATAAACCCAGAGGAACTCTACAAACCTCGTTTTGAGAAAGCTAACATAAACATCTTTAGCAACGAACTATAGTACGGGTAATCACCCCAAAAGTTGTGTATTCAACTACATCGAAATGTTTTTCCGTTAACCAAACGCTTCTCATAAACCAAAAAGCTCCAAATTTGTTTTTAGGCTACAAGCCACAGGAATAAGATGCAAGTCTGGTGTCATATATTTTGTAAGTTTTAATATATTTATTTCGATTTATGCAGTTTGAGGGTAAGCGTAACAAATTGTGGAAAAAATACTTATTCAATACTTATTCAATATTTAGTTATTAATGTTAAGTGTTTAGCTTATTTATGTGCGTTGTTTTCGCATATGTACATAAATGTAAGCGCACCCACATTTATAACTTCACTTTTCAAATTGGGTGGTGTCGGATTTTTTAGCAAATGTTTGGTTTGACGTACACCTGTTTGTGATAGGTCTGTATGTATGTATGTGTATGTGTGTTTAGTTTGTTCTTGCAGCTCCTTTTCGCAAGTGATTTCGTTTCGGTTCGCAAATTATGCGATTATTTTAAATAGTTGTCTTGTTGTATTTATGCAGCTTTGCTGATTTAACCTGCGTGTGTATGCAGCTTAAGGGTACTTGAAGGTGTTGCCTTTAAGTATTATTTAATTCTAAATTAATTGCTTCGAGTTTATTAGCTTCTTGTTGCATTTTGTTTGGCTTCTTCCACTTTGCATTGCCTTAATTGCTGTTATATATTTTTTATATACCATATTTTATTATTTTGTAATATTTTGAAAAAATTGTTTAAACTAATGTACACATACATATGTATATATACATATGTATAGAGCTTACGTACGATTCTTTTGCATAAAAATAAATGCCTCTCGAAAATAGTACTAACGCGCTTGAAACCATTTCACAACGTAAACATCCGAGTGAAAGTCACACAAATACTTTCATGTTCTATTTTATTATGCTTGCTTTTGTTTGAGTAACATATTTTTTCAAAGTAAGCACTGCTGTTGCATTATTTAACACATCTTTTTTATATGAAGTTTAAATGCTAGTTTTAAATTGTATTTACGCCCCTGTTGTTCTTAACATTTTCATTAAATTTAGCATTACTTTTTTTTTTTTTTATTTAAACTAGTTGATAAAATACAATAATGCGTCAATAAAAAATCCGTTATTTTGGTTGGTCCCAATTTCCCCAATTAGGCACATCCTGTTCATTTAGTATCTCACTTTCAGATATAAAAGCGTTTATTAAACTGTTATTATTATTTATTAAAACCAAATAATTTTAATTTTTTGATCAAATTTCCTTATTTCTCACTATATTCATATTGAAATGAAAAGCAGAGAAATAGTATTCAAAAAGTTGGATGTGACGATTTTAATTTTAATCATGATTCAATTATATAAGGTTGTGCCGTTAGCACGAAAACAACAATTTGTCGTAATTTTTTTCCCTTATAATGTCGAAATCATCTGTGTTGCTTACATTTTACGATTCAAATATGTATATATATTTCAAATATTAAACCAAATACAAATTTATTTTTAGTTTGATAATTGAATACGAATAGATTGTAAAATACCCAAAACCATCAAAATATAAACAAGAAAGACTTTAGAAAAACGTAAAAAAGAACATTTTTTGACAGCAATTTCAAATATTACAATAAAAGTTAAAAGATATTTTCGTAAGATGAAGCACGTTTTCTAGCAACACAACCTTATATAATTGAATCATTTCCATAATTGAATTCTTATAGTAAACATTTTGCGAAACTTTTGGAACTTCTTAAGATTTTAATGAATTTTATTTTATTTTAAATATTACGGTCGCATGAACTACGCCAAAACGTATTATTAAAAAATTAATTCGTATAAAAATTTGTTTTAAAAGTTGAAAATTCATTGAAATCAAACTTCAATGCCGCCGATTCGGAATATTGAATATGAAGCCTAGTTTCAAATGGAAAAAAATTAAGAACTTCACATGAAAAACGTGTCTGCTCCTGCGATTATTTTTCGAAATTCTTGAGGTTGGTAGGCATAGTTCTTTATTTGCCATGTTTGACAGACCGATAATATTTACTTTTATAGAAAAAACTACGCTTATTACGTTTGAAATTAAATTGAAACAACTCAACTTTAAAGCAACTAAGCTCATTTTCAGTATCAAACTTATTATAATTTTAAAGTAATATAAAAGTGTGACCATTTGACAAATAATTAAACTAAAGTTGACGGTGTGGAAACGAAAAATTGAAAAAACACAAATTAATCAACGTTTGCGATTGAAGAAATATTAAAAAGAACATTGACCCCGGCGTATGTATATTACAATAACGGAAATGTTGGGGCCGAAACTAATATGCTGCACATACAAAAAAGGACTCGGGATCACTCGACTCGCTTTGAACTTGCGAGCATAAAGTAAGAAAAAGTTATAGTGAAACTGCAATTTCATAGGCCACTTCTCATATTGAAATTATGCGAAACACTATAAATTTTCAAAACTTGCTCAACCAAAATAGATATTTTAAGTTGCGCTAATCGAATACTAAAATCATTTCGATTACATTTGTGATAACAGGCGTCAGCAAGGCACCCAGGAGTTACACAAAAAAATTACTTCCTTACGTGTGTATTAACGTCTGTATTAACTTTCCAATAAAAGCAATAAAACATTATTAAGGTCATTAATAGGTCAATTGTTTTTCGATATATTTGTATGTAATTGTTGATTAGAAACTGGTTCAAAATAATTGAAAAGAATTTTATTAACAAAACAACTATTCTTGAAGTACTTTACCACAACAGCAACAATGAGTTGCCAGTTTTTAATATTGTCTACAACTGCACATGGTTGTAAACAGTAATACCATACAACTCAACTTAATTTTTTTAAGAAGCTTAGTTGTTATTGATAATGCCGACATGCAAAATTTCAACATGAAAGGTGTGGAGTTGTAAGCCTCTGCCTTAAACGTTTCTATTAAATTTTAAATAGCAAGTGTCTAAAGCAGAAGGAAAATGCTTTTATTAAAATTTAAGAACTTTAGCTAAAATTATTGTAAATACACTCTGAATTCAATTCGACATCTAAGAATTATATGAATTGTTGTAGAATCATACATATATATATATATAGGTTAATTTCATTTATCTCGCCAAATTCCACAAAATGAAGTCATAACGCAGCTAACAGGATAAAGATTAATTGATATTATTAACAGTTAACCTTAACAGCTATAATAAAGAGAGCATAAGTTCAAAAATTTCGTAACTTAAAATGTTTGACAACAACAACAATAAGATTCCGCAATAAAAACTGCGTTGATTAGTTCAATTTGGTTTGGGGAACTTTTGATGATGTGATTTCAAAGTAATTAATAATTTGTTTTACCCGCTGAACGCGGCTTGCCTTTCACAGTTAGAGCGTATTGGTTTTTTTTGCTGTTTTTACCATTAATATTTTTGCGTATTTAGTAGTAAATTTATTACTGTTATTATTTTTGGATCTTTTAACTTGGTTTTATGAATGTGCTTGTATATAGATGTGTATGTATGTATGACATTATAAGAGTTCGTCAATGTGAGTATTTTTGTGTTGCTAATCTTAGAGTAATTATTTGAATTATATTTGCTTGACTTTCTGAACCATTACTTGCATTATTATAATTACTGATTGGATTTAAATTTGTAATTTCATTGATCTTATTCTTATTACATAGCATAACTTCTTTGTTGTTATAAAATATTCGCCTAACTACACTTAAATTGTTTAGCATTTATAAATACTCATTCTCTTTTATGTAATTATTCTGTTTTAGCAGATTTATTTTATGTGTGATTAATTTTTACATCGGGCCTAGATTTTAGGTCCGAATATAAAATGTCTGCTTAAAAGCATTTAAAATAAGTGGAATTTGTACAAAATGTATTTTAATTAATTGTTTAAATATTTAAATTGTGTTTAGTCGTAATTTTAGTGGAACAAAAGTTCGAAAGATTCCATTTTAAAAACGGTGCAAGGTGCAAGGTGCAAGGCGTCAATGTGGAGTGACGTGAAAGCTTTTCGACTGCATAATTCACCACCTTTTACAGGCTTTGACCTTAGAATACTTAAGCTTTTATTCTCAATTAACGAATTAAAATTCCATTGTCATGTAAGTACTCGGCTTCGAACAAATAACATAAGCGAGTATATATTTTAAGATTAGTTTGCTGATTATTTTGGCGACTTCTTAGACATACTTTACCACATATTAATATTTGTTTATTAGAATATTCTATTTAGTTTACAGAAAGTCCTCGAAATTATTTTTGAAATATAGGAAAGGTCAATGCTAATCTATGGCGACAGACGGTCTCTCGTATTGCAATTGCAATACACACAAACTTCAATATCTCAAAGTTTAATTACAAATGCAAATATTTTACAGAAGAAATGAATTTTGAAAGATATTTCGACTAACCAGCCCTTATCAGCAATTTCTAAGGGATATATTTATTATCAATGTAAAAAGTGTCTGTTCAGAAGCCTCATTTAGCCAGCATATAATGTATGTAAGTTAAATTTAAAAAGCACTGCAATCATAACGTTTAGATCTGGTATATATTTGTCTATAAGACATACCAGCAAGTTTATATACATAGAGATTAGAATCCTAAATCCAGGCACTGTGGAAAAGATTTCAAACCTACACCTTTAAATCACATTAGGGGAATTTAGAAAAATTTGATTAAGATTCATACTACTATACTAACTATAGCTACTATACTAAAAATAATATAACTTCATCTAAGCTACTTGAAGGGTTAAACAAATAAAAATGTTATAAAGATTTGAGATTGCTTTATATGGTATCAACATAACTGAAACTTAACAAAATGTGAAAGCAACCAAAGACATTTGTATTTAATTTTTTTTTCTTGGGTGTAAACAGCACACTATCAACACTTTGTTCCTTGTAATAAGAACGTTCGATAAAGAACGTTTTTTTATGATCTGAAGGAATTTCTGCCATCCAATATTACGAAATTATTCATCAAGTGGTAATTAATGACAGTTCTATATCACAAAATTTCCGGTTTCCATTAAACCTGTTAAACTTAAATTCGTTCATGACATCACTAAACAATGTGTAGTTTTCTGTGAAACGCACTTCAGCAAAAGTAATAGGACGAAAATGTCCTAATCTCTATTTCTATAATATCTTTCCTGCGAGTTTTGTAATAATTTTTTGTTCACATACTTTTTAGTGATATTCTTTGAGAGCCTGTGATGGATAATTATTACAGAAGTGAGTGAATGTTATCAGAATTGAAATAATAAGTATATATTTAACATATATAAATAAAAGCATATATATATATAATATATAGCATATATATTTTTTTCTAGACAAATTGGAAAATTAAACTATGATCCAACTATCTTTCTCTATTGGGTTCTTTTATTCACGTTTTTACAATTAGAAATTTGTAAATACATGCAGCTGATGTTTCTTCGTCCGATTTTCGTAAATTATGAAAATATTTCGTCCATCATTTAGAGTTCTATTTTCTTTCTGAGTGAACTGTTTATTTAGAACTTAATTCATAGACGCATGCTGATGAATGCGTTTTAGTAGAATGCATTTTTCCTACTGTCAGAAATGTTCTTAGTGTGAACTTTTTAAGAAAACTTTCGTTCTTACGAAATACCAATACGTGCTTTCTTCATGCAAGGTTCCCGAGTAACAGAAGACACAAAAACAGATTTTTGCGATATTTTATATCTATTATTTTATATTTTGCATTTGCTGATCGAACACTCCTAATCTTTGAATTGAATTACCATTATTTGGAAATAAAAAAAAGAGAAAGCATTAAAATATCACCATTCTCTGCTATATACAATCTTACAAGGATTTCTTGATTTTAAGTTTAAATGCTTATATATTTCACTTGACTATTTATTTATTAAATAGTATTTTATTTATGTAATAGCACAACTTTTATATTTTTAAATTTAAGCCAGTTAATTTTAGAGTTTAATTTTTATTATAGCATATACATTGTTAAGGAGTTGTGAGAGTTTAAAAATACAAAATTTAAACTTTTTGGATTTAGACAGCAATTGATGTGAATGGCTTAGGATTTTCAAAAGTTTTGGTTGTGGTTGTGGTTATTGTTATTGTTATTGTGAGTGTTGATCTGAATAACAGTTTTAACAAATGAGCGTCGAAAGAATGACCTAAGTGTGTGTGTGAGTGTGTATATAGAGAGTAAAAGGCTTACGAGAAACGCCATCGAGATGTAAAGATTTAGTTTTGCCATTAAATTTTTGTATAAATATTGTTATTATAATAGCTTTGTATGCATTTACCAGCATATGTGAATATAAATGTAAATATATTATATATATTTATAGCTGATATCATTTGTTATTAAATTGAATTGATAAATTCACCAACCGCTTCGGTTACCAATAGTATATAGTAGATGTGTTTTGAATACTTAATGCTTATAATATTTAACATGTATACAATATATTTTTGTTGTGTTTTAAAAATTATGGTTTAACTTTAAGACTTGCACAGTGAAAATATTCCTTTTTTTACATATGTATGTATGTATATATGTATATATATAATAACTTCGCTCCGCTTTTGCACAGATAAGTAAATACAGTTATTTGCGAGCTTTTTTTTGTTTTGTTTTGTTTAATATATGCCGTATATAATATACTTAACGGCTTTTATTTACCTTTATCGCGTATGTTTTTAGTGTTGGTTTATCCCTTACAAGTAGTTTCTAAAGTTTAGACATATTTAATATGAAAAATTTTTCGTTTTTCATTTCATTTATGCTTAGATGTTTACATTTGCCTTGCATTGCACTTTATTAATTTTAATGAAAAGCTCGCTTATATTAAGTTGCAATAAAATGCTGCATTATCTCAATATATTGCATTCATAAAAATAGTACGATTATAATAAATAGTAGTCGTAGTATATGTAAGTAATTAGTAGTAGAAATAATGTTAACTTGAGTTTTTGGGCCATTTTTTATATTTTTTGCGAAAAAAATTAACTCTATTCAACATTTTGGCAACATTGCTTGTTAAATAGTTCATAAGGCTACTAGTAATGAAATGCAATATTTAATAAAATACAGAAAACAGAATCTTTGGATTTCAAAAATTACTACAATAAACATATAACGAAGAGTAGAGATATCGAAGATTACTCGGCTTTGGCTAGCTCCTAGCGGCTGGCTAGCGTTGCTATTAAAATGTGCAGTGAAAAAAAATTTAATTCAGTTTAAAGGTTGAAAAAAAAAACTAAATTAATTATTTATTATTTTATTTATTGAAAAAACGAATTCAGTTAACGGGAATTTAAACACACTAACTACTTGTTGTGTGTCTATGCACGAGAAGACTAATGATGTCGCGACAACATAAAGGCCATTTTGTAAGACTACACTCTAACTCTATTTTAAGTCATCGGGTAAAACTGAATGGAGAAATAATTAAGTAAACTTAAATTAAGTAATTTCTTATTAGATTACTTTCTTTGTAGATTAATGAATCTAAGGATAAGTTTCCTTTAAATTTTATTGATTCTTAGTTCTGAGTGCAGAGAAGAAGTATATAGTTAACTGGAGCAAATTGGTTAGGCTTGAGTAATACTTATTAAAAAAGTAAATAATGCTTAGACCTTAATAAATATTAAGTTTATGTAAATTAAATGCGTTTGTGATAGCCTCGAAGATAGAAGATTTAGCTTCAGGAAGATATTTTAAAAATTTTGATTACTGAAATATACAAAGATCGCTTCAAAGCACTGTATTATTTAATATTTCAAATAATCATTAAGTTATGTGAAATCGATTATTATTTGCGGGTGTGTGAATAAGTTGCACTACTAATATCAAAAATATTATATACATATTTCTAATTTAGTTGAGTATAAAAAGTGTACACATTTAAGAATCGTTTCCAAAATATTATTCTGTATATATTTGAGTACAGTTGATGACAAAAGATTTAGATAATTTAATGTATTAATTAATATAATTAATTATATGTAGAATATAATATTTATACTAATATAATTTGAGAAACTTAAAATTTAAATTATTATAAATTTATTTTAAATTATTCCAACCAGCTTATTCGTATCCGAGTACCGTATATATTCTCTTAGACATAACCTAAGAATCAGAAACTAATTATTTCGATAAAATAGGTGTAAGGACTAATTCAGGATTTCCAATTAAATCAAGATTCCTATTATAGCTTAAGTAGACTCAAACAACTTTAACATTTTGCCACAGATATTTGAGTAATATATTGCATTAAGAATAATTATTTGAAAACGAAGTTTAAAGTCTGACTCTTGAATTTGTAGCCTAGACTTCATCGCGCCATTGAAATTTTTTTAACAAAATATGAAATTATGTACATAAATGCATATACATACTTTTTTTGCAACTTATGTACTCGTATATACATATGTTATATGGTTGCTCACTGACAATTAAGGATTTATGAACTCGTCTATGATTTTTTTCAAAAGACTTATTTCGAAAAGAATTTAATAGTTCTGTATACGCTACACAAACTTATGAAATATTTTTAGGCTGTTTGCTATAACAATGAATTATCGGTGCCTCAGAAATAACGGAGTCGTGTCAGTAATTTCATTAGCGTGATTTAAAAAATTTGGATTAGGTTATAATAAACTGGAGTAAATTTTCGCCAAATGCATATTGCATAGTGACCTATTTAATTTATAAAATAATTTTATATATTTTTATATTTTTTTCGAATTGTTTAACGCTGAATTATATAAAGTTTATAATTTGCCTTTGTTTCTTAGTTTATAATATTGTTTTATATTTTGTTTGCCTTCTAAGCATGCTTCTGAATACAAAAATACGTTATCATTGTTATTACAATATTATTACGTCTTTATTAATTATATAAGCAGATGTTTATTGGTAATAGTTCAAGTATTTATTACTAACTATATATTACTTAATGTGTTTTCTATCTGTTTTCTGATTTAAACTTTAATTAAATGTTAAATAGTTTAATAGTTTTTATTGTGTTATCTTTGATTACAAAGTTTTTTCCATTCTTATCTACTGCCTTTCGTCATGATTATGCCACGTAATGCAGATACCCCTCTACATATTTATATCCTTCATCCTAACGAGCCACAAACGTCGACACATGCCAATAGTAGTAGCTTATAAGAGATTCCGGCAGACCTCCAGCTAAGGTTGTTGCCTATGCCGCTGCCTATGCCGCTGCCGATGCCGATGCCGATGTCTATGCACCTGGTGCCCACAACCATCCGTCGATCAACAGTCGGTTATTCAATCAAGTATGAAGCCATCAACAGCGGCCATTAAAGCCAATGAATCGTAGGCTAGAGCCAATGCCAGCAAAGATGCTTGGTTATAAATATGGCCAACCAACAACAAGAGCAAATAGAATGGCATGCATAAAAGTTGGAAATATTCTTGGGCATAGCGCATACTTGCAAAGTATTTGTTACCGAATGCTGGCCAAGCATTCTTGCTGCGAGTTGCGAGGGGCCGGCAGCAAGACTGCTTCTGTAGCTCTGCGAATAATAGAAGTATTGTCAATAGGAATGAATCGAAAGGCCAATCGATGCTTGTTTTTTGGATCCTGCAGTCGTTAAAGCTTAGCAGCTGTGCCCGGCTAAAGCTAAAAGTGATTTTGTGTTGCATGCAAATTAAGTGACATTTGCAGCTGCTCATTGATGGTCTGAACGGCAATCGTGCGCCAAGCACAAGCGAGCAATTTGAGTGCGACATTGAAAGCAATTTCTGCTGACGATAATATGGTTACCTTGATGGTCGGGTGTGCGGGTTTCTGAATCTAGCTATAACTTATTCATGCTGTCCTCAATTCTAGTCCCATATTTATTGATATATCCTACTGTTGTTGTTGTTGTTACACTCACCACTGTCTGTAATACATTGTCAGACCTTCAATGCACTCCCTATTGCTATTAAATAAATCATCTAAGCGTAAACATCTGGTCCAGTTACAACTCTTTCGCTTTCTCTTTCTCTACTACAAGTGCACATGCGGCGTTTTGGCGCTACTGTCGACTCGTTAACCTGTCTGGCACTACATTGATAGCTGCTCAGCACTGTTGATATTATTTGTTGTTCTGCTGCGCCACCACATTCGGCGCCTTGTAGAAGGTTTGCACAAATTCCGAGAGGCTGTACACGGTCCCGGGCCCTTTGCCCGCATTCATGCAGATAAAGTCGCCCAAACTATGCACATTGCCTGTAAGTGAGGTGAGGTGATAAAAGTAAATAAAATGAAATTCCAACTCAATAACATCATAATCGAATAGAAATGCTAAATAAATGCCTGAATGGCTTACTGCTTGACTGTATGGGCGGGTATGACGGCGGTGGCTTTATCCAACTGCCATCTGGCCTTCGCATGTGGCGCCGGTCGGAAGAAAATTCACTTAGATATGTTTCTGCGGGTATAACTCTGAAGTACCTGCAAAAAAAATCACAATGAAAAGAGAAGTTATCAACTTAGATGGTAAAAATTTTAATAAGTCAATATGGAATGCAAAATTAAAATTTTTATTTCCTTAATAAGTTAATACAAATAAAGTTTGCAAACCCACACTTATGTGAAGCGTCATAAATATAGTTCACTAGTTTTGTTTATGAAGAATATGTGTTTTGTGTTATACAACCATTCATGCTTATCCGAAGAGAGGTGCCCCGAGGCAGTCAAGCAAAAAGCAAAATCTTTTAAATTCTCATATTGATTTCTTACAAATTTTTAATATCTAAAGCATCCATATTAGCAAGCTGGTGGTTTATCTGTTCCAAATAATCAGAATTTTTGCTTTTTACCCGACCAAGCCGTCGAACTTCTAGTAGAATATTGTGTATTCTTATTTATTTCTCAATCAAATTGATTTATTAAGTATGTAAAGACTACCTACCTACACACAATTGTTATGAGCGAATACTTTTAGTATTATTCCCGTTCCTACGGTGGACATCTTAGGCAATAACTGGGATATTTTAATGAGTCCAGATAGCTTGTTATCGTCGTTATTTTGTTTCATAGAATAAATTGTACACTACTTTGTTCATTTAATATAATTTAATAAAACTATGTGGATCATATGCCGATAAGTATTAGCTATTTTGGAACTAAAAATTAGCGCAATTGATTCACAATTCACCTTTCACCTCAAACGAGCCACGAAATATTTCACATCCTTTTAATTCGTTCGAATTGAGAGCAACTAAACTGCTACGTCCGAAGCAATACGAATTGGTTGAGCTAGAAAATGATAAGGGCGGCAGAGATATATGATCGCATACATAATTTTTTCTTGTTTCTTCACTTAGTTAATTTAGTTCTTGTTACACCCTCAAGAACAATTCAAACATATTTTATGACTCTTTGGAGTTTCTAAGAAAACGATGAAAAAAGCTAAGTCGACATTGTCTAACTATATTATTGTTACTATTAAGTTTGATATCGCACATAATACTTAGTCAATTTGAAATAACGCTATTTATATAATATATAATGACTTGAACTTAATCGATCTTTCAATAGTTATCGTAAGCATAACTAAGTCATCGAAACAAAACCTCTCTTTCAAATATAGGATATAATATAGGAATAGATGTGTTTCGACATGTTTGGATCAAACACTAACCAAAATATCTTAAGAAAATTAAGTGAACATGTTACGACTAATATAATGTTATGTGTTATTAAAATATGAAGAAATCGATCCCTATTATTCCCTGAGGCTTCATTCCGAATATGATCTCCTCATTATATTTGATTTTCATCGTATAAAGAACAGTACCATTATAGTTCCATTATTACAGTTCCATTATAATTCTGTGAGAATGTTTCACTGAATGTGTTTTTTCACTAAAAATGCACGAAAACGGTACATACTTTTAATAACCCCATTATATCATAAATTCTTTTTCCTTAAAATCAATAAATTTGGTAATATGGAAGATATCCACAAATGACGACGTCCTCAAATGGATCAGTTATATAATTTAAATATGGACGAAGCAACGTCCACTTTCCGGTAGAAATTCATAGCTCACAAAATTCCCATAACGACTTCTATTCTCGACCTAGAATAACCATAATGAATCCGATCAATAATTACTTACCTGTGATGTTCTGGTCTTAGCGCAAGATCCGAGCGAAACGTTTCTGTTACGTACTTGTGAAAATATGTAGGAAAAGGTAGCGTCGTGTCCAAGTCAAACACCAAGCAGCGATTTGGCGATGGATTGTGCATAAAGAAGACGTGGTAGTCCTAGAAGAAATAAAAAAGAGCAAAAAACTGGTTTAAAATATTTTAAAAGTATAGCATTTATGTTGAACAAAACGCAAACATATATATGGCTTATATATAGGCTTATATCCACACAAGCCTACGCATATAAAAAAGTCTTAAAGCAAGGAATAAAGAGAATCTAACGAAAAAATAATAATAATAAACTGCATTACATGTTCGCTTGAATTCTGCGTGATACGGGACCTGACAAGGCTACAGCTGGTAGCGGTAATAGGCTAACGCAGAGACGCAGAGCCCAAAGGGACTTAAGACTGGCATGAAATAGAAGTATAATAACAGTATATATGTACAACTCACACACAATTTATAAACATATACTTCTGAATATATAAGAACGAATGTACATTTTTTACGGTAAATGTTGGATGTATTTTTTGCCAGTTCTGTAATTGTAGTTGTGAACATTAACGCCGACGGGGATCCTGTGCACACGCCACATTTACAAGCTAAAATAACAGCAAACAGTTACGGGTGTGTATGTGTGTATATTACTCATAGAGCCATTGCGCCATTGTGCCATTGTGCCATTGCGCCATTCGCCACAAACACGCCGACCGTAAAATTGGCGCGCCTTCAAGCTTTTGCTGACCTCGGTATGTTAGCCATCAAGCACATAATTTCTTTATTTTATTAGTAGACAAATTCCCAAAATTCACGAATAGCCTCCAATTGCTGCTAGCCAGCCTAACTAGGCGCTTGCAGGCT
Source organism: Bactrocera minax (assembly GCA_021498325.1). Lineage (NCBI taxonomy): Eukaryota > Metazoa > Arthropoda > Insecta > Diptera > Tephritidae > Bactrocera > Bactrocera minax. The sequence goes on from JAKEEE010000060.1 coordinate 1,644,064, forward strand.
CAACTGAAATTGCCTTTCACATTTAGACTGGGCTCTTCATGTGCAATTGCTATTTTACTCTAACTTCTTTTGCTATTTTTGCAATTGCTATTTTACTCTAACTTCTTTATTATTTTTATTTTTTACTTTTTGCTCCGAAAAATATGCAAAGAGGAGACTCGAGGGCGGCTACTCAGGGTACGTAGTTATCCAACATGACTTTATTAATGCATGCACGGGAAAAGTTAAGTGTATTCGTGAGATTTACATCATTGCGCTTACAGCCTACTCGCATCATGCAGAAGTACATAAAAAAAATTTACGAACATACCAAAGCGGCCATAGAATCGTGAACGGCCGAGGATAAGTCCAGTATACGCAGAATAAACAATCAGCCAACAAGGCAGAATAGTCGAGCGAGGGCGCTAAGCGACGAACGTTTCTTATTTGCCTTTTTCCGAGCTGCGAGCAAATATACCGTCGTCTACCAAATTTTAACGGAATTGCAACTACACTAAAAATACAGTTAACACAGCAGCAGAAAGCTTTGTGTGTCCCTGGCCACGTGGTCGTAACTACTTTTCGCTAATAAAATTGAAATAGACCATACATACACTCTTCATTCATCTCACCAACCAGCTTGTACGCTGAGTAAATTCATACATAATTGATAACGCCGATCGGTTGTGATGGCCTGGCCACAGCCTCTGCCTGAACTGTTACTGCACTGTACCGGTGTAGGGGCGACCCAGCTGCTATGCCTTTTCTAAACAACCCTTCATCGACCAACTAGGTCCACAACGTCTTCCTTTATTTCGCTTTGGGCTGTGAATTTAATGTTTGACAGTAACCGGATGCAACTGACTAATGATTTAGAACGTTGCTTTTCGCTTTCGGTGTAACCTTTAATTTGAGAGAAGAGTAAAAATATAAAACGGCCGCATTTGTTGTCCTAATTTTAAGAGTTTACAAATCTCTTTATGGTCTCTATTTTATATTTCAAAGGGAATTTAAAACGTTAACGTTATTTTAGGATTTCACGCGAAGGACACGAAAAGCGCAAACATTTTGTTCGACAATTATTAAGTGCTATTTGAGTTTTCCTTAAATTCCACATATTTAATACAAAGCTTCAACTATGATATCACGATTAAATACAAATTAAATTAGTGGAAGAAATTTTGAAAGCAAAATGGGGTATCTAATTTTGGTGTCAAGAAGCGCAGGAATTTCATTTAAAAAGCTTTCCATAAATCATCCGAACGTTGGACAGAAAGTTCCACAGCTATTGTATTTATTCATTATACCCTCGCATAGTACGCTATATTACAGAGAGTATAACAGTTTCGTTCATCTAACGGTTGTTTGCAACACTTAGAACTACTCGAGGTAGATATACATTTATATATATATATTATTATATAATTAATATTATTATATAATTATATTATTATAATATAATAATAATACATAATATATAATTATATATAATATATAATATATATATCTAAATTATATATAATATATAATATATATATCTAACATATAAATTATATATAAAATTTAATCGAAATCGGTTTAGTTTAATAAACTAAGTCAAAAATTAAGCTAGAAAACTGAAAATTGGTGCAGAGGATCATAGTAGAAAGGCCATCTGTGGTAAAATTTTTTTTATTTATCTCACAATCTATTAAAGCCAATATAAACCAAGCTTAGAGGTGAAAATTTTTTCATAATTGCTTGGTACGGTGTGAAAATTAACGAAATCGGATTGTAACCACGCCCACCCCCCCATGCATAAGTTATGTTGAACGTCATAGGCAGTAAATTTTACAGTAAAGATGATACGTTTAGGCTACGTATGAATCAGAGTAAAAATTGAACAATGGCACCGCCCACTTTTTGGCGAAATCCCATATCTCTCGACCAATTTTAACCAAATTTAGCGCACAGAATTTCCCTTCACATTTTTATGTTGAAGTTTAAAATTCGTGATATCGAATTATAACTCTTACCCACAACCTAATTATAATTCCATCAGATCTTTCCACAGCACACTTTTTTCACTTACCAATGACAGTACTGGAATAATATGTAAGATGCCTTGATAAAATTAAGTGGAGTAATCTTGAATATGATTTTTGTATTCAGCAGACTTTAGGTCAAAAGAATTTATATCGAATTGTGAGTTACCTTTATAAAATTACGCAGAAACATGCTCTCAAACATAACTCAATTTAATGCAAAATGTAAATGCAATCAGTCCGAACCTTCCCACGGCCCCAACATAGTGACTTTATACCGCTTATATTGGTATATTTTAGTGAAATTATGGACATGTTTTCTTAACCATAATGTGATTTAACATTAAATATAAATGAAATAGGTCTAGACCTATGAAAGCATATTTGAATCTTGTATAGAACAGAAGAATAAAAACAGTATTTAATTCAATAGAAACGCTGTCGAAGAAAAGTTTAAGTTATAAGGAATCGAACGTCTTAATCAAACCAGAAGAAATATAATCAAGCACTGATGTTACTTCCAAGGTTAACTTTATTTTGTTCATTGCTCTCTCGACCAAAGAATATGAAAGCCGCTCTTTATTCCGGTAGCGCGCTGTCAAAATTCGTATTTTTTTTAACACTTGGTTATAAAACCTCTATGGGAAAAAGGATTTGAAATTTTTGCCGTATATCTTGCGTATGTATTCCATCGGTATAGTATACAAATCCGAAGTTAGTTTATGGTGTTCAATTTCGAAATAAATAATTGAATTAAGTCAAAGTAAATAAGACAGGTAAAATTCTCCAAAATATTCCCGATTTAATAAAGAACAATCTAATTTCGTCAGTTATTGTTGCCAACATCAACTATGATCTCTCTATGCTAGATGATGGGATCTCTCAACAAACAGAATTGAATAATATCGCACAAGCGCACGTGTATAGTGAACTTGCACAATTGTGTGCACGGAAGCTTAAAGGATCTTCCAGCTAACCAATCGTACTTAGAGACACTTTAGCTAGACAGCAGATATTAGTACTTGGAGCAATATTCTGCAATTTGACAAATAAAGATTCTCACCACAGGATTAGACGCAATATATTATCCCATGAAACAATCTTAGAGAGCGAGTTTAAGGCGCTACACTATACGATCTATCCAGTAGTATCTAATATTATACTACTTGTAGATCACCTGATAACACACTGCCTAACAAATCAAAGAAGTATTTCAATTATCACTATGGATTAAAAGATCTATCGAAAGAGCTCTTCATAAAAGTATAGCTCTCGCTACTACTAATGATTTGCTCTGCGGTAAGGCGGTAAGGCATTACTTAACAAATTACATTTATTATTTTAAGATCAAAAAGAAAATGGTAACTATGGTAGGAAGTCTCGGAAACTCAGTCAGTAGAAAATCCAAACACTCGGAGGTCATCATTATTAGTCATGATATATTCTACTGCCTCACAATATCTCTATACATTGAAATATATTTGCTCCGGAAAATTTAAAATACTAACTTAAGTAAAATATTTAAAGATCTGAATAAATTCTATAATACTCTTACAATATTCAGATACAATACAAACAATATTCAGATACAAAGCCCTAGCAATCTCTAATTCTAAAGATTTCACTATAAACATAATATAATTTGAACACTCATATATAATACTTAAGCATTTCCCTAGCACAAATACTTAGTCAATATATATCCAGGACCCTAGAAGCTAGAACTTTAAACAGCAGATTAGTTATGAAATTTATATTTATGGATACACCCCTAAATTCCGACATAAACACTAGTAGTAACGTTATTTTCGAAGTCCAATTCGGCACAATCGAAGACTAGTGGAATTTAACAACCATAAAGCTCTTCAAATGTAAAAATAATACTCTTCAGCGTCAGTGTCATAGCAGTCCATCAACACCCATCAGTCATGGGATGGTACGTATTATTTATAAGTACATAGTGATTAGACCTAACCTCTAAAAGACAAATGTATAAATTTAACAGGTGTTGCACAGTTGGTTCATGAGATATAGAATTTTTAGTGACGCAAGTTTTGGTGTTTTGATAAAACAAGTGGATAAAAAAAATTTCGTGTGACCAATGACCAATGAAAACGATGGCAACATTTTGTGAAATGAGCTTGGAATTACTTCCGCAACCACTTTTTTATTCCTTTTTAAATACAGCACATTTCAACTGAATTCACTTTCTTTCAATTCAACTTGTATATTGTTACTCATACCTTCTCTGTAATCAGTTCGACCGTGTGAATATGAAATTTGACTTCGTTTTGACCCAAGCTTTAAAAATTTAGATCACAATACACGTATATAAGTTAGGGTGCAACCGAACACTTTATACTCTCGCAATGTGCAAGGAACAAAGGTGAGGATATACTTTCAGCTCCTGGCAAAATTTCATCTAAAAAAAATGTTGCACAGGAATTCGCTAATGGATTACAATCAGAATTGGTACCTTATTATGTTATATTACATGTAAAAAGCTCACCTACTTCAATTGTTATTTTTTGCTTCTCGTCCGAGATATTTTACAATATTAAAATCAATTAAATTAACTCAAAGGAGATATATGCGAAATAAAATAAAGCAAAAGGCCTGAACTTAATTAATTGAAATGAGGAAAAAGTCAGTCAAAGAAACGGAATTTAGTGCTTAATCACATTATATCTGAGAAAACATATCCATTTAATTTTATTAAAATATCACATATATTAACCAACATAAACGGTTCAAAACTAGCTAGAAAGTTGTAAAAAATTATATCGGGTATATTTCGTCTAAGGGAAATAATACACAAGAAAGCATGTCTCCATGCATTTTTTTGAAGATAACTAACTTACTGGCCGACATATTCGGTATAAAGTCTGCCAGAATAACGAAAATCATTATATGTAGTATATGGGAGCTGGTGTAATTCGTACACCGATTTCACACATTTTCGGCATTAAATTATGGTATATCCAATCTTATACGTTCACTTAATTTTGCTAATACCTCTTACATATTGATCGATATATACGGTATAAAGCCAACCGGAAGATTGAAAATCCTATTATGAGATATATGGAGACCAGGGGAAGTATTTACCCGGTTTCCCCATTTTTGACGCAAGGGTATATTATTATCACGAGAAAATACTAGTAGAATTTCATTGCGATATCTTACAGATTGACCGATATATTTGGTATCTGGAGTCTTGAAAAGCTTTACTCTGATTTCGTCCATTTTTGGGCATGAGATGACATATCTTGAAGGCACTAGTCGCGCATAGCCTTATATATATGAAAAAATCAGATTAAATTTAAAATTATATGAGAAGCAGGCGTGATTGTAATCCGATTCCGCCCCTTTTCACGATGTCACATAAGGATGCAAATATAATGTCATGTTTCAAATTTGGTTGAAATTGGAGTCACAGTTCCTGATATAGAATTTTCCCGAAACTTGCCCGATTTTACAACGATATTGAAGCCCGAACGTACCATTTTCGTGGGCGTAGCAGTAGTCGCTTTTTCCCCATCTACAATACGAACCTTCTATGGTGACAAAGAACACATGTACCAAGCTTCATCGAGATGACTTAATTTTTTCTCAAGTTATCTCTCGCAAGGACGGACGGGCAGACAGTCACCCGGAATTCAATTTGTCTCATCATCTTTATCATTTATATATGTATATGTATATAACTCTATATTTATCTCAATTAGTTTTAGCTGTTACAAACAACCGTTAGGTGAACGAAACTAATATACTCTGTTGCAACATGCTGCTAAATATAGAGTTGTAGAAATGCAAAATTTTACAAGTTCACTAACAATAGTAAAAAGGAAAAATAATTCAAAATGATTTTGAAATTTTCGCCAAGAAACACTGACCATACTTTTTATCATCAATCAATTTTCAATTGAGAGGCATTATTTGTTTGCATAGTGCAAATGTTCGCGCACTCGGTTGCGTGGAAAGGGCAGCGGAGATGGCGTTAGTATCGGAGACAAGGCACACACGTACGTTTAACATACACAATAATGTGCAGGAAAATACATGCCCGAATGTTTGTACATGAGTAGGAGTATAATTTTGAGTGATAATGTAGCCGATGTTAGGGACGTGTAAACCGAAGTGTAGACTTACAAAAAAAATTATTTATGTAGACATTTGAGATAATTTCATTAGTTAACTGCAAATGTTTTTTTTTTTTTAAATTCTATACATGACGAATCTTGGCTCATATAGCGATATAAACACTTTCAATAGGAAGCAAGGAAGAGCTAAGTTCGGGTGTAACCGAACATTTTATACTCTTGTGATGTGCAAGGATCAAACGTAGGGAAATGCTTTCAGATGCTGACAAAACTTTATATTGAAAAATGTTGCCTAAGACTACAACATTCATTATTCGACGAAACCCTGAATGGATTACAATCATATTTGGTATCTTATTAACTTATATTACAGATCATAGTTTCACGTGATTTCATTACTATATTTTGCTTCGTTTCCGAGATATTTATATTAAAATCGACGAAATTAACTAAAATGCGATATATGCAATATAAACGTAAACAAAGTGGCTTAATTAAATATATAGGGTATATGAAGAAAAAGTCAACCAAAGAAACGTAAATCAATATATTAGGAAGAAAGCGCTTAGACCACGACCTGGACCGGTTTCTTTCATATTTTGTGCTAAACCATGTAATATTTCAGAAAACATATCCACTTAATTTCATTAAAATGTCACACATATCGACCAACATAAGCAGTTTAAAGTCAGCTTGAAAAGGCGCAAATCATTATATCTGGTATATTTGGGCTAGGGAATGGTCTGGACTGATTACATTAACTTTTGTCATTACTTATGTGCACTAGAGAACATATTTCCACGCTTGCTAGAATAATGAAAATCATTAGATTTAGTATATGGGAGCTGGGATAATTCAATGACCGATTTCACACAATTTCGGCTTTAAACTATGGTATATCCAAAATTACATTCAATTAACTTTGCTAAGATGTCTTATATATTGACCGATACATATAGTATAAAGCCAACCGGATGTTTGAAACTCTAATATTGGGTATTTGGGGGCTAGGGGAAGTGTGTACTCGATTTTATCGATTTTAGGCACACATACGCATAGTTATCAGGAAAAGAAGCTCTTTGAATTTCACAGGGGTCACTCATATATATATTGATAAACATATATGGTATAAGGTCCAACAGGAAGTTGAAAATCCATATTTTAAGTATATGGGGGCTAGGGGAAATATTTAGATGGCTTTCCCCAGTTTTGACATAAAAGTACATTATTATCAGGGAAAGATAATCCTAGAACTTCATTACAATATTTCACAGATTTACCGATATTTTCGCTTCGCTATTGGGTATATGGGGGCTTAAAAAGGTAATTTCCGATTTCGACAATTTTTGCGCAGGAGGTGGCATATTTTGAAGGCTCCATTTTTATAAAGTTTCATTCCAATATCTTAATTGATGGTTGATTTATGTACTTTGAAGTGAAATAATCAGATTTAATTTAAAATTATGATATATGAGAAGTAGGCGTGGTTGTTATCCGATTTCATTCATTTCAACAGCATATGAGGAAACGCTGAAAAAAACTTCTGAGCAAGTTTAAGTAAAATAGCTTTTGTGGTTTGTGGGATATACACATTAAATCTATGGGGCGTGGGGCCATACCCACTTTTACAAAGTTTTTACCCAGAGATGCCCCGCCCTATTAGGTTTTTCTGTACCAAATAACACGTTTATATCTTAATTTTGATGGGCGCGGGAGTAGTACGTTTACGCCCGCCTACAATGCGAACCTGCTTATGGTGACAAAAACACGTGTACCAAGTTTTATCAAAATATACTTAATTTTTACTCAAGTTATCGACTGCAGGACGGACAGACAGTCGCTCGGATTTCAACTCGTCTCGTCATCCTGGTCGTTTATATATATATAACTCTATATCCATCTCGATTAGTTTTAGGTGTTACAAACAACCGATAGGGGAACAAATCGAGAATTAAATCAAAATTTAATCGTAGAAGTTGGCAATACCAAAATTTGACCGTACATTCTTTAAGCAAATTTATGTTTTTATAATTTTATTTTATTTCATCTGGGTTTATTTTTTAATAACTCGAACTTTAAAATCTTGCTAAAAATTAAAATTGACTAGTGTGTGTGAACCCTAGTGTGATTATATAGACATACACGTATGGTATGTAGGAAGGTTACTTATACGCTCCGTATGCCCTGTATTCTGCTCTAGCAAACTGTAATCGAATGGAACGGAAGTTCTGTGGCGGTGAATGTATAGAATTTGACACTATGTTTACAACAGCTTAAATATGGCAGCTGCATAAAATGATGAAGCAACAGCATGCAAGCAACAAGGGAAGCGATAAGCGCTTAGAAGTGCCACTTGTGCGCGACAGAATGTGTTGCGCTTTATTTGAACATTGAAGCTTTTATTGCTTTTCTTTTTTTTTTCCATTTTCTTGTAATCGTCTTTCTTTATTCGAACTTTACACATATTGTTGTTTGATTTGTTACTTACCCATATCACGACCTGATCATCGCCACGTCCTGCTTTTTGGCGCCACAGCGGCACCGTACGCCCCTCATTTGACACGAACACCGCGTAGCACTTGGAAAGTTCATCGATGCGTGTTTTCTTCACTTGTTCACAAAGTTTCCAAACATTTTCCTCGCTACAAATACATAATTTGGGAGGAAAGATAAGAGGATGAGTACAAAAAATTCAAGTATGTGAATGAATAAATGTTGTGAATAAGAGGAATGCCTAAGAATTCGTATTGCACTTGGGCACATCATAAATTTTCCAAATTCACAAATGAAAATGTGTTTTCGGGTAGCAGACGGCAGTGTGAAAATTCAACAGAATAATCACGTCGTAGGCAAATAGCATTTGGTTTATGATACTTATAATAATCCTTGTACACTATTTTCAAGACAATTCAGCTCAAGACAATCATCAGCTGTATGAGTATGAGTATAACAAAATCCGTATAGTAAGTTTTTAACTATTAAAGTAAAGTTTTATTAGATTTATTATTATAGATGTCTATCTAACGAGATGTCCTGATAAAATATAGATGTAAATATTTTGTAAATATATTTTTCCGTTGAATGATTTCCGTTCTGTAGTTAACCTTTTACCTTATATGTGGTATAATATAATAAAATAATACTAAGAACGTAAACTAATAGAGATGAAATCAAAATTTAACTTTCTGTAGCCCCTTCCCAACTAGTATACAAATGTATTATGCCTATCCAGTTGAGTTTACAATGAGTATTTTGAACAATGAGTTAAGATAACTTGCTAAAACTGAATATTTATGTTGCCCTTAGCTTATACAATTTGATATCAATCGGTTTATAACTTCGTCCAATAACGATTACTAATTCCCATACCGCGGTATCTTCTGCAGACACCTCGATAAATTACACACTCCTTAATCGTGCCGTTATAGAGACTGTCAAAGGCGTAATGAACGTTGAGAAGCACGTGTAGGAACCGTAAGAACTGAAGAAAACGATTACCAAATGTTACTTTTCATTACGAACGCTTATCATTTCAATATGATCCAATAATCGATGTTCTGAAATATCAGCTAGGAGCGTAAAAATTATATTGTACAAATTGCCACAGATGACTCTGCCACCTGATATACTAGTATTATTTCTTTCTGACCAATTTGGAAATCGCCCCGTTTTTTGCAAAATATTTGAAGCAGGAGCTACGTAGCCGAAGAAAGATGTTATAAACACAGTTTTAACATATATCAAGTTTTAACTGATCCGCATAAACATTCATACATAACGAGTACGACGAACTCCAGTTTTTTCCAACTTTCTCTGTACAATAAATTTAAACTTTCATTCAAAATATATAGAGAAGATCACAAATATTGCAGCGGTGTGAGCGGTGATATTTATTGGTATGTAATAAAATATTAGTATTTAGTTACATTAAAAAATGTTAAAGAATAAAAATATAAAAACAATTTTTTAAGTTTTTGAAATTGAAGAAATATTATTATTTCTAATAAAAACAATTCATTATTTTTCCAATAGATGGCTTTAGTAATCTGTATCTCGCGTTGTGTAAACGCAATCGGGTTACGCTATAACGCATATAAGGAAAGATAAACTTTAGTACTAAAAAAAACTTCTTAGAGAGTTTTGTGATTGGCTGACTCAGTTTGTTTGAGCACGCTTCAAAGATGGACACCGCCAATGAGAAAAACGCCATTTCTTACAGTTTTTCATTGATAAAGGTGAAAACTCAAGACAGATGGCACATTTTCAGCTTTCAATAATGGTTATTGGTCTTGATACTTTAACAGCCAAACACGCGCAATTTTAGTTCCGTCGATTCTGTCCCGGTAATTTTGATATCAAAGCGCGTGGTACAAATTTTGATATCAAAGCGTGGTACAGCTCTGGAAGGCCAATTGTCGAAAATGGAGATGAAATAATGGAAATCGTGAAGTCCGACCGTCGTGCAAGCACTTTTTCAATTGTCCAGAATCCGAACATTGCACAAAAAAACCGTATGCAACCGAATTTCCGTCTACGAATCGTTGCTGAAATGCAACAAAATCGATAAATTTCTGAATTGGATGGTTACTGGTGATGAAAAGTGGGCACTTCCGACAACGTCAAATGAAACAGTCATGGTCGAATCACGTGAGCCAGCGCAAACGGTGGCAAAAGCCAGAAGTCGTTTCTCTATGAAAAGAATTGCATAGTTTTATAAATGCAACTAGGAACTTTCACACTATTAACGAATCATAATCGGCAATGTTTCGAATTTTGTCTTAGATGAACGTTGCACAATATTCATTATAATTTCTACCAAGGTTTTGAAAGAAATACAACTCTACTCAAATATACAAAGAAATTAATTCGACATATTTTGACTGCTGGGAAATATTTTGTTGTAGCATTAATTATTTCAGAATGTATCCAAGCCCTATGACGGCTGCCGCGATGTAGTGATTAGAGATACTTACTACCACTGCTTTTCAATACCTGGGAATACTATCAAAGCCTTTTTTTCATATTACTCGTGTAATGTCTGCTTACATATTTTTTAATAGGACAAAATTAACTTAAAAAAAATTTGAATCTGAGTTCAAATGACATGAATGAGTCGAAAGTTCAAATGAGCGCTCAGATAAAATACTGGCCAAGCCAAAATCTAGAATTATGGGAAGTTCTTATTCTAACAAAGATAATACTTAGAAGGGTGATGTCAGATTTTTGAAAACAATTCTATCATTATTTTAAATTATCAGCCATTCAATTTCACCAATTATCAGGCCCTCAATTTGTCTGTTAGAATTCGGACGCCCTCCACAAATAGGAGAAGAAAGGCAACCAAAAATCTAAGAAAGGTGTAAGCTCTCTGAGCAAGTTGAAGATGTCTAGGCCTAAGTTCAGATGGATTAAATGTTTCAAAGACTAGAATCTAGCTTGTGGCTTTCAGCATAATTGTTCAATATTTTTTTCATTTACGTTTTCAAGTTACATTCCGACGGTTATTTAATTTGCGACTCTGTGTCTAATTTTTTATTTTCCCGGCAAAATTAAAACGAAAAACGAATATTTTTAATTACACTTACAGGAAGTGGAAAAAGGAAGCGGTGAGCCGCAAGCTGCTGTGCCAACACCTCCGCACAACTTAACTTTTGCGTTGGCAATATCAAACAAAACATTACATATTACATCACACGTAGAGAGCGCAGACACGCCGCACTATGTGCAGAATTATAACCAAAACAACAAAAACAATGCTAACTTTAACTAAATGCAAAAGAGGCGTACAATCAAAGTTAGAAAGTATAACAGTAAATATATATTACATATGTGTATGTGTGTGTGCATGCGCGCGTGCATGTGTTAAAACTCAAGTGACCGAGCGAGCAGTCAACACTTGCAACGCACAACAATAGCAAAAGCTAGAGGCAGCAATAACAGCAAACAATAATTTGCGCCAGCAACAGTTCCATTCGCGCACACCCCAACCAAACGCTTAATTTAACTTTGCTGAATTTTCGGAGGTTTTCAAATGTTGCTCACCTGTCCAACTGCTAACATGTCAGCGAGTGCAGTAGTTGGTCGGTTCATTTCGTTGATGGTTAAGTGTCTGTGCGCAACACCATTTTGGGTTCGCTTCTTTCAAACTTCGCAGAACACCACGCCATTTTCGAGCCAATTCACCCCACAGCCCTCTTTGCATGACCTACTCTTGTACTCGTGTATGTATTTACATACGTGTGTGATATGAGCATTTAGGGTAAATAAACACGCTAACATATTTACATTATTATGTATAAATGTGTGTATATATATGTGACATGATTTATCGCTGGTGCTGTTGCATTTTTATTGTGTCTTCACATGCTCACTTATAGTGCGCTACTTACGAAAGCTCTTAAACTTTCTTAAGTGCATTTTAATGACGCAATTAAAGTTGTTATAATTCATTGTAATTAATAAATAAGAACTCCTCTAGGAGAACTCGCAGAACTAGGCAGAAAATTCCTTTAGTGAATCGCTTTAATTAAGGCGAAATCCGTAGTAACAACCTTTCTAAATTAGCAAAGGTCTAAGAGTTTTTGTGTAACTCCTAAATGGAATATATTATGCAATCTAGATCAAGAAGTATCCTACAATTTTTTACCTAAACTAAACCTTTGGCAGCGAAACATGGAAATTTTTCAACCGAGTCATAAGAAGAACACTTAAATTTGAGAAACGAAAATTTTAGTTATTGGCAACCAATAACTTAACAAAGCTGACAAAAACGTACTCGGATGCTTAGAGACCAAATAAATAGAGATAATCGAAAAGGCAGAAACTTAATAATATTGAGGTTTCTTTTGTAAATATATTATTTTGGTACCAAAAATATGTGAAAAATTTTTATTAATGATATTTTGCGCTTGCAGCTTGGATCCCTGTAGAAGGGAACCTAACATATCTTAAATTTTGCCCGATATATACGGTATAAAGCCAAATGGAAGATGGAAAACCTAATATTAGGCATATGGGGGCTAGGGGATTTATTGACCCAAGTTTTCCCATTTTTGGCATAGGGACACATTATTACTAGGAAAGATGCTCTCTGAATTTCATAAACATATCTCACAAATTAACCGATAATTTCGTTAAAAATTCAGCAATATGCACTGAGGTCCACAAATTCAGTATCTGGGGGCTTGAAAAAGTATTTTGCAATTTCGACCATTTTCAGACATGAGATGGCACTCCTTGAAGGCATTATTTGTGGAAAGTTTTCAAAATCAAATCAAAAATGGTTTTATAAAGGAAGTAGGCGTGGCTGTATACTGCTTTCACCGATTTTCACTCTGTAAAATATGCAAACATAATATTATGTGTGGCGGTCCACACCCATTGTCCGAATTTTAGACCACCTGCAGTAGAGTACATCCGTACTATCTTATTGTATTTTATCTTATATTATCTTATTACTTAATGCTTCTGAGGTATTTCTTTAGTGCATTATCGCACTTTCAGTAGTTTCAAACGTAACGATGTCCAACCATAACGTGCTAATGGCTGTTAATCAATTGGCTTAATTTTAATATAAATATTTCGGACACGAAGCAAATTTTAGTAATAAAACTAGGGGGGTCTACAACTTATAATATATTTAAGTTAGTAAGATTCCAAATATGATTAAAATCTAATTGCAATTTCGTCAAATAATGAATGTTAAATTCATACGCAACATTTTTATACTCTCGCAACTTGTTTCAATAGAGTATAATAGTTTTATTCACCTAACGGTTGTTTGTAACATCTTAAACTAATCGAGTTAGATATAGACACATATATATATATATGTAAGTGTTCAGGATGAAGAGACGAGTTGTAATCCGAGTGATTGTTCGGATTGACGTCCGTCCGTCCGTCCGTCCGTCCGTGCAGGTGATAACTTGAGTAACAATTAAGATGTCTAGATGAAACTTGGTACACGCGTTCTTTGTCACCATAAGAAGGTTGGTATTGCAGATGGGAGTATTCGGACCACGGCCACGCCCACAAAATGACGTTAATCGAAAACCGGTAAAGTGTTATAACTAAGCAACAAATTAATATATAAACGTGTTATCTGGTACAGGAAATCCTAGTAGGGCGGGGGATCTGTGGGTAAAAAATTTTGGAAAAGTGGTTATGGCCCACTCCCCAATAGGTTTAATGTACATATCTCACACACTGTTACAGCTATATTAATCAAACTTGCTTACAACAAGTTTTTGTAGCATGTCATATGCTTTGAAAATGAGTGAAATCGGATAATAACCACGCCCACCTCCCATACAAATGTTTTGTTGAAACCTACTAAAAGTGCGTTAATTCGCTGAAGGAACACGTCATAAACATTAAACCTTACAGCAAACAAAACACGGAAGGGCTGCCTAGGAATCCGTGTAAAATTTAAGGCGATGGGAATGGCACCGCCCACATTTAGGTGAAGTCCCATATCTCAAGAAGTCCTCAACCAATTTCAACCAAATTTGGTATATAACATATATATACATATTTAGGTCACATTGTGAAAATGGGCGAAATCGGATAACAACCACGTCTACTTATCATATAATAGAATTTTAAATATTATCTGTTCTTTTCATTTTAAAGTAGATAAGATCAATTAAAAGATTGGAATACAGTTTTTCACCAACAGTACGTTCAAGATATGCATCTTTTCATGCATTTATCTCATGCGTGATATCCATTCGTAATAGTCGAAATCGGCAAAAAAAATAATTTCAAGCCCCCAGATACCCAATATATGGGCGTCAGTGCCAGTATCTGACTTTTTGCCGAAAATAGCGGTACATCTGTGAGATATCGTACTGAAATTCGAGGATCTTTCTTTGTATCTTTGTATAAATGTATTTCTATGATAATAATGCGCTCTGGTGTTAAACTGAAGAAAATCGAGTAAATGCTTCCCTTAGCCCCCATATACCTAATATAGGAATTTTCAACCTCTGTAGACTTTATACCATATATTGGTCACTATATGAGTTATTCCCGTAAAATTCAGAGAGCGTATCTCTCTGATAACAATGTATCCGTGCGCTTAATATAGATGTAATCTAGTAAATACTTCTCCTAGTCCCCATATATCGATCAATCTGTGAGGTATCTTAATGAAAGTCAAGCAGCATCTTTTCCTTAATAAAATCAAATCAATACCACCCCCAATAGATATGTCATAGTTTAATGCCAAAAATGTGTGAAATTGGACAATTAATTATCCAAGCTCCCATATGCTATATTTTCATAAAAATCCGTGGAAATATATTCTCTGGTGTACGTGAATAATGACAAAAGTCAAGTTATGCAATCACTCTAGACCTTCCACCTTCCAGTTGACTTTAAACCGTTTATGATAGTCAATATGTGTGATATTTTAATGAAATTAAGTGGATTTGTTTTCTTAAACATAATATGATTTCGCGCTAAATGCGAATGAAACCCGTCTAGACCGTAGTCTAAGCGCCATATTCCTAATATAATGATTTTGTTTTTCTGGTTGACTTTTTCCTTATATACTTAATATATTTAATTAGGCCATTTTGGTTGAGCCACTTATCTCATTTGAGTTAATTTGGTAAATTTTAATATAAACATCTCTGACAAGAAGTAAAATATAGTAATAAAAGTACGTGAGTCTATGGTCTGTAATATTAGTTAATAAGATACCATATACGATTGCAATCCATTGTGCCAATCCAATCGAATATTGAATGTTGAATTTTTATGCAACATTTTTATTATGCTATACATTTATACATACTATTTAATGTGCGTACATCACAAACCACTAAAGCTATATATACGAAACTTGCTCAAGACAGGCCTTTAGAGTACCTCCTCATACTCTGGAAGTACAATGAGTCAAATCGGAAGATAACCACGCCTACCCCCCTTAAAAAGGTTATATGGAAAGCTACTAAAAGTACATTAACTCGCTGAAGAAACACGCCAGAAACATTTAATCTTACAGTAAATATGTTCTAGAAGAGGTGCATGAGAATCCGTGTAAAATTCAACAGTGGGCGTGCCAGCCCCCAGTTTTAGGCGAAATTCTATATGCCAAGAGGTACTGAACCAATTTCAACCAAATTTGGTGCCTAATATTATATTTTCATCATTATGTTACATTATGCAAATGAGTGAAATCGGATTACAAACATTCCTATTTCCTATATAACTCAATTTTAAATTCAATCTGAATCTTTCACTTTACAGTGTATAAGTCCAGCTCCAATTAAAATATCGGAAGAAGACTTTGCACAAATAGTGTCATCAAGGTGTCATCCTGAGTATAGCAATTCAGAGCGCATGCGTGATCAAATACAAAGAGAATATGCAGGAAGAAATCCTGAAATAAGGAGAGAGGAACCTTATATAAAACACAACGTCGACAGCTTCGCAGAAGGGGTGCAAAGGAAGAAATATTGAATCAGAGAGTAGTAGTGATAGTCAACAAAGTCAGATTCGCCTTCATAGAGATAACCAATAGGCCAATAGACAAATTGAAAACGAAAGGCAGTCCAAACGAATTTAATTAACGAGAAAAAATAATGTTATGGAAACTGATTTTAGTAGCAATTTAACAGATTTCAGAAAAATTTATTTTTCCAATTAGAAATAAATGAGAATAATTCGGTCCTACCGAGATATGCATTTGCTGTGGGGGATTATGGTTTGCACAAAAAAACATTCTGCTGAAGATGGAAATTACAATTGCAATTGCAAACTTGCAAACCTGCAACTGCCAAAAAAAAAAACATTCCAAAAATATGTTTATCAAATGGGCTAAACTTTCCTAAAATACCAAGCTGTTTAAAAGTTTTAACCCCAATTGAAGAACGGCTAATAATGCCTAGACTGCCGTATATGGCTATTCGTCCTTTGTGGTATCAAGGGCAGAGTTTGCTCAAAGGTGTTGTTGTTAATATACCCATTTCTGTTAACAATATTGTGACATCTCTGCCACGATCCTTTGATGAAGCTCATGTGATGCAAATTCATTTAAGAAGCCTTTTGGAATAAATTATATGACTGACAAAATACATCCCGCAAAAATTATGGAAGCTTTGCGATTTTTACTAAAAACCCCTCTATCGTGAGCACAATATACATATTAATGAGAACTGGATTTCAGGATTTAATAACCAAGAAGAAGTTTCTTTTGTTGCATCTGCCGGGATGCTCGATTGGTTTAATCTCTTTATGAGGAACAGATTTTCCATAAAAATCTCTCAGGTAATAATATTCTCAAAGTACATGTATATTTAGAGCTGAATCCAGGCGGTCAAGGCGCTTTTGGACAATATTCCTGTAGAAAACTTGGACTATAACCATTTATTTATTCCGCCAGGTGAAGGGCAAAGACCAATTAACATAATTCAAGATAATAATTCAGAAGAATTATCATTTGGAACAATATACGTTGGGCAGAAACGTACATGCTCCGAAAGATATCGTAAGATAGTATGTTCTGAAATTCGACACTATGACCGGAGAGTGTACAATTCCAAAGTTGTTATCCGATTACAAAAAGCTAGAATTCCTGCAAAATTAAGAATAGTACATATATTTGCCTTCGAAATTTTTCAAGTCACAACCGAGTTACAGCCGAAAATGTATTAAACGAAAACTTTGTTCAAAACTTGATCCAACACGATGATGCTTACAAGATTTTAAAACGTGTTGGATCCTCTACTGTTTACTGTGCAGTTGAAAAAAGTGAATGACTCGCCAATTTATGTTTCCAACTTTCTTCATAACTCTATCGGCTCCTGATCTCAGTGGATTGAGCTTTTAGTCATTTTGTATAAAACTGTTGATTCTAAAGATATTTCGAAAGCGGAAGCGAACATTTTAACAAACCAAGATAGGTATCGCCTAATTCGGTCAGATGCGGTTACTTGTAGCAGATATTTTGACTGCCGCTACCGGCAAATCCTAAAGCTGTTTAAAGATAATACCGGCGTTTTTCGATAGCATTTTGTTAAAAACGTTTACTTGAGAGTGGAGTTTCAACAGAGAGGTTACCCGCATGTATGCTATGTATTGGCTTAATAATGCTCCCAGGATCAACCTTCAAGATCCTCAGACATTCCCTGATGTCATTAATTTCATTGACAATTAGATTTCACAGATGGTTACCAAAGGCATAACCAAGTATTTCATATCTGTCAAATGTTTTCCACAAAAATATTGTTACCTCTTTCAGAAACAACTCAAAATTTGAAAAGGCATAAAGAAACAATTTCTAGAATTCAAAATGTTTTAAATTCCACTCTAACTACTGAAGACATTTCGAATTTAAATGATTTTGAATATTTAATGTCTGATAGTAGAATAAATATGTCTTTTGATTATTATTTGCTAGCTGTGAGGTTAAGCTTATCACAACCTTAAATTTTTCTAAAAAGAAAAATGCAGGTTCGTTTCATAAATGCTTATATACCTCTTATTTTTTAACTCCAAAGGGCAAATATGGATACTCAATTTATGCTGGATGCCTACGCTTGCAATTTTTGTATAATTGATTATATTAATAAATCGAACAGAGGAATTTGAAAGTTCTTAAATGAAGCTATATTAGAAGTAAATACCGGAATTTACACAGTTAAGCAAAGAATTAAACTGAGATCAAGAATTTCAAAGATCAAAAGCAAAGAATTTTTGAGATCTTTCCGATATAAAAGAAATGAACATCCAGTATTTAGGGAACTGATCGAATTGAACAAAACTAAAGCTCTGACAACTAGTTTCAATATTATGATTTCTCGAACATCAGCTCTTAAAATTTTACTTTATATGTTCAGAGTCACGCTTACATTAACGATATAAAAGGAAACTACCTGATGATATCTTCAGATATTTTATGTTTTGTAGAAACTTAGAGTTATCCTGGTGAAAACTTTGAAATACCAGAATTTACGCTAAAACGAGCTGAGGATAGATAGCACAGAGACAAACAACTGAAATAAACAGGGCATTATAATTTATGCAAAGAATGGTGTAGCTAGCTCTATAGAAACAAAGGTTATGAAGAAAATCTATTCAGGCCGGAAAGTTTTAAAGCAGTTGGGTTCAAATGCTTTAACATTACTTTTCTTAACAGAAATTCAGCGTTTTAATGGCTTTAGAATAGGATAACAAATCTGACAACAGTTTTTGAAAAAAATTAGTTAAAATAAATTAAATTAAAAAGTAAATATGTTAACTAAGAAAATTTAAACCATTAGTATTACTTGTTTATATATAAGAATTTGTAGAAGTATAAGTTAGAAATTAAATAGTTTGAGAACAAAGTAAATGTACGTTGGATAAATGTTGTTAAATTTGTATATATAATATAAGAATGTCTGTAAACAAATATGTCTTTAAAATTTAAAAACATAACATAAATTTGTTAAAGTTTATAATATTTATTACTTTTAAGTAATTGATGTAAGAAATACAATTTTGTATTCACTGTCAAAAGCGATTTCTTTTCACATCCCTCAATATAGTATCTATATATTTTATATGCAATCAATTATGAGCGTATACAAAGAAACTTACGTAAACTTTCTCAAAATTTGGGTTAACTTAGTATAATTAATTAATTAACGGATACAACACTTCCTACTTTTAATTACAATATGTACGGAAATCTCATATATCAGTTTACCATGTGAGAGTGTAAAAAGTTCGGTTACACCCGAACTTACCATTCCTTACTTGTTTAATATAAATTTTTCTCAACACCTGAAAGTATTTCCCCGCTTTTGATTCTTGCAAATTGCGTGAGTATAATCTGTCCATAAATCCAAATATAAACTTCCTTCGGACGGACACCTCCAAATATATGTATACGAAACTTACAAAATCAAGATCCCAAAATCAATAAAACTTCTGCACTTTGTAGAAGTAAGTAATGTAACTCTTTCCGACAAAAAAAGTGTTAGATTCTCTCACTGAGAGAACTCACTGGGTTATCTTTTACCAAATATTAGAAGTGACGACGTAAGCCGAAGATATAAAGTTTGTAGAAAAATTACAGGCCGAATGATGTGACTTAGTTTCCACGAAATACCTGTGCCCTTCCAATTTTCTCGTTATTCGAAAATATGTACCCAATTACCAAATGTGGTTGGTGTAAAATTGGATTGTAAAATTAAGTATATGACTTTTTTTATTAGCTGCTGCCACAGTTAGACAATCTCTTACCTCAAATTGTTATTTTGACATTAAAATTTTCTCACAAAAAATCCATGAAATCTAGAAGCATTCTTCCAGCCTTAATGTTTATCCACTTACTACCCCTTAGACCTGTTTTCTTTAGTTGGAGTTCATAAGGAAAGAAATCGCCTAGAGTAAACGGCAATATTACTCAAATTAAGTTTATAACAACTTCCCGATACCATTAAAATAGAAATCCAGGTTTTTAGTTCAAACAAATAACGCTTTAGCTTCAGATTAGTTGTCTTTTAAAGTGTATAGTGTTAAAAATGTTAATTTCTTGTGTGGGCAATGAGTTCTCAGTAATAAGCGTTGCGTCATGCAAAACCAGTCAACCACAGTCCTTTGCAGTAGTAGTATGTAACAGTAGTATGTATAGATATTTTCATATTAAGGTGGGTCGCCACTATTGTAATACAGCTACAAAGGTCTACGAGTATCCTAACACCTCTATTAAGCATAACGAGTTCCTATAGCAAATTTAGCGGAATACCACAATTTGAAACGGCTGATATTTACATGCACGAAATTAAAACAAAAACATTGGTAATTTTTACTGCTTTAAGTATTGTTATTGTTTTTAGCTTTCTTCAGCGTCCCAATCTAACATAGTTCCCAGATCTACAGACGGTTAAAAGGTGGCTAACCAATTTCCGTCCACTCGTGACTCACATTTAGCCACTCTTAGTTTACTTGCTCATTTCGCTTTTGCATTACCGCACTTGAGTATGTGTCACAAATTTTAACAAAAACGCTGAGTGGCGACACGACACAGTGCGACCAACAGATTCGCCGCCGAACGCCCTATTGCGTGTGCTTAGTTTTACGACAGAGCACACATACCCACACACGCATGTGATGAACAGCGAATCGTGCCAAATGGACATAACATTCATAAACATCCGTGCAGCCACTGCTGCGTTTTCGTCCATGTTCCATGTTCGGCCTATTTGGCATGCAAGGTTCTGCGATAGCAACAGTTTGTGGCGACGACGCACCTACTTACCTCACACTCATTCCAAATATGTAAATAGTCCTGTTATTTAGACAGACATACTACACACATCAGCACACATACATAAAAACATACGAACATTTAATGCATTGAATGACAGGTAGGCGGCAGCGGTGCGTCAACCGCCCCGATGCCATCATGCCAATTTTCAAAGCGCCAGTTCCAACGTTTGCGCGACAGCTCCCTTGCTATCCTGTGCACCGCCAACAGCGATAACGTACGGCACGCCACTCGACTCTCGACCCGGTATGAGCAGCAATTATACCCAACTACCGCCGTCGCGGCTACTCATTCAATCTGTGTGCGACCAATTCGATATCCTGATTGCAAGCTGGGATAAACCACCATGTCGGCCTGAAATTAATTTCGAGTTTAGTGTTGATGAAAACTCGTTAGTTAAGCTTGATATATGGCAACTACTGATAAAGTAATTGTAGGTTAGTCGTAGTAGTGGCATAACGCAATTGGAAGTCGCTTGTTGTGATAGCACATGGATCAGCCATTGAATTCGCTGTAAAACAATTTGCATACAATCACTGCTAAAGTCTTACGTAAAAATATATGTTTAATGAAATTCCCTTAATCGATTAAGGCAGAATTTTACCAGAACTGTAACGTAATTGAAGCAAATACAGGGTGTGCCATCATTTATGTCGATTGTAAACATTGAATAACTCAAAAACAACCGGCTTTTATATTGGGAAATTTTTTTTATTAATTTGACCCTTTACAATTTATTTGAACCCCATTGCCTTCCATTCAACAACTATTTTCAATTTAAAGCGTTACGATTTGGACGCGTTGTCTTCATGGCATAATGTGGTAATATCTAATAAACCAAGATAACTCTAGCATCCGGTTATAAAATATGCTAAATTTGGTAGATTACGACCATTCACGAAAGTAGTCCTGAAAGTAACTTATAGATATGCAACAAACATTATTAAAAAGCCATAGAATTGTCACTACAACTTTTGCGCTTACTTTACTTACTTGGCGCTTGGAAGTTCTAATCGATTCGAGTAATCATGGACCCCTTTTCGTCTGTTTGATGTGCTTAATTGTGCTCCCAACATGTTCGTCGTCGTAGTATAAATTAAAGCTAATCGATTTTAATATTTACTCACTCACTCAAAAAATAACTAATTTCTTATTTAATTATCTGTCAAATTTTCACTTTTTAAGTTGGAAACATCAATGAAACTTCAAGTGAAATTAGTTGTTCTGAAATTTCCTTGCTTTAACTTCAATTCAGCTGAGTGGAGTTGCAAATTCTAATAGGGGTATTAGATGTAGGTGTTATATAAAACTATTACTATTACGTGTTCAGTAGTTCTTGACCAACATATTCCGCGAAGATAAAATGTATTCAATTTCCTGCATTACACCAATACAAGTTCGTTTAATATATTAAACTTTCTGGAAAGCTTTAATTTCAATTCATGTACTATAATCAAAAGCTGAATGCGGTAAGGTATTATTAGCATTTAAACAAGATAAATCTAAATTTAATTCAACTAAAAATTTAATTACTTTAAGTGGAGAATAAGAGCAATGATGTCAAAATAAATAAAGAACGTTCCAAATATTCAAAGGTTCCATGATTCACTCCACCATGTACATGAGTTTTAGATTTTCAGTCAGACCTAGAGGTACAATATAAACTAATGTTATATGTGGGTGAATTATGTTTTTGGAGCAAACAGAAACATGCTACATAGGTTGCTCTCAGTGATATATAAAACAAGGAAATTTATTCCGCTTGTCATCCCGAAAAGATCGAGCTCCACGCAATAATATATTATATAAGTATATGTTACCGATGTTTGAACCGCTAGGAACACAAAACTTTAAGAATGTGTATCGAAATATTTGATTTCATATTCAGAATTTTTCAGATTAAATTATGAAAGTTTAGTTGAAAATATACGCTGGCAAGGATATTCTATTTATTCTCCTACATGTCCTACAAGATGTTCGCATTATTGACCTGCCATGTAACTATGCTCTCTCTCTGAATCAAAAGATTGGATTTGTTCGGTGCTTTTCTGACTAGTTCGATTTTAGACAGGAAATTCAATATGATGTTTCACTGCAGGGTACATATGTACATTAGCTCAAACCATTACCGTTCAATGTACATCCTTTCAAATATACGATATTTATATAGTAATAAACGTTTCCAATACACACACATTCAAATACGCTATAAATATGTTTACTCACAAACACGTGAGTAAGAATGTGGGGCTAAAATCTCTTAGGCGGTTATGGTATCAATTTGTATATCAGCATATGAGTTATTTACGTCCATATGCATGTGCACGTATGCACACCTGTATGTTGGCGTTAAGAGCACAATAGATGTGGATGTGTGTGTTTTCAACCACATTTTATTGCATAATTTAAGAATTGAATTGCGCACGTGAATGGAGCCGAGGTTGTAAAATCAAAACCATTCATTCATAAGTCGTGAGCAGCAGCACCCAGACACATATACGCTCACATTTGTCTATAGGTAGCTAATAAAAAAGGAGTATGTGGATAAGATTGTTCGTCTAGTTCTCATATTTCATTATTTATTTCTTCCCACACACACACAGGTGAATGAGTTTTATGCAAATACTGGATTTGCGCTCTAATGGCTTTGACAATTGTTCGCACTTTGGCCTCGCACCATCACCTGACAGCTCGCTGCCGCCAAATAACAGGCAGTTGGTCTCGTTAGAGTGTGGATTTGGCGGTATACATCTACATATGATATAAATCTGCATATATAAAACCGCAATTACCGGTCACCACAAATGTGGGATGTCAACTGCACGCTAACCGAGCGCTATTGGCTGATTTAGAGTTTCGTATTCTTCATCAACTCCAAACGGTTTATTGCAAAACCATAAAAATGACAAGAAAGCGGTGAGCAAACATTTGAAAAATATTGGAGTGGCGTCGACTCAGCATTAATTTCTACAACACATAACTTGAGTAGCACCAACTGAACCTGTTCTCAATAAGATCGTAACTAAACTGGGTCCATAACCATTTCCACCTTGTCGACTCCTAAAAACGAATTTATCGTATTTTATTTTTAAAACTAAAACAGTTTATAATATTACAGATTTGGTTCGTTCAAGCTTTTTGTGGATAATATATAAACTCTTACTCACAGGTTTCACCTAGGACTCACCTTAGGACTGGTGTTGTATTTACAACATAAACTTTTCGATAATATTTAAATGGTGGAAACACTTCAATACTTTCTTCCTAGTAGTATATCAGATCAAGTTCTTCAATCAAAATATGAAATACAAAGTCTGTATGGCCATTTGAGGCTATTCACTTTACTACCAGATTTTCCACATGTTCTTCGAATGTGGTTCGTCAAGAATATGCACTCCTTTCCTATATTTTTGCATTGCCATCGACGCTGCTAATGCTCCCGTATACCTCCCTTGCATTCTCGCGTTTTGAGGTTAAACCAAAATAAGATTTTGGTACCAATGTTTTTAATTGTTTGTCTATGAAATAGATAAGATTCTGCTGGCGAATGTTGATAGAAGGTAAAATTGCAAAAGCTTGAGCTTGTTTCAGCTCTTAAAAATATCAAATTCACGTCAAACTGCAAAATTGCTATGCTGAACGCAATGACATAAGTTTTTCACTCCAATGGCAGCTTTAGTGCTACCATAGCATTCCCATATTCCCATCTGCCATTATAGTTGACGCCATAGTGCTCGTGGCTTGCATCGTCTCCGCCATCCACCAACGTTAAAATACTCGAGCAAACTTGAGCACGACTAACCTCCTTAACTCACATGCTCACCAGCAGAACAGTTATCTCTCAACGACTTTTACTCCAGCTTCCAAACAACGAGAGGGACTCACTCGTGCTGCTGCTCATCTCCTCTTCTCGAAATGAGCCATGTCACCGGGTTGGTTGTCTTTGCACTCTTTGATTAACGACTGATTGAAAGAACCGCACAGCTTCAGCACAGTACCGCCCCAACCCATCGCTTACCTGCTCACTGAGGCTGCCTTCTTGCAACGCTCACTGCGTAGTGAATTAATCAATGAAAATATCCTATGGGATTTGAAACTGAGAAAGCTTTTCTTTAATAATTTTTCAAAAACTCTTACACATCATTCAGCATCCCAACTACAACACAAAAACAACACCAACGCCAAAGCCAACACCAACAAAAATCCCAGGAACAAGTAAAGATGGGCTAAGTTCTTCTAACCGAACATTTCACAGTCTCGCAATTTTTAAAGATCAAAGCCGGGGCATATTTTCAGATGTTGCCAAAACTTTATATTAAAAAATTTTGCAAATGGACTCAGCATTTGTTATTCGATACAATTGTGAATGGATTGCAAACACATTTCACATTATATTAACATTTACTTCAGGTCATGTAGTCAGAGAGTCATTCTAACTAAGACAAATCTTCTATATTCATGATATTAGTGCCGCGGAAAGGTACAACAGCCATAATTTTTATTACCAATTGACGTAATATTATTCAAAATATTCCTATGTAATTTAGTTGAAGAAATCTTCTAAGGACATGTTTGTGATATAAACTCAGCCAAAGGAAAAAAATATAATATACTGTGTATATAAGGAAAAAATCAACCAGAGGGACGTGTGAATGTGTATAGTATACAAGTATTGCAATTGATATAGTGATATAGAATTTCACCTAAAAGTGGGCGGTGCCACTCCCGTTGTCCAATTTTCCAAATCAAACCGATTAATTTGAAGGCCTTAAGTGCCATCCAGGTTGTGAAACTTAATACTTCTGACATATTTCTTCAGCGAGCTAACGCACTTTCAGTAGTTTTCAATATAAATGTGATATGAGGAGTTTTCGTGGTTTTAATCCGATTTCAAATATTTTCACATCATCTAAGGAGGTACCGGATAAATTTGTTCGCAACAAGTTTTATTAATATAGTGATTTGTGAGTTATGATGTACATTAAACCTATTAGGGAGCAGGGCCATGCCTACTTTTGTAAATTTTTAACCCACATATACCCCTCCTTACCACAGTTCCCTGTATCAAATTTAAGTTTCATAACTTAATTGTGGATTTTGGGGGCGTGGAAATGATCCGATTATGGCCGTTTGCAATACCAACCTCCTCTGAATGCCCATGAACATGTATACCAAATTTTATTAAGATATCTCAATTCTACTCAAGTTATCACTTGCACGGGCAGACTGACAGACACTCACTCGGAATTCAAGTCACCTCGTCAACTCTATATGTATCTCGATTGGTTTTGATATTACAAGCAAACGTTATGTGAACAAAACTATTATACTCTGCTGCAACATGTTGCGAGAGTATAAAAACAAGGTAAATAGTAAGTAAAAGGAATGTGCACAACTTATTCATACTTTTTTTCGTTTTTGCATTCAGCTGCTTTGGCATGTTGTGCGAAAACAATAAGCGCATTCATAATACTTTAGCGAGTATATATCATTTGCTATGTGAAAATGTTTAAAAGAAATGCGGAAGGAGACGAAGCGCAAGAAAATCAGCAGACAAAAACAAGCCGCAGACGACAGCAAGAAAACAACACCATACACACATACATATATTCATACATATATACCCGCATCATCTCTGCAGTGACACCATAATCACTGCCAACGCCGCCTCCGCCTGCTTTGGAAATCACCAAAAACCTTATGCACTCCAGCATCAGTTTATTTAGAAGCAGGCATCCGCAATTATCCGTGTGCATTAGTTGTGTACTTGCACACACACATACATACATACACACATACAAACCCATATGTGAGCGTTTGTTTTTTCTATTGTACGGAGTAGCTTTATCGTCGCAAACTTTTGATGATGATGATAAAGTTTTCCTTTAGATAATTTCAACCGCCTGTGCCAACTAGGCCAACAACAAAAAGGCATTCGGTATGGTTACTTGGCTTTCGAAGATTCCAGTGAATATTGCGGTGGAATAGGAATTAGAAATTTGCCACATTAAGTGAAGATTGTCTTAACTTCAGATGGTATCTGATTACAATGAGCCAGTGCGCATATACCAGCGACGCAAGTGAATTTTACTAAGAGTATGTACAAACACAAATTCAATGTTAAGACGGGACGATTAAATTCGGGTCCTGCCGAACATTAGGTATTTATAATTTTATTATTTTATAATTTTTTTGGAATTAGAACGTGTGAAATATATTTGTCTGCAAAACTTTATAATAATAAATGTTGCACTAAAAAACCACATCCTTCTTAAATGAAAATGAGAACCGACTGCGCTCGATTTTGCTAATACTAGATGCCTCTTAATTGCATTAGATATCTTACTTAATATCCAAAAATTATAACGTAAAATCAACCTGATTAACAGAAGTTAAGCAATAGCAAAAGATTTTTGGTTCCGAGCCACATTGTGCTTGAGAAAACGTACTCATTTCATTTTATTGAAATATCTAGAATGTGGATCTGTGACATGAATCCAAACGGAACCGGATAATGCATAGTCCGATTTCACCCATTTTTGGCAGCAAACAACATTTTGATCAATAAAATATGCTTACTAAATTACACTTACTTACTTACTTAATTTCTTAGTTTCATTGAAAATTGCTAATACTGTTAAAAGCCTTGGGTTTTTTGAGTTGTCTAAAAGTCCTAGTCCCAAGTTTTTCCTTTGGTCGCGAAGTATTTTTATATATTCGACATCATTTTGTTTCCCTTTGCCTTAATGTGATGCATACGAATTTCTGGGCATTCACTGGTATTCTCATTTTTTAACCATCCTTCAATTAGACCAAGTTCCTCTTAGAATCAGTTGGTTGTAGCCGCTGGGTTCTTCTTCGTTGCATTATCAACAACACCATTCACTATGGGTAGGTCAGTCGTACAAATTATGTATAAAACTACCACAAATAAACTTCGTTGTGCCATTCCAGAGTCAGCAATGTAAACAAATATTTGAGGATTTATTACGTTCTTTGACGTAGAAAATTATGTTGTTGATATACAACTCTATAATTAAGAAGTAGGAAGTAGGTAACAATTTCTTAATTTTTTGAAAAAGACCAGGTTACCAGATTGCCAGACTTTATCACCCATTTGTTCTGGTATATTTTAGGAAAAATACCTGAGAAAATATTTGGACAAAGCTAAAAGTTCATGTATTTATTATTTCCCGTGCTATTTGATATAAGGCGACGTAATTTGGAAGTGCATGTCGTCCAATTTTAGTCATTTTCAAACCATATCATAAGAACGTAATTGGTATATAGCAGTTTGGAACATAACCGTTATATGGGAGGAGAGTGTGGTGTGAAGTGCTTAAATGCAAAACCCCTTTAAATTTGATTGATAACGCTTTAATAGTTCATACGAAATGTACAGTGAACTTATTACAGGACGAGATCGTGCCCATTTGTCAAAAAGTTTGAAAACCTATATATATATATACACGTTTAGATGATACATACATATGTTCATATTACTCTTGTGACACTATAATTTTTATGCAAAAATCCCCGCTGCGAATACAATTATTACGAAACACCATGCACAAAATATTAATTCAAGTGTCCGCATTTCTTGGGATGCATGCTGAGAGAAAAAAGTTTAATCCACGGCTCATTCATGTGCATCTAACAGTAACAAATACAAACACAAAAAATTGGAAATTTTCCGCGAAATATTTGCTTGCAGGCTTTGTTTTTTGGCCAATGAATAATGCAATCTCATTATGGAGCTCTTTACCTCTGTTGTAGGACTTTATTATGAACTAGTGGGATTCCACTCGCGCCCAATATTAATTTCGAACCATTTCGAAGTTTCTTTTGCTATATGATATTAGCTTATAATTTAATGACAATTTCAAGTTAGCAATTTAAATCGCAAACACACAATATTCTATAGTTTTCCTTACAGAAGTTGAAGGAGGAGATGTTTTCCGAATGATCCAACAATAGTCGACTAACATATGTGAGTTACAGTGGCCTTGATAGCGCTACTCCATCGTGCGTAGGTGGTGGAAGAATTGGTCGCCCTGTTTTTCTCTATAAAGATTGGCAATGTATAGTCTAGACGATTGCATAGAAAGAGTAACTTTATTCTCATATTAGTTACAAGAGTTTGAAAGAGACTTATTAGATGTGCAACATGTTGTGAATAGCCAGAGCTAATAAGCTTGACCCATGCTTTTTTCTTAATTTCTATCATAGTGTCCGCGAAATCGGCATCGTTTAATAATTAATATATCTGCTCCTCATCAAACCCAGTTTAATCTCTTTTGCACTCAGTTTTCAGAACTTTTCTTTTTTTTTTTTCTTGTTTAAAACCAGACTTTGAAATATTGATTGAATGTTTTTGGTGACAGACGCGCAATCTCAGTCTTTCTCTAAATCATCAGGTAGGAAATTAGGACTGAGAACTCAGGATACGTCTACGTATCTATCGTATCCAATATACCGATACGCCGGTTATGTTCACCAAACAAAAATAATATAAATGACATTGACTCACGGGAAACTTGAGACCATAGCAGTTTCGTGTCTGAAACTATTATTATCTGGTGTGAGCACTCTCAACGCACGAACTGACATGCCATAATCAAAGATTTGTAATACTAGATAGTACCAAACATGAGTACAAAATCTGCCTTCAAGGCCTTATTTGTGATATATAATATATATATGTATATGTATGTAAATATGTATATTTATATATATGTATATATTTACATTTACATTTTTATGTATTACATTTACATTTACATGCATGTAAATATATTTATATATATTTATATATTTACATAGATATATATTTATATATATTTGTATATATAAAATATATTTATAAAATATAATATATAATATAATTTTTTAATAATATAATATATATATATTTATATAAATATATTTATATATAAATATTATATATTTATTATATTATAATATATATTTATATATAAATATATATTTATATATATTTATATATTTACATAGATATATATTTATATAAATATATTTACGTAAACATATTTATATATTTACATAGGCCTCTAGAACGAAAAAAGCATCCACAAGCCAGATAAAGTTGCGTTCTATACTAATAATATTCTTCGTGATTGTCGAACCGAGAATGTTTAGAATATACATAATTTTCACTGAGAGGGTAATAAGTTCGAGCAGTAACGACAGTGGTCGAGCTTCTAAAGCAATACCAAAGCTTGAGAAAAATTTGACTTGAAACATTTTCGCACAATTCAAAATCTTTCCGAACCGAACATGACAAATCAGATAGAT
Source organism: Bactrocera minax (assembly GCA_021498325.1). NCBI lineage: Eukaryota > Metazoa > Arthropoda > Insecta > Diptera > Tephritidae > Bactrocera > Bactrocera minax. Next base: position 1,674,744 of record JAKEEE010000060.1, read on the forward strand.
CGATCAATCACATATGACAATTTTAGACAATAAATGATTCTAAGAGAAATTTAACAAATCATATAATACATAAACACAAAAGATAAAATAAATATTTGCGCGATAAATAAAAAATATCTGTATTGAAATGTTTTTAGATACATGTATAAAATAACTCGCACGCTGACTAAACTCATCTCTGCCGCCAATTTCAATTTCATTGCACTTCAGTTCAGAAGAATCTAAATAATCTGCTGCCAAACTTCAGTTAAATCGCAATTTATTATCTTCTATTCTGATTATAAATTCCCTTCACTTGAAGCTAAACGCTATTATCTAGTATGGAGAAAGTATTAACAATGTACATGGAGTCCATAAACCATTACCACACTCTGAGGCTGAAATCAACACAACTGCGTTTCGTCTTGACATTTGAACATAATTAAAGCCAATCGCAAAATTTGTAGACACGTGCAAGCATTTTGTAATAAAAATACGCAGACGAATTACTTTCACTAGAAGAATTTTCCGCTTTGCTCAGGGAATTTAGCAAACACTCACATATACATTTCTAATTGACAGTTTGCCTTTTCTTTATTTTGCTCACGGCATCTTCTTTGCGTACGGTAATACGAGTCAAATAAGTGGTATTTATAGAGTATTTACCATCTTTGGGAACAACAATTTTTCGCAGTTATAAATTCGTCTTGTTGACACTTAAATGTAGTTATTTTCCCGGACATTAATCGCTGTCGTTTTGAGTTTCAATTACTTAAATTTCATTGTTTCCACGAACCCCCCACACGTCTATAACTTTGATGGACATGACCGAAAGGTGTTTCTCGGTGCCGCAGAACACCAAAGTGTGGAGAAAATATTTCGCAAACTTTTGGATAGTTCGTTGCACAATTTATCGAAATGAGAGACAAATCCCATGGAATATATATAAACAGAAAGTTATGCCACCACTGGTGCTGCACTATTTTATGTCCAGATTCAACTGTTTCTTTTTCTTTACAATTGTTTAAAAGCTAAAATATTGAAATAATATTTAAAATTTTTTTATTTTTATTATTAATATTTAAAATATTAAATTGTTTAAAAATTTAAATTTATTAAATATTTATCAAAAAATTAAAAGCCATTAAAAGTCAAAAATTTTAAAGCCATATAATGGACGTAGGACTAAGAGACCCGCGGAGAAACTAAAATTATAAGTACCTTACTATTTTGTGATAAAAATTACTATGAAAAGGTCTTTCGTAAAAAGTCATTATGAGTTAAGGAGCAAGACAAATAATTTGTTTAATTTTATTCGGAGGATCCAGCCAGTGTTTTTACGAAAAGTTATGGGCATACATTAATGAGGCAGCAAATAACGAGCGACTACATCAGTTCCAATCAACCGGATTGTTGCTTTGTCCCATTTGAAGTGAAATTGGATGTAACACGGGCGAATTTTGAGTGGCTACTTTTCTGTAGTCACTTAAATAAGTTTAGATTGAAAACAAATAAGGAAGGGCTAAGTTCGGGTGTAACCGAAAATTTTATACTCTCGCAATGTCCAAGGTTCAAAGGAGAGGAAACACTTTCAGGTGTTGACAAAATTGTACATTAAAAAGTTACGTCGAAATCCTGAATGGATACCAATCATATTTGGTATCTTATTAACTTGTAGTACAGGCCATAGACTCACGTACTTTCATTGCTATATTATGCTTCGTGTCCGAGATATTTATATTAAAATCTACCAAATTAACTAAAATACGATATATGAAATATAAACTCTACGAAAGTCACTTAATTGAAAATATTAGATACATAAGGAAAAAGTCAACCAGAGAAACGGAAATCAATATATTAGGAATAAGGCGCTTAGACCACGGCCTGGACCGATTTCATTCATATTTTGCGCTAAACCACGTTATGTTTCAGCAAAAATTTCCACTTTCATTGAAATATCTCGCATATCATTATATCTGGTATATTTGGGCTAGAGGAAAGTGTGAACTGATTGCATTAAGTTTGTCATTACTCAAGTTCACTAGAGAAATTGCTTCCACGCAATTTTATGAAGATAACTCACACACTGACCAACATATTCAGCATAGTCTCCTAGAATAAGGAAAATCATTATATGTAGTATATAGCAGCTGCGATAATTCGTTGACCGATTTCAGACATTTTCGACACTAACTATCGTATATCCAATATTACACGTTCACTTAATTTTGCTAAGATATCTTACATATTAACCGATACATACCGTATTAAGCCAACCGGATGTTTGAAATTCTTATATTAGGTATATAGTATGTAGGGGCTGGAGGAAGTCTTTACCCGATTTTATCCATTTTACACAAGGGCGCAGTATTATCATGGAAAGATGAGCTTCGAACATCACGATATTTCGCAGATTTAGCGATATTTTCGGTATAAAGTCAGCCACAGCGTTCCTTATATTGGGTATATGGGATAAAATCAGATGAAATTTAAAATGGTGTGAGAAATAGGCGTGGTTGTCACCCGATTTCGCCCATTTTCACAATGTGACATAAGAATAAGAATATAATGTCATGTACTAAATTTTGTCGGAATTGCTTAAGGCGTTCTTGCGATATGGGATTTCACCTAAAAGTGGGCGGTGCCACACGCATCGTAAAAATTTTTACGAATTCCTAATCATTACTGCCGTACCATATTTACTGTAAGATTTAATGTTTCTGACTTAGTAGTTCTGACTTCTAGACTTAGTAGACATAGAAATAGGAAGTAGACTTAGTTATAGCACTTTATAGGTTTTCGATTAACGGCATTTTGTGGGCGTGGTAGTAATCTATTACGTCCATCTGCAATACCAACCTCCTCTGAGTACCAGGGAACACGTGTCCCAAATTTTTTAAGATATCTCAATTTTCATTCAAGTTATTACTTCCAGGGAGAGACGGACAAACGGACAGACAGTCACTCGGAATTCAACTCGTCTCGTCATCCAGATCATTTATATATATATATATATTTATATTTATCATAATATATTATATTATATTATAGAATATTATATAATATTATATAACTATAATATAATATGAATATATAATATATTATTATATAAATATATATATTATATTATGTAATATATATGACTTAATATATATAAATACATATGTACATATATACATACATATACATATACACATTAGTTTAAGGTGTTACAAACAACCGTTCGGTGAACAAAATTCATATACTCTGTTGCAACATGTTGCGAGAGTATAATAAATTATATTGTCAGCCACGAAGGATTTATAAAATACCGTTTTAATATTTTTCTGCAGGGTAATTCATGGACAAGGAATTAAAACACGCAATGAGTATTCCTGTATAGTTTGTTTAAATTTTTAAGGGTTTACTATGGGATAAAAAGAAGTGTAAAATGAATAGAAGAGTATATAGGAATAATAATGACATATTGGTTTTCTAAATAAATACATGAAACATATGATGTAAACAATCAATATCAGATCTTATATAAATCAGTTTGTGTTTAATTTTAATCGGGCGCCACCTAGCGAGAAAGCTTTTTGCACGTTCATTTCCTATAGGAGACAAAGGGAAACATCAAAAGAACTTTTTTGTAATAAGCGGACATTGGTGCTACTTATTGGGCACATAATAATTTGAGTTCACACAATAATTGATGAAAATTTAACCTCGAAGTCATTTGAATGGTATGACAGCGTAAAATAGCGAAGAAAGACTAATCTTTATATCAGCAAACAATTTTTCTAGGTGCATTCTCTGAACTTGTCGAGACAGTTCATATAAATTTTGTTTGCATTGGTACAAAAGTCAAAGTTAACAGTTGGACAATTTAAAAATATATAAGAAGAGATTTACCTGTCTTTTGTGCTGCTGAAAGAAGTTTGTTCAAGATCCTAGATTTGTCGCTAAGCATGGATCTGACTAAAATTACCAATTTATCATTCGTTCATTTCGAAACTTATCAAGAACTGAGATTATTTAAATTAATTTCCAGTTTATTTAAGATCTTACAAGGATATTTTACAAATATACATACAAAATACAAATAAAACTTGCTCCCAAATAACGGACATATAGTAAGTTATTCTGAAACTAATAATTCCGGGAATTTCAATCGAACTTCTAACAGCATGCTTTACCTCTGGTCACGTTTAGAATCATTTAGGCGATTATGTGTCCAACGAAAGGAGAAGAAAATATTTTGACCACAATAATTACTATAACTCTACCTAAATTTGAGATATGTTTTGGAATCGGATCCGGTTTCAGAAGAGGAAGAGGTGTTAATAAAGCAGATATGAAATACATATGAATTTTTTTGCACATTTGATTAGGATCAGTTGAATAAAATGTTTCTATTTTAAAGTGTGGTTTTTATTTTAAAATATTTCTTAGTTGATTGAAATATGGTACAGTTTGTAATTTGAACGGCTAGAGTAACAATAATTCAGCAGGAAGTGGAAGGCTGCCGCAAAAAACGCCTTATGAATGGCTTTGAAATGTTTACCGTCGCTTTTTGTTGAAATGAAATGTGCCATTAATGCATATGAGGATACAAAAATGTACAATATATGGAAATAAAAAGAGCCAGCATGTGAAATATTTCACAGACTAAAATGCAAAATCACAAATTCTTCCCCCAAAGCATGAGCATGACCGTTTGACCTAATTCTACACGCTTTGAGTAATGAGCGCAACGAATTTGAATACGCAACAAACGAGAAGCACTGGCAGAGGCAGACAAACTTTGCCACCTAACTAGCTACCACGTTGCATGATGAACGCAGCCATAAGTTGTACGCACACACACACATAGGCATACATCTATGTATATTTAATGGGGTTTTGTGTACGTGGTTTGTGTGGGGCATATCTGCATATAATAAACAATTTGAGGCGCGCAGAATCGCCTCGAGTGTGGCAGCTGCCTGTACTCATGCATCAAAATAAATAAAATTAAATAAAATTCGGAACTCTAGTGGCGAATGCCGACTAAACACCGAAAAGTATGCAACACACACACACTCGCGCACGCACACACACGTTCAACTATGAGCGCATTGCAATTTCGCAGAGCATTAATTTCAACAGTTCCACTGCACACACACTCCGTGTCTTTGGATTCATTTACCTTATCTTTCGTGAATTTAAAACTTGTATATATGTATGTGGGCGCGTGATGCGAGAGTACTCACCAGTAACACGAAACGTATGAGCAATCCGAAATTTTCGGGAACAACAAATCTGTGGTCATCTTGAGACGACGATGAGGACGTCGAGTATGATGCGGCGGATGATGTCAGGCGCTGTTGAACGAATCTTCGACTACGGTTGATTGTGTTGCTTTTGTTTATTTGTTGCGATGCAGGTGAACACAACAAGACAGCCACCGACCGAATTGTGGTTTGCGGCGGCTATAACGGTATATTGCAGACGTGTGTTTATTTTACGTGATATTGAATGCGTTGCAGTACACCACAAAAATTTCTTAAATGCGATAAAAAAAAAGAGGCGAAGCAACTTGTCAGTTTCACCACTATTTCATGCGCTTGCACCGGTAGGAGACTAATTGGCAATTGTCGAAAAACCGCTCGCAACGGGACCTTGTTGGTACGCAGCGTCTATGAATCGAAGTTCAAAGCGATGTCAACGGTGTAGGTACTCGTACGGTTGCCGTTATTCTTTGCCGTAGACACACAAACACAGTTTCTATTGGTGGAATATGCAACTGAAACCCGTCAGATTTTAAACTGTGCTTACACACACACATACGTATGGATTTATGTATGTATGTATATAAAAGTTGGTGTTATTGTTCAGTGCTGCTGCAGTGCAGTATCTGGCTTAGCACAACGTCGACTAGCGACTACGCAACACTCAGCAATCACTGCCAAATATATATGTGTGTGTGTGTTTATTCAGCACCAAAAAGCCTTCAACTTTACGGCATTTAGTTAGGAATATTGCTGCGTGTAATGGTATCACGTACTCATACAAGCCGCAAGGTTTGCTGTCTCGCAAAGTCAATGTCTACTTGCCACACGGCTGTCTCGTCCGCCTATGGATGCTTTAAACTTTGCCAATAAGCTGTCGTCCCCAGTCGGAAACGTTTTTCAGCGTGGATTCTGCAAATTCTACCACTGCTTTACGTCGTAGATTTTCAACGCTTGTAATGTTTATTATTCTTCGCTCATTCTCTGCTGGTGGCTGCGCCTAAAAGCTGTTAGAATCTGCTTGCGTTAAGTGTGCATAGATATTTTATATAAGTACATATTAATGTGTGTGCAAGGGTGTGCGTTGAGATGAAGTGAAAATATTTGTTTGGCAAGTGCGCGAGTAAGCGACGAAGATTAAAGAGCCTTAATTAAAGAGCTACGCTGCCTTGGCTGTTGCTGCTCAATCCGTATTCTTTTTACTTTCACTTTATAGTCGTTTCACTAAATTTATTTAGCACTTTCAGCACTTCTTGATTCGCTTAGAAGTGTCCCGCCCGTGCCAAACATCATCGAGTCGTTAATTGTTTTGCTGATTCGAAGTACTATGTATTTATTTATGGCGGCTAAGTTTCAACTGCAAACACACCCGTCTCTTCAACAAATTTCTGTGTGAACAAAATTTTATTGCACGCAATTTCGCGTCTGACAATTTTTAAACTTTGAAACTATTTTCTACATTATTTTTTGGGTCACTCACTTTCTTGATCATATATATTCTCTCTGAATACACAGTGTTTTTGTCGGCTTGGCATTGCTGGAAACTATTTAAAGTTATTTATTATACTTTTCCCCTTACTTTTTACTTTTCATTCTTACATTTCGTTTTATGCGTTATTTGTAGTACTCCTTTTCCCCCATTTCTCAATCAACTCACAGCACTTTATCTAAACCGTCATGTGAATACATATACCTAGAATGCAGATTACTGTTTTTTATTATGTTTATTATGATTATGATTATGGTTATTATTTATTTAATATCCTTCTGCTCTTAGCTTTAGACTGCAAGCGTAGCGCAAATGTACATCTGCACGCGTTCCCGGTTCTACATCAACTCAGTCAGTTGTCTTCTTTTCGCGAATCCAGTACCACAGAATCGTAACTTCAAATGAGTATGACTCCGATTTGAGCAATAATCGCACTCTCGTTCGTACTTATAATTTGGGTTCGTTTTCATATCACCATGACAATGTGCAAGTAAGCGGACGAATACTTCACGTATGCGTAGTTTTAACACTTAAGTGTATCTCTCCATTGACCTCATCCTTACAAAGTTCAGTTTCATTCGATGTGGGACAAAAATAAATATTTAATTCTGGGGTCTACCTCACATCTAGAAAAATCTTTGTTTCAGGCGAAATGGTGTACGAGTAGTGCTTGTTCAGATACTCAGTAATATTCAGTAAAACCGTTAAATTCAAATGGTTTGTACCCAATAGAAATAGAGATTACGACAGTTTGGTCCCGTTACTTTTTATTTGGAGTAAGTTTCACAAAAATACATTGGTCCGTGACGTTATGAACAAAAGGAGGGAAATTTTTGTTTACATTTACTATTTTGACTTACTAGTTTGACAGTTCATTTGGTTTATCGTGTTACGTGGCGCAATCTTGTGACTTTCGTTCTTGGTCTGGACCAATAATTTATGCATGGCATTCATATCTCTGACCGTTATCTGGTAATTCATTTAGAAAATAGATTTACCACTTTGAACTTTCTGATATAAGAAAACATTTAACGAATGTTCTGTATGAACAGCAAAAATATTTTCTTTGTATTTTCATACACCACAAAAAGCGAAAGTTTGTCCATACAAGTGATGCGAAGGAAGGAAGGGAAAGGACAAGGGACTACAACAGCTCAAAAACCTACTCTCCCAAAATTCTAAGTCTTAACCTGCCACAATAAACGCACATGAGCATAAACAAAATTTCTCAACATTCTATACTATAATCAAGTGTTTTTAATTTAGCAATGGAGTGATTTATTAGATGAGGAATGATAGATTCATATGTTGCTTCCAACATATAGAATAGCTAACCCAATTTTTATTGAATGTTTTTTAAAATAACGACACAACAACTCAACGTGAGAGAGCATTTCTCGCACAATGCATCACTCGCATAAATGGGGTGCACTCGTACAACCCACCCGTATGGTGTTAGACACCATTGCAAATTCTAATAGTAAACAATGGATACGAGAGAAATTTTCTTTCAAATGTTCTCATTGGATGTGGCTTCAGAGCGTTGTACCTTTGCACTCAGGTTTGAAAACACTTTTCATTATTATTCCAATGCTCGCGAAAAGTTCGTTTGTTGTATTTGGCAGAGAAAAAAGCGCAACTAGTAATTCAATTCCAGGAATGATTTCCTCGTGCATCGAGTGAATGAAATGCAAAAGGAATTCGCACCAATTACACTTACAACTCCTAAAATTGGTTTTTGACACAAAACCGCCAATACTAAATGATTTATTTACACTACACTTAATACAAGTTTTCCTAAATTTCACGAATTTATACGAAAGTTAGTTCACATTAAACTCATTCACGTTTAGCATTTAATAACAAACTGTGCTAAACAGCTGATGCTTATCCACGAATATCACAACAAAACGTAGTGGATGATGTCCCAAAAGTAGGAAACGTCTAAGACCACGTTCATACACGAAGACTTGTGCTGCTCGTTATCGGGAAATTCTCTTTTGGTGTTACCCATTCCATTCTCCCGGGCGAATTTTTTATACTCTCTTTCACAACACATTTCCAAATCCCTTTACGCTTCATTTAAGAGGTACACAAAAATATATTTCATTAGCTAATTTTTATCTTATTATATTTGTATACATGTTTGCATTACCTAAAACAATAGCAAATTAATTAAAATTTTCGAACATATTGTAACAATTCATTGGAAACCAATTGCGCCCATGAAAAGAATTTCAAAATGAAAAGAAATGCCGAACTAAGTAGCAGCGAACTGTTATGCACAAGAATATAAAGGGTGTTGCCTGACCACAGGCAACCCGGTTCCCTTCGTCTTTCGACAAAAGCCTTCGTATATGAACGCGGCCTAACTTAAATTCAACGTTCTCCACCGAAATTTGTGGAAGGAAACGTCAAAACGCAGGGCACAAAAAAGCTCGCATATTTTTAGGCGTAAATGCTTGCTTACCGTATTAAATGAAATTGTGCATTTCAAAGCTTGTCAATGGCGTTAATTTAGCAGTAAATTAATACCTACAATTAATTTTCTTTTATAAATTGGATCTTTTTATCTTTTATCTTAAATACTTTGATAATTGGAATTTTATATTGAAAAATACGTACATATATGAATTTCTTGTTAAGACATTTCAAGACTCATCAGTATCATGTTTGTAGTTGGAAACAGATGTCCGCAGGTCATCAGAGGGAAGTTCTCCATCACAAACTTCGAAACTGAATTTTCAATAATTTGTTATTACGAAAATTTATAACTTAAATAATAAGTTTATACAGTTTCACAGTAGTTGATCGAATGGGGAAAATATAAAATAAATGAAAGTCCAATCAAAATACTTTCTTCAGCTTAATGAGTGAACTTTATTTCAATTCAGCTTTAATTAAAGTGCCTTTGCATATATAAAAATATTAATGTTCTCTTAGTGCCAATGTAAATTCTTAGTTTTTATTATTATATATTTAGTTAAAGATTTGGCATTGTTCTCTTCGGGTCCATTCGATAATTCATTTTTAAATTAATAATATTTAATTAAAGTTAATAATAATTAAAATAATGTTTACTTGCGTAAAAATTAATATATCTTGATAAAACTGGGTACACATGTTAATTGGCACTATGAGGAGGTTGGTAATGCAGATGGGCGGAATCGGATCATTGCCACGCCCACAAACGACCCGCTAATAAGTTTAATGTACATATATCAAAAACACTAAATCTATTTCAACCAAACTTGTTCAGAGCAGTCTTTCTACCACCTCCACATACTCTGGAATAATTATTGAATTCGAATAATAACCACACACACCTCCCATACAAGTGTTATGTTGTAAAGTACTGAAAGTGCATTAGCTCTTTTAGGAAACATGTGAGAATCATCAAATTTCATAGCCAAGATGGTACATAAGTGCTTCAAAAGAAAAATTTTGATAATGGGTGTGGCACCAGCCACTTTTGTGTGAAGCTCTATATCTCAGGAACTACAATACCACTTTCAATCAAACTTGGTGCGTGACAAGATATTTGCATCCCTATATTAGACTGTGAAAGTGGGTAAAATCGGAATTCAGCCACGCCTATTTCTCATAATACAATTTTAAATCCCATTTGATTATTTCACTTTTCGGTATAAAAATCAATTACCAATAAAGATATCGGAGCAAAACTTTGCACTCATCTCTTGTCCATATTCGATCCCCATATACCGATTTTGTGGACCCAGTGCCTGTGGCTGACTTTTTACGGAAAATATCGGTCAATCTGTGAGATATATTATTGAAATTCAGAGCAAATCTTGGCCAGATAATATTGTGACCTTATATCAGAAATGTGTAAAATTGGCTGAATACTTCCCCAGTGACCATATACCCCAATAAAAAATTTCGAATTTCTGGTTAACTTTATACCTTTGTATTATACAGTTGTAGTCAGAGAGCGTTTGGTGGTGATAATAAAAGTATTCTTGTGCCTAAAATGGATAAAATCGGGTAAATATTTCCGCTAGCTCCCATATACTTCTTATAACCATTTTCAAACTTGCAATTGACTTTATACCATATCAATCTGTGAAGTATCTTAATGAAAGTCAGACAACATCTTTTCCTGTTAATAATATGTCGCGATGCAAAAAATTAATAAATTCGTATCAATACTATCCCTAGCCTATCCCTATTTCAAACATCCGGTTAGCTTCATAGGGTATATATCGGTCAATATGTAAGATATTTTAGTAAAATTAAGTGAATGCGTAATATTTGACATACCATAGTTTAATGCCAAAAATGTGTGAAATCCCTTAAAGAACTATCCCAGCTCCTATATATTACATATAATGATTTTCTATATTCTAGCAAACTCTATGCCGAATATGTCGGTCAGTGTGTGAGTTATCTTCATAAAATTGCGTGGAAACATGTTTGCTAGTGTACTTGAGTAATGCCAAAAGTTGATGAAATTAAGTGCAAATGTTTTCTTAAACACAATGTGGTTTAGTGCCATAATATGAATGAAATCGGCCTAGAACGTGGTCTAAGCCCCTTATCCCTAATGTAATAATTTCCGTTGCTCTGGTTGACTTTTTCCTTATGTACATAAAATATTTAGTTAAGCCACTTGGTTAAGTTAATATCACATATACATACATCATTGAAGCAAAAAACATGACATGAAGCAAAATATAGTAATGAAAGTGTAACCTTTGACCTGTAATATGAGTTAATATGATACCAAATATGATTGAAATTCATTCCCGGGCTCATCAAATAATGTTTTTTATATACAAAGTCTTGCCAACACTTAAAAGTATTTCCCCGCCTTAGATCTTTGCACATTCCGAGAATAGAAAATGTACGGTTACACCCGAATTTAGCCCTTTCCTACTTCTTTTTTCTTCTTCTTTGACCCAATCATATATTTTGTTACATTTGAATCCAGTTATAAACAGTTTGCTGACATACATTTTTGTACTTACATATATAAACGCTTACATACATACAATCAGTATGTACATATATACTTCTATTTAAGGCATTTACGTTGAAAACTGATCCCGCAGAATGTTTGATAGAATTCATAAAGGCTGTCCATGAACACTTCCTTATGTGCAAATGTTTATCGAAATTATAATGTTTGCCTTTTGGTTTGTTACCTCTTACACTGGAAAATTGCCAACAAATTATAGATGTTCTAAGTTACATACATATCAGAGAAAAGCTTAGCTACGTTTACTATAATCCCTGCAAGAACCCGGCTGTCAAATCGACTAGTTATAAAGTACTTAGTATGTACACATCCCTAACTAGGCAGTCGACAATATTTTTTATTTTCTTATAAGAGACGGGTGTTTTCAGTTATTGACAATTATCATATTTCCGTCAGAAATCTTCCACCTCAAAAAATAGACAAACAATTTGTAGTTGGATTATGGAGCAAAAATATTGGTCAAATATTATATCACAATATAAAGACGTTCCATAGTTGGTAAACTTCCAATACTTTTCGGTTTAGTTAAACTTCAGATAGAAATTTTTTTATCGTAGACTGGTATATTATATTACGTATAGATATGCATGTAGACTGTTTATTTTTTCAAGAGAGTCTTAACTCTCAAGAAATTCCAAGAATTGTTTTATTCTTAGCGAAAACTAATCGAATTACAATTATTGAGCGGAGTCACCGCCGAATAAAGCAAAATATAGTCGAGTATAGAATAGAGCGAGTACTATGATTATATAGTCAAACTTATACTTATACTTTGCATTACATAAGGTTAGGTACATTTTTCTACGTTCTGACAATAGTTTTGAGGCTCTGGCTATGCTATAAATGAGTGACATTGTTCTTGCAGGGAAGGTACTTATTTTTGCACCAGTAAATTGTACGGCATATTTAATTGCAAAAATTTAAAGATATTTATACATTGCGCTTTTTATGACATAGGGTATGTGTATAAATATGTTCAAACAGATGCATGAAAAAAGCTTTTCGATGAAGTCGGCTGGATGTTGAGATGTTCAGAGGTATAAAAAAAGATACGGGTTTAATGAAATACGTCTTATTCGAAATGTCATTAAGTGCTGAATATGGTGACGTCATTGTGACCGATCTAAACAGTCCACTTTTAAATAAATTTTCTG